>JAJGRX010001428.1:600000-1093315 GCA_025461125.1 Carex kokanica
TTTGATTCTTATTGCAAGTTCCCATATGCTTAAAGTTTCTCAAGAATGAAGCATCCCTTGTTAATTTTCTGTGATCTAAGAGAATTATGACTGATTTTATATCTAAGGTGAATGCTCAATTACTTGTCATGATCTGTAGAATCAAATTGTCAGTAAAGTGGCAAGAATTTCAATCCAGATACATAGTTTCTTTTTCTTTTTCTTTTTTTCAGAAGACTAAGAAACAGAGGTTGAGTTGTATGCATCTGTTATATGTAGGTCTAATCAAGTTTTTTTTTTTTATCTCATCTTTTCTTTTTTTGTGCGCAGTGATTTGGGCAACTCAAATTTGTCAGGGAATCTTGTTCCTGACCTTGGACGGCTAGAGCATCTGCAATACTTGTGAGTTTTGCTTGTGATATTATTTTCAAGGGTATTTGGGAAACACGTTCATTTTTAGTACTTTTACTGTAACATCCCCAACTGCCATTTACTAATACAAGATGGATGAATTACTGCACAATAGATACTTGATGGCCTACATCTAATTATATATAAAAGGGGTTTAACCAGATGCAAATAGTTCAATCATTCCCAATTTCATTGTACATATTGTTCTTTATAAACTTAATCGCACTAATATACTTACCATATATAGTTTTGATTTTAATTTGGTTTATTTAAATTTGCTTGAGTTACCTAAGGAATGGGCTATATGGACACCAACATAATCTGTGGCTCCTGATGTCAAAATTGAAAATCTTACTTGTATAATTTCGTTCTCTATCATTTTGATTGGCTGTATATATAAAATTATCCAATTTGAACATCTTTTTGGCAACTGACCAAAGCCAGTATAACTGAACTATTAAATTCAAAATCTTTTGATGACTGACTAATCAAATTTTCAAATAGCACCATTTTAACACATGCCTGTCAAAGTGTTAGAGAACATGTCCTCAATTTTGTTTTTTTACATGTTTTGGCATATGTTGTTGCGGTTATCAAATAAGTTCTCACAATGTCCCATTATCCAAATATTGTAATGTTTTAGGTTACCCACAATATAAAATTATATTAAGTTGGAAGTTTGTTTAACTTGTGCCCATTGAGGTTTAGTTCAATTATTGTCAATGATTGGATTGCTAGCAAAATGTGTAATACCTGTAATTTCTTTTGGAACTATTACCAGGGAGCTGTACAAAAATAATATCCAAGGCACAATTCCATCAGAGCTTGGTAACCTCAAGAGTCTTATAAGCTTGGATCTGTACAACAACAATTTAACAGGAAAAATTCCCCAAGAGCTTGGAAATCTCAAGTCCCTTGTATTCTTGTAAGCTTCTTTTTCTTTTTCTCATTTAAGAGTCAACTACACAAAATATGTCCTGAATTACCACGTGTAATCTGCTTTGGTCTCTCAGGGTTTCAAACTTCTCAATTTTTTACCTTTTATTATGCTTTGTCCAAACTTGTGTCCTCGTTTCATCTCATGTGAGGTACATTGAATGAGAAACACTTGTGAGTATAATTTTAAATTAAGAAGGTAGAAAAACACTTACAAGTTGATGAGGAGTGTAAGTAGACTATTGTTTTATATGAAAAACACATCATTTGTTGATATACTGTCTTAAAATTAGATCAGCAAAGTAGGTTCATAGAATTCAACACAATAGAGTTCTAATTAAGATGAAAAAAGATAGATCAGAATCTTGCATATTTAATCATTTTTATTGCTCTCTTGCATTCTGAAGCCCTGCACTTTGTCTATTTGTCTTGACCTTAAGTTAGCAAACTTTGTACTTTGGACCAATCTGCTAATCTACGTGATTTATCCTTTATATTTACCAATTTAAAACCAGGACACGCTAACTTGTGTTAATTTTTCTCTTACAATTTTTTTCAGACGGTTAAATGATAATCATTTAACTGGGAGAATTCCGAGGGACCTTGCTAAAATCCATAGCTTGAAAGTTGTGTAAGTGCCTGTTTTATTTTTTTCAGCTGATTTTGATAGGTATATTTATCACATATGAGCAAATATCTTTATTTTATAATTCTTTTTCTTATTACAGAGACGTCTCACACAATGATCTGTGCGGAACAATTCCCACTACTGGGCCTTTTGAGCACATCCCTTTGAACAAGTATATGTCCTCCTAACTCAAGCTTTTCCATTAATTCTCTTTATACACCATGGTCACACAATAATTAAATCAATTAGTGTGTTAGCACTCTGTACTGGTAAGAATCAAACTCATATTTTATCTAGGTATCTGCATGTCACTGATACAATAAGGGTGCTGACAGTATGGCCATCATCATAAAAAGTCTCATATACTATCAGTTTTGTTAAATGATGTGTCGTGTAATCAGTGAAGAGTTGTAAAAAAAAAAAAGAAATTTACCAATAAAATGCATTTTTTTGGTTTTCCAAGTACAGTCAGAAACATTTAATATTTTTATTAAGCATTTAAAGAAATCAGAATAACCTGATTGATATTATTCACTGAAAGAAATAAGTAAAATTGTTTTGTAAATATAGATATTCTACAACTGTTATTTTAGATTTCAGTAATAGCAATATCAGGTATTAATATAATTCTTTATTGTATTCTCTTGCAGTTTTGAGAATAATCCAAGATTGGAAGGACCCGAATTGCAAGGGCTTGTGGCTTATGACATGAACTGCTAAAACTAGAGTGATTGTGTGAATCCGGTCTCCATCCTTTAGAAATTACTATATTATGCATAAGAGCGGAACAAGTTCATTGGGCCTTTTTGTACTATCAATTATATTAAGGATAATTCCGTCTTTATGTATTGTAGATATTTAAATCTTCGTATGGTCGTCTTTGCATTGAAAATTTACATCTTGTCGATGACAAATTGATGGTCTCGTGCAACCGCAGAGGGAAACCCTATTTAGAACTTCAATTGTACTGGTTCAGTTTAACCTTGCTTGGCAAGAGCAAACACTATTGTACTGGTCCAGTTTAGAACTTTGATTGTACCGCTAGTGTTCGATCTGCAGGAGTTGAGTGCAAGAGCAAACACTATACCAAACAAGATGTGCATAGTGAGAATGTATGAAGATGTGAGATGAGGTTTCTGACAAATTTGAGTCACAGAAGATGCGGTTTAGTTGATGGGGCCAGTTTCTTCAATTAATTTCTCTGCATCTGCAGTGAGGACTGAGGAGTTCGTTCAGACTTCAGAGAAATAAGCCAGCTCCATAACTTTGACCTGGCATATATGCCTGTAAAACTGTAGGCGGGCCAAGTAGGCCTGCTAATTGGACGGGTTTGTCCATGGATAAACGGGCCGAACAACAACTGGATAGATATTGGACGAACTCATATCAGAGTAGGGCCCGATACTCGGCCCGTATTCAAGTTATATTTAGACGCATGGGCCAGCTCGAATTGAGGACCGATCCGATCTATCATCTACCCCCTCTATCTGTTTTTTTTTTCTTCCGAAAACCTTGGCACCGCTGCCATGCAAGTAGATCTATCCCCTCTCTCTCTCGCCTCCTGCTCGAACAGCGCTTCACCTCTCGCCTCCTTCAACTTCGCCGTAGCGTCGCTTCTTTACTTGAACTGGGTAAGAGCCAACAATGGGTTTTTAAGTTATGGGTTTTGAAAATGATAAATTTGTTAAACTTGTCTGGTACAACTGTACAAGTTGTTAGACTCCTCATTGGGAACTTTAGCCTATGAACCCACCAACCCACCCTCGCAAAAAACAATGAAAAAACAAAAGAACTTCCAGAAATTTAGGCATAATGATACGCACAAGATGAATAGAAGTGCTTATAGCAACACGTGAGATAAATGATTGTTGATTTAGTCCATGCTTGTACTAACCATGCAAGAGATAATTGTGTCTCTTGTGTGGATTGTTTGGCTAAATTGTAACACAACAAGCAGAAACGTGTTTTGTAGTTCAAATAGGAGTCTTAAGCGATAAAATAGTAGTACTGATGTAAAGAAAAAAAAAATAGGGACAGGGTACTTGTTTGTGGGGTATTTGTCAGTTTTGAGAATGTGAAAAAAAAAAAATGCAATAGAGAAGGGACTATAGTGATTTAACTGGTGCCCCCATATAAAAGCACAATAATATATAATTAAAAAAAAGAGAAACTACTACTGCTTATTCAAACCTCTCTAGCTCTACAGGCTTGCTTTAATTCAGCATGGCCTTATGTAAAAAGGTGTTGTAGTAAGAAATTATGGCAAGTTTGTTGTAGTCAATTTTCAAAATGAAAGATACTGCAGTCAATTTTCTAATGCTTTGTTCAGTTTATTTTATTCATTGAATATAATTGATTAAGCTTGTGTTAGTTTTAGACTTTGGTCAATTGTAGTACATTGTCTGTACTAGTTTTGAACCTGATGATAATACTATCCTGGTTTCCAAAACTGTTGCTCTCAGACCAAATATTCTGTTATGGGTTTTCAACTTAAATTTGTATGGATTCCCCATTCTTTCTCCTAACTCCTTTAATCAAATATTATTCTATGTAATCTAATATTTTTTTATGTTGTACAGGTAATGTCACGGTCCCAAACCCAAACAAATCCTGATGTTGGTGTTGAAGTAAGACATTGAAAGACGAGATACCTTTTTCCGTAATTGAAAGACGGTATTTGGAACCAATTATGATATCGTTTTGACATGAATATAGAGCCGTTGGGCGGCAAACCTTGAGAAATGACTGTGTGGGGTATCAT
Organism: Carex kokanica; assembly: GCA_025461125.1. Lineage (NCBI taxonomy): Eukaryota > Viridiplantae > Streptophyta > Magnoliopsida > Poales > Cyperaceae > Carex > Carex kokanica. The sequence goes on from JAJGRX010001428.1 coordinate 604,716, forward strand.
TAAAGGAGTTTGAAACACCAGATTCATGTGTGTCTTTCACGAGTGATATATGAACTTCAAATGTGTATTTGGGATATTTGTGTCCAAATATCACTTGTGAAAGACACGTGAGAATCCAATTCTTCAAACTCCTTCAATGATACCTCCATTTCCGTCTTAAATACCCGTCCACAATCATTTCTCAAGGTTTGACGTCCAACGGCTCTATACTCAGGTCTAAGCGATTTCGTAACCAGTTTCCGAAACCGACTTTCAATGACTAAAAACGGTATCTTGGCATCTATAAAAAGCATTGTCATGAGATAACGGGTCAACTTGGGATCAAAATTAGCTAGATGATTAAAAGAGATCATCTCCTTTATCCAATGTAAACCTCTCCCTTTCATCCTCATTGATTTCTTTGCATACATCTCTGATTTGCCAATTCAGGTGAGTAGTCTCTAAATTAAGACCGATACCTAACTCTCAAGAACAATGCTTGCACATAGCTTTTGTATTTCCTACTTCATCAAAATGGCTCCCCACATGTGCTCTCTTCATCAAATAGACATTGCATTGCTCAAGTTGTTGTAATGGACTAACTTTTTCGTGTAACTTGCATTGTTTCCTACCTAAACAGAAGTATTTTTAAAGGCAGGTCAGCTTTACTTTTCTTTTTTCTTAGTTGTCAAATTAAGAAAAGATATCAGGTTACGCATGAATTTTACAACTACCAATGTAACAAGAGGAGGGATCCAATTACACCTTTTTTGGTGACACATCATGACACCGTTTTTTATATAGGTCAATTTTGCGATTTCAAAATCCAAACAGTCGATCCGAACCGTTCAACATGATCACCATATTAAAATGTGCTTGGAGATCAAATTTTACATTTTTTTGAATTTTTTTACTATTTATTAAGATGGTTACAAAATCGCTGTTTTTCAATGGTCTGAAAACAACGATTTTTGTAGCCATCTTAATAAATAGCAAAAAAATTCAAAAAAATGTAAAATTTGATGTCCAAGCACATTTTAATATATCCATCATGTTGAACGGTTTAAATCGACTATTTGGACTTTAAAAATAGTAGGTGTCAAAGTGTGTCACCAAAAAAGGTGTAATTGGATCCCTCCTCATGTAACAATTACATAATTACATAATCTGCACCCAAATAATATAAATTTACAAAAAATCAAAATATACCTCAATTACAATAGCAGATGCTGTTGAGAAATAAAGTTGTTACTGTGCCTTTTGTATTATTAGAAACTCACTCCATATATGGACTAGGGATACATTTGTAATTTTACACAATATATGGACTATTTTGTAACTTTGAAATATTGTAATAGAAATAGATGAGGAGTCAGTGAGCTGAGTTAACACTGAACCCTCTTTTTCCTAAATCTCTCGTTCTTTCTTTCTTGCTTCCTAAAACCCTAGAAATCAACATGGTATCAGAGCCTACGATCCAACCCGATTGAATTTCGTTTCTTACCCCAAATAAGTAGAGAATAGATTGTTTACCTCAGTAAGAGAGAAATCGTTGTAAGAAGAGAAGAAATCGCAAAAAAAAAATGGTGAAGTCGCTGGTTGCTGTCGCTGGGATTTAAGGATTATTTGAAGTAAAGTGAAGTTGCTGGTTGCTCCAAAGAAGAGGCTCACCTGGAGAAAAGTGACACGGACCGAAATTGCTCCAAGAAGAGAGTACGATTGCCCAAAAGAGACAGAAATTGCTCTAAGGAGGCTGAATCGCTGATTGAAACTGCTCCAAGAGAAGCAGAGTCGCGATAGATATCGGTGTGTTTACTTTGTTCAGGTTGTGCACACATAATTACAAAGGTAATATTCTCTAAATTTGTTGAACTGAGAAGATGAGCTCAGAAATTTCAAGAGAAAAATCTGGTCCGACCACCGGTACTGAAATTGGGTCTGGAACTGGTACCAATTCTGCCCAGGTTGTGTACCATGGGGATCTAACATCTATCAAATTTAATGGATCAAATTACTTGGATTGGTCAAGGGCTGTGATCATAGCATTAGGAGGACGTAGATTGCTTGGGTATATTAATGAAGAGATAAAAGCACCAGGTGAAACAGATGCAAAGTATTATGACTGGAGGGCAACCGATTATAGTGTTATGGCTGCCATAAACAATACTATATTACCCGAGTTGGGAAGGAATTTTCTAGGTGTAGCAACTGCAAGGGACATGTGGTTAGCAATTGAGGCAACTTATTCCCACAAAGGAGATGATGCAAGGTTGTTTGAAATCAAAGAGAGTATTTGAAAATGCACTCAAGGAAACCGTTCAGTGCAAGAGTACTACTCAGAACTTCAAGGACTATGGAATGAACTTAAGGTATGTGAAAAACCATGTCCAAATTGTGTTCAAACTGGAGAGAAAAATAAGGTGTTTGATTTTCTCATGGAATTAAATTATGAATATGAAAGTGCGAGGAGTATGGTGTTTGCTCAATTATCTCTTCCACCAATTGGGTCAGTATATTATGCTGTCCAGCGTGAGGAAACAAGGAAACGAATGATGGAAACATCTATTGGTGAGACTGAAAAGGTAGGAATGGTGGCAGAGAATGTACCTATGAGAGGTCGAGGTAGAGGTTTTAACCAAGGAGGAAGAGGACGTGGTAGATCCTTTTGTGACCGTGATAAACTCGCTCTCATTGTGGCACAATGAGGCACACCAAGGAAGAGTGTTGGGATATAGTTGGAAGGCCACCTCACATTGGAAGAGGAAGAAGGGCCTTCAATGCTGTTGGAGAAGGTACATCACAGACAATAGGAATGCAAGAATATCAGGACTTGAAGAGACAACTTGATGAGTTAAAAGTTGGTCTCTCCGGGTCTCAACTTGGCATGTCTCAAGTTTTTGATGCTCAACAAAGTTCTCATGCATCAGCCAACTTAGCATCCTCTAGTGAAAAATGGGTAATAGATACTGGTGCCACTGATCACTACTCTGGTATGAAACACCTTTTCTCAAAATTCCACCTATATAACCAGCCCAATTCAATGACCATTGCTGATGGTTCTTCAATTCCAATTGTTGGAAAAGGATCCATTTTTACCCCTATTGCCACACTCAATCCAGTTTCATTTGTACCTAACTTACTAGTCAATCTTTCCTCCGTAAGTGCCATACTAAGAGCTTGCCATGTAGTGTAACTTTCTTTTCAAATCATTGTATTTTTCAACACTTGATGACGGGCAACCTCCTTGGGAATGACTATGAAAAGGATGGATTGTACCTTCTTGAAGATCCAAGAGTAAAGACTTCATCTTGTGGGTTAGGTTGTTCTAAATTGGAAAGTCTAGAACTTCTTCATTATAGGTTAGGTCATTTGCACCCTACAAAGTTGTGTATTTTGTTTCCAGAACTTTCAAAGTCAAAGGAAGATTTTAAATGTACGGTTTGTGTTAGAGCTAAACAGGTTGGAGTCACTATCCTGTAATCAATGATCATTGTACTACTCCTTTTGAAATTATTCATAGTGATATTTGGGGTCCATCTCCTGTTGCATCTATTTTTGGATATAAATATTATGTTTGCTTTGTGGATGATTGTTCTCGTTATACCACTATTTTCTTAATAAAATCAAAGAGTGAAGTTGCCTCCATTTTTCCAATATATCACAAGATGGTTCAGACTCAATATGGTGCAACTGTCAAGATTTTGAGAAGTGATAATGGAAGAGAGTATCTCTCTTCTGAACTTCAGAAATACTTGGAGTTGCATGGTATTAAGTCTCAAACAAGTTGCCCCTATACTCCACAGCAAAATGGGGTAGCTGAGAGAAAGAATCGACATATATTGGAGGTAACTCGTTCTCTTATGATTGGTATGAATGTGCCAAAGTATTTGTGGTCTGAAGCAATGCTGACTTCTGTGTATTTGATAAATCGAATGCCTTCAAAGATTCTTAATGGAAAGACACCACTTCAAATTGTTGATTCCAAATCAATATTATTTTCCATACCTCCAAAGGTCTTTGGTTGCATTTGTTTTGTCCACACGAAGGGAACTATGTATGACAAATTGGACCCCAGAGCTATCAAATGTGTCTTCACAGGATATTCAAATTCTCAAAAGGGGTACAAGTGCTTTGATCCTATCACCAAACGTAGGTATGTTTCAATGGATGTCACATTTTTTGAAAATCAACCGTACTTTAATTCTTGTGAAAATAGCTTTTGTAAAGACCTAACTAAAAATGAAGAAGAATTCTTTTTCCCAAGTCAATTAGAGTATGTCTTCAATCCAAACACTATAGAAAACTTGTCTAGTGAGGATAGAGAACCTCAACCCACTGAGATGAAAGTCTATACAAGAGGTAAACGAGAAGTGGTACTTCCAACCTCTTCAAATGTCACAGAACAAGGAGGTGCCTCGAATCAAGATATGGAAAATACAATGTTTGACAAGCAAGGTAACACAGATCCCTTGCCACATTATCTTGACCTACCTATTGCTCTCCGAAAAGGTAAACGAAACATCAAATTCCCAATCAGTAAATATGCCTCATATTCTCACCTATCTAAACCCCTTCAAGCCTTTATTACCTCATGTGATACAGTATCTATTCCTAGGACTGCTAGGGAAGCTTTGGAATCTGATGCTTGGAGAAAAGTAATGGGAAGAGTGGGACATGGGAAGTTTGTGAACTCCCAAAAGGTAAGAAGACAGTTGGTTGTCGATGGGTGTATACCATTAAATTTCAACCTGACGGTAAAATTGAAAGGTACAAAGCTCGATTGGTTGCTAAAGGGTATACACAAACACAAGGGGTGGACTATGATGATACTTTTGCTCCGGTGGCTAAATTGAACTCGGTACGCATTTTACTTTCCATTGCTGCTTGCAAAAAATGGGAACTCTATCAATTAGATGTGAAAAATGCTTTCCTTCATGGATCTTTGGAGGAAGAAGTATATATGGATCAACCACCGGGTTTTAAACTTGAGGGGGAGACACATAAGGTGTGTCGATTGAGGAAATCATTATATGGTCTCAAACAGTCACCTCGAGCTTGGTTTGCACGATTGAGTTCTATCATGATAGCTTGGGATATGTACAAACACATTCTGATCATACTGTGTTTGTAAGAAGGGGTGAGAAGGTATGTGTTTTAATTGTATATGTTGATGATATAATTGTGACAGGAGATGATGTTGAGGAGATAAATCGATTGAAAGACAATCTGAAAAATGCATTTGAGATCAAGGATCTAGGTAAGTTGAGATATTTTCTTGGAATTGAAGTGTCTCGTTCAGAAAAGGGTATTTTTATATGTCAAAGAAAATATACCCTTGACTTGCTAAAAGAAACTGGAATGTTGGGTTGTAAAACAGTGACAAGTCCTATTGAACCAAACCATAAACTTTGGGATAAAACAGCTAGGCCATTAGAAGATCCAACTGTTTACAAGAGACTAATTGGCAAGTTGTTATATTTGACAATTACTCGACCTGATATAACCTATGCTGTTAGTGTCCTTAGCCAATTTTTGCAAAATCCCTCACATGAACAGCTACAAGCTGCTTATCGAGTTTTGAAATACCTAAAACGGGAACCAGGAAAAGGTCTTTTGTACTCTCATGGAAATGTTCTAAACATTGATATATACACTGATACTGATTGGGTTGGGAGTACCATTGATCGAAGGTCCACATCTGGTTATTGCACTTTCATTGGGGGGTAATTTAGTCTCTTGGAAAAGTAAGAAGCAAAATGTTGTCTCCCGATCGAGTGCAGAGGCAGAATATAGAGCTATGGCAAATGGGACATGTGAGGGTATGTGGATAAAAACATTGTTGGATGAGTTAGGGTTCAAGATAACACAACCAATTCCTCTATATTGTGATAATCAAGCAGCTCTCCATATTGTTAGCAATCCTGTTTTTCATGAACGGACGAAGCACATAGAGGTGGACTGTCACTTAGTGCGTGAGAAGTCTGTGAAGGAGAAAGTGGTTGACCCAAAGCATGTGAGATCTCAGGAACAGTTAGCTGATGTGTTTACGAAAGGGCTGTCTGGAAAAAGGATAGAAGAAATATGTTCCAAGTTGGGCATGATAAATATCTATGCTCCAACGTGAGGGGGAGTGTTGAGAAATAAAGTTGTTACTGTGCCTTTTGTATTATTAGAAACTCACTCCATATATGGACTAGGGATACATTTGTAATTTTACACAATATATGGACTATTTTGTAACTTTGAAATATTGTAATAGAAATAGATGAGGAGTCAGTGAGCTGAGTTAACACTGAACCCTCTTTTTCCTAAATCTCTCGTTCTTTCTTTCTTGCTTCCTAAAACCCTAGAAATCAACAGATGCGGTTCAGTTACCTCCAGTATAAAACAAAATCAAAATCAAAATTCACCGGTTCCCCTATTCCCTCTACAAGAGCCTCAAGGTATTATATGTTTCCCTATAAAACAACAATTATAATTATTAAATTAGTCAAGTTGTCAAATTAGTCATTGTAACCTGATCCTATGCTATTCAGTTATCTCCAGTGAAACTAATGCAAGGATTCGTATACCAGAGCTATACTGATTACGTAAATCAATTTCAGGGAAAATAATAGTTCTTAAACTAGACAATATCAGCAGAAAAGAATGAAGAGGTACATTTCAAAACCAAGTTCCCATTAGTGTGATTTTAATGAAGCATAAAATAATACGGTATAGACATATTATATAGACTGAGTGTGAGAGCGCACACCTATTTAAGTTGCTTTCCATGTAAGCATCCAAAGAAGAAATGACACGAGGCAGATGCTTAAGATAATAGGAACTTTTAAGATAGTTAGTGCCTTCCTATAGAAATTCTAACCACTTAAAATTCAAATTTAGTTGGTTTATTTTAACATACTTGCTCAGTACTTTAGCCAAGAGAATTTTAGGAAGCTTTATTAATCCTGCCTATAGAGAAGAAAACTTCAGCAAAAACACATTTTATAAGAACAAATTAAGTGATCACACAACTTTAATACTTGCTACTACTATGGAATATGTGCTACTTGATCTGGGTGCAAAAAGATACTAAATCTAAATCAAAGTATGGTATGTATTAAGTAATTAACCCTCAAATCATGCAATTTTGAAGTTGTAGCCCTTAATAGAATCCAAGCTTTTCTCAAATGAGTCCAATTTAACCCAACAAAACACAGTCAACACTGAAACCATTGCAACTTTAATCATCGATTTACTTGTACTATATGGTACCTCAAGGTAAATGTCAATTTCACACAAGCATTTGACAAGAAATAATTGGAATATCGAATCTTTAATCTGATAGCACCTAATCCATACTCACAATTAAAAATCAGAAAAATAGTCCGACAAAATTCCGACAATCCTAAATAAAATTTGATGAAGAAAGAGAAACGGACCTCAGGAGATTTTGTACAGCAACATCATCTATATTGTCTGGCCTCAAATTTAAGAAAAAAGGGAAGCGGAAGAAGAGGGGAGAGAATCATCTCCTAAGGTAATAGAGAGGAAAAGGAGAGGGATGAGACTGCTACAGTAGATAGAAAAAAGGTTTAGTGGTGGCCATAGTTCAGCGAAGAGCTGAGAGCGATAGTTCAAACTTTGAACTTCAAAGAGAGGTGAGACTGAGTGATACAGTGGGAGAGGTGAGAACCAAAGAGAGAGAGTTGCAAATGTAAGAGGATCAAATGTGTTATCTATTCTGTCATGAGCTTTAGTACTGATTATCCCACAACATGAGGACACAGGTAAGGTGTACAAAAAGGCCAGTATTCTAAAACAAAGTAGATGCTTCATGGGATCCCTCAGGAAAGACTGCTACAGAACTGGTTCAATACAATGGACAGGGGCAACTACTCGCAGTTGGGAACAAAAAAATTATGGCTACTTATCCATTCATGGGCTAAAACAACAGCAGTTCTCATAACCATTCAGCTAACAGAATCCACATGAGTGCTACAACAAATATAGATGGCAGGTATAATAATTTTTACTGATTATACAGGTATTATAAAAGAACCTTCCATGCCAAATTTCACAGATGTACCATCCTGGCATGCAGGAGGGGGCTAGCACAGATTGATTGCAAACTCAAGTTGGAGGGAGGGAGAATTGCGCAGTCCCATGCAAGAAGAGGTCTTACTCATTCTGCGCTTTGCCAATTCCACATGATGAACTGGTAACAGTTTCAGAGTATTACCATTTTTTCCTTTGCCAAATTATGCTGCAGGAGTTGGAATCGAGATGAAGCTTAGAAAGGATAGAAAGGACCGTTTCGTATGGGAAAGGAGATGAATACTGTAGCTTTGGGTATATAGGAATTAAAGCGGAATATTGTGTGTTCACAGAGCCTTTTTCAAGTTCATTTTACAGTTACAGCCCCATAGTCTGTATGATGTTGTAAGACCTTTAATGTTATGTGGTACTATATAATCTGGTTTTTGCGTAGCAGGTTGCTCCAGCAGATCTGATAGCAAGTAAATAATTATCAATTAAAACCAAACTTTCAACACCAGTGGCCTGAAGTTAACAACGCTACACAATTTTCAATTAACAATTCTGAATTAAAATAGAGACCTTTTTTAGAAACCTTAAAAAAAGAAGATAAAAGATGAATGTCTAAGCCTTCCTACATTAAATATCCGAAAAAGCCTCTTCAATCAAATTTCAAACATGCAACCTCCCAACGAAGGATGTTGCCTTGATCATAACACAAAAATACTTGGTTTCTATATCTGAAACCTTTAAAAAGTTGTTATTCTGAATCTAATTTAGCACTTCATATAATAGTATAATACTGACAATAGACTTCTTGTAGATGTATATGAAAATTAGTTTCTCATGTTTCCAATTTTAGATTGAACCTGGCCCCCATTCCAGATAAATTAAATAAAATTGGAAGCGTGAGAAATTAATTTCGCATCAATCATTTTTTTTTAATGGTCAATTTTAAGTGAAATGGGCATAGTAAACAAAAACAGAAGTCAAGTCCTCTCTACATCAATCAATCTTAGGTGGCTTCGAAGCAGCATATGTGAGCAAGACAACACTATAATGCATTAAATAACCATTGTAAAACATTTGGAGCATGTTATAAAGTGAAAAGTCAAGTTTCTCTCTACATCAATCACCAACCTTTAAAAATCCAAGCATGGGATACAAAGCTTCTCAAATGTCAAGTGATAACAAGACAGAAAACAGGTATATAAACCATTGGTGATTTGATATGGTAGACAAAATGGATGCATCAATCAGTCTCATTGGCTGCTTCAGCTGCTGTTAGAAAGGCCCGCACTTCTGTGTTTTGATCAGCCAACTCAGCAGGTGTCTGTTTGAATACACAAAAAAGGGATTCCTAATTAGTAACACATCAATCTTAATTTAAGTAGCCTGATCACCTTAATGCAACTGGTTCATACAGGTACAGATATATACTGGTACAATTAAGAGACCAGCATCTTTAATCAGCTTTAGAGGAGACATAAAAATTTGGTTCACAACTGAAGCTAGTAAAAATGAAAGTAAATGGACCTGTCCATAGGCATTGGTTTTATTTGGAGAAGCCCCTGCTTCAAGCAAGATTTTGACCACCTCCATTTGTTCTCCACGCGCTGCGTGATGAAGAGGCTGAAAAACATCTCTTCAAATTAGCTTTTCCAAAAGGGCTAAAAAAGAGTGTCAAAAGAAAGTAGAAAAGGATAAACAAATAATTACAGTATCACCCTCCACATCAACAGTATTGAGCATTCTTGTTATGCATTCAGGGTTGTTAGAGGCAAAATTGAGGATATAGCTTACTATCTCAGTAAATCCTGCACAAAAGTTGGTTCCATCATGAATAAAAAGCAAGAGCTAGAACTTTAAAAATCAATAGAGGGAGGGAGGGAGGAAGGAAGAGAGAGAGAGAGAGAGAGAGAGAGACCTCCAGCACAGGCATCATGTAGAGGAATAGCGCCTTCTTCATCCTTTATTTCCAAACTGGCTCCTCTTTCCAAAATATACTACAAATAATGCAGAGTATATGAAATAAACTTTTCAATTATTCTCTCAGATATAGGGGCGGATCTACACTATGCCCAGGGGGTGCTAAGCCACCCCATGATTTTGAAATTTTTAACCACGCATGTTGAAATTTAATTGATATTTTATTTCTTTAAAGTTTTTATGTAGTTTAGCCCCCTCATAAAATGTTAGATGTGTACTTGTAATCTATTGGTTAAGACTCTATTTTGGTCTTGGGAGGTCTTGGGTTCAAGTCCCACTAACCACAAATTAATATTTGTGCATTTCAAGTTTCTGCCCCATCTAACTAAATTTTCTAGTTCCGCCGTCAGATATGCAATTAGAACAAAAAAAAAATGTAAGGAGAATCCTAAAAATAAAAAACCTGGACACAGGCAAGATGGCCATAGAGACAAGCCAAGTGTAGAACAGTGTCGCCGTCTTCAACTGGATCATCAATTGTACCCTCATAATTATCTGTATTTCCAAAAAAATTAGTTCAAGTTTCAACACACAAATAATTACAAATCCAGATATATGTCCTTAATCGAGCAGTAAACCGCAATTTTTTCCCTAATTAAGATGAAACACCACACTTAATCTCTCAGTGAGGCTGACCACCAGAACTGCGCCTGTAATTCAGCTGAAACACCACAATCATGTCCTAATTAATTGCAAAAAAATGCAATTATATCCCTAATTACACCAGAAATTGACATCAGTGGTTATCAAAGGAATGTCATTTTAAATATTAATGATGTCAGGCTGTTCTCAAATTGTGGTACCAAATATCTTAGTGTGAGAAACACAATTGAGTTGAAAAAAGATTATTTAAAATCTAACCTATCAGTCTGATCAACATAATCAACTAAGACTAGATATGTTGAACTAAATCATATACTAAAGAACTGGTTAATGGCGTACCAAGAGCGGTACGGAGAGAGTCAAGATCGCCGGACTGAGCGGAGTCAACGAGAGGGCGGAGGTGCGCTGGCACCTCATGATCGACATCAGCCCACGCGTCGCTACCCGCGCCGTCCAAGTAGACTCCTTGCTGTTCATCGTCGTCGTCTTCCATCCCGTTTCTCCCTCCTGGCACCGCCATCTCTCCCTCTCTCTTTCTCTCTATATGTTTCACTATCTAGGGTTTTATATTAGGAGGGTTTTAGACTTGGCAATGTTGCTGGGTTGGAGATGCTCTTAGATCGACTTTAGACTAAGTCTGGATTCTGAGAGAACGACTTGACTCTTTCCTCCAACGGAGTCAAGCACGTGCTTGACGCCGACATCACCACCTAAGGTAACACAATATTTCTGTTTAGATTCTGACCGTCAAATCAGAATTCGCACGAATATTAAATAATCCCCGTGCATTCCACCTCGGTCTGATTGCCCGGATTCTGATCTGACAGTTAATACTAAACCGAAATATTCTGTTACCTCAGAGGATCCATCTATTTCCGTTTTTTTTTTCTTTCTTGGGCCGGGCTAAATCAGACATGGAAAATTAGGCCTTTAAAGCCTATTTAAACTTCTTATCGGTGTTTATTGATTTCATCAGTCCACTTGTCGTTTGATGGAATATCCAGATCGTTCGATCAGCATTTAGCACGAATATTAAAGAGGCCCCTTCATCTATTCTGATCGGACGGTCCGGATCCAAACTCAAAAATTTGAATTACTGATAGAAAGAGGGGAGGCTTATCAGTAGCCGTTAAAAAATTGTCACTTGCGAATGATGCGAAGTAGACAAATCTCGGTACTTGTGCCAATAGAGTAAGCAATCTCTCATTGGATGGCCAAGTCAAACCATCTATGTATTTGCCTAATTGCAAAGCAATGTCGCCAAGTAGTGCATAGACTTAAAAACAGAGACGCTTCATGCAAGAAACCAGGTTGAAAATGTTTTCTTCGTGGTCACTATACTTGGCATACAAACAATTATTTTTTATTTTAATAATCACGTTGAAGATACTTTCTTCTATTGCACCTCATGAATATAAACATAGATATAAATGAGTCATCATAGCTAGAGGAAATCACAAGAAGAACAACTTTATCACCATGGCCAAACAGGCAGGTGCCCTCTTAGCATTTACAATAATCTCACTCTGCTTGATGTCAGGTGATAAACAACAGGTGACGGCGGCGACACGGGGGAAGGGGTTCTTGGATCCAGCATCGACAAACTATTTGGTGCTGAGTTCGATTGCTAGAACGGGTCAAGAACGGTTCTTATGCCTTGCAAGAGGCCGCTGCAACAACAAAATCATAAGATGCCCTCAGCAGTGCCCCGAGCGCAAGCCTTCTCTCACTAAAAATTTAAAAAAGGTCAAGGCCTGCTTCGCGGACTGTAGCAGCCGTTGTGAGACCACGTGCAAGCGTACGCATCTTTTTTCTCTTAAGAGTAATTACATCATTAAATTGGTGCAGCTTGTTATTTATAACTGTGAATATTAATTGCAGATCGGATCCCCAACTGTAATGGCTACGGATCAGTGTGTTACGACCCACGGTTTATTGGTGGTGATGGGGTGATGTTCTACTTCCACGGAAAGAATGGCGGTGATTTCGCTCTTGTATCTGATGATAGTTTCCAGATCAATGTTCACTTCATAGGGACACGTCCCGAAGGCAGGAAAAGGGACTACACGTGGGTTCAGGCTTTGTCCGTCATGTTCGATTCGCACACCTTAGTGATTGCTGCCAAAAAAGTTGCAAAATGGGACGAACATTTTGACGCGCTAACAATCAACTGGGACGGCAAAGATATCACTGTCCCGATAGATGGAGATGCTGAATGGCGAGATGGGAAAGCCGTGGCGGTGGTGGAGAGAACACGACAATTCAATAGTGTTAAGGTTACTGTGCTCAACGGATTGATTGAGATGGATGTGAAAGTTGTTCCTATTACACAACAGGACGACAAGATGCACGGCTATAATATCCCGCAAGGTGACTCCTTCGCACATCTAGAGATGCAATTCAAATTCGGCAATCTGACGGAGCATGTAGAGGGTATTCTGGGTCAGACGTACCAACCTGGCTACGTGAGCCCGGTGAAGAAAGGAGTTGCAATGCCCATGATGGGAGGTGAAGATCGGTACCGTACTTCATCGTTGCTCTCAACTGAATGTGTGTCGTGCCGATTTCACCGTCCCGTCAGCTTTACCGAAGAAAACTCTACTGCTCTGAAGTTGGCGGAAGCTTAGTTAATTTCTTAACTACAACTGCATTGACAGTTAAACAAGATTAATATCATTGTTTATACAAAATTAAGTGTTGTAATATGTGGGGATTTGTGTTTACTTTACATTACATACGCTGTAAAAGTGGAAATGCCTGATCTATACATCCTGGAAAATAATTTTATACTATTGCCTTCTGATTCTTTTTGAGGGGATTTTGATCGAGTCTAGTTGATTGATTTTTACCTCTGATTAGCAACAAAAGGAGGGAAAGTTTCATTCTTTTTTTCCTTTTACATGAAGAAAAAAGAATGAAACAAAAAAAAAAAAATTTATGTCCTGGCAATTATTTTTTTTATTTTTTAGGAAAGTGGAACAAGCGGTTTCTATTGAAACTAAGATAGTGTATTACATATCCTGGTACCACACTTCTGGTACCGCAACATTTCCTAAGCTAAACTAAAACAAAACATCAGCTAGAAGTTTCAAAGTGATACAAATTCCAAGCAGCAACAAAAACAACTATTGGTACCGGTACCGTCCTCAACATCACAAAGGCCTAATTAGAAAGGAAGCTGATATGAGTACCCACGCTACAGTACCCGCATTGTACCCACACCTAAACTGCCATAACTGCTTGTGGGGACCGCAACTATTCCAAAACTGTAATTTTGTTTCTCAAATTTAATAGTAATAATGTGAAGTATATATCTCAAACAGGTCAAGTATTTATACCTATACAATCAATTACTTCTGATATATGAATTTTTCTAAAATAACTGTACCTGCACATTTTTTTGAAAATTTTTCATGTTGTACCCGCATTAGGGGACCACTCAAACGGCATGTGGGGACCGCAACTGTTCCAAAACTGTAATTTTGTTTTAAAAATTTTGATACTGTGAAGTATATATCTCAAACAGGTCAAGTATTTATACCTATACAATCAACTACTTCTGATATATGAATTTTCCTAAAATAACTGTACCCGCACCTTTTTTGAAATTTTTTCATGTTGTACCCGCATTAGGGGACCACTCAAACGGCATGTGGGGACCGCAACTGTTCCAAAACTGTAATTTTGTTTTAAAAATTTTGATACTGTGAAGTATATAGCTCAAACAGGGCAAATATTTATACCTATACAATGAACTACATATGATATATGAATTTTCCTAAAATAACTGTACCCGCACCTTTTTTTGAAATTTTTTCATGTTGTACCCGCATTAGGGGACCACTTAAACGGCATGTGGGAACCGCAACTGTTCCAAAACTGTAATTTTGTTTTACAAATTTTGATACTGTGAAGTATATAGCTCAAACAGGGCAAGTATTTATACCTATACAATGAACTACATATGATATATGAATTTTTCTAAAATAACAGTGCGGGTACTGTAGCGTGTACAGTGCGGGTACTGTAGCGTGGGTACTGAAATAATTATTCAATTAGAAAAGGTTTAAAATAAGAATTATCACCCCTCCTTTTATTTCAGGAATAAGCTAATGAATTAACTTTTTACATTAGCACCCATAAAACAAACATTATATCTCTCCGTTCAAATAATCTAAAGTACTGCATCTCTTATTAGTTGGGTAAATTTCATCAAGAAGTCACTAAATTTTGTTTTTACCACAAATTGATTACTCAAGTTTGATTTGTACTCTGTATCTATTGCACTTTTTATTTGTTTCAATCAAATCACTTTGTTACTATATCCGTCTAAAATAGTAACATAATATGCTTATTTATCTCCATATCAGTTTATATTTTGCTAGTATTTTAGATTGAAAAAGGTAATAGAATGACTTAATTATAACAAATAAATAGTTCAATGGTTATAGAGGAACAAATCAAATTTAAATGACCAATTCAAGACAAAGTACCATAAATCAAATAATGTGTTGCAATCAAATTGAAAACCTTAAATTAAATGAACAACAGGACATGTCACATATGGTGGTTAACAAATTTCAATTTATCACATAAAAGGACAATATGCATCCCCAATCCAACCTCTTTTTGCAAGATTATTCTTACTACCATAAATCAAATAGCTACAATTGATGACCAATTCAAGACAAAGTACCATAAATCAAATATTGTGTTGCAATCAAATTGAAAACCTTAAAATAAATGAACAACAGAACATGTCACATAAGGTGGTTAACAGATTCCAATCTATCACATATAAAGTACAATATGCATTGAATTTATTTTTTTTACGAAACCAACATGATTACTTTTTTTTTACAAAAATCATAAGAACCGAAATGACATTTCGGTCCGGTTCCCTTTTTGAATTTTCTGTGATACTAGTTTCACAAGTTTTCATATGAGCCGCCATAGAAAATCCAAAAAAGAGACCGAAATAGCATTTCGGTTCTTATGATTTTTTTTAAAAACAAAGTAATCATGTTGGTTTCATAAAAATATTTTTTTTTAATTATGGTTTATAAAAAAAATTCATATGCATCACTAATACAACCTCTTTTTGCAAGATTATCCTTAGAACCATAAATCAAATAGCTACAATTAAGTGACTAATTCAAGACAAAGTACAATAGTTGCAATCAAATTGAAAACCTTAAAATAAATGAACAACAGAACATGTCACATAAGGTGGTTAACAGATTCCAATTTATCACATAAAGGACAATATGCATCACCAATCCAACCTCTTTTTGCAAAATTATCCTTAGTCAAAATTTATTTATTTTTATTAACCATAAAAATATTTTAAATCTTAAAAGGAATGTGTGTTTTCCGAATAGATATAAAGTCAATTGGGAATCTCCCCAAAATCTACTGTAAATTTCCCACATGTTAACCATTCACACATGTATCCATTCTGATTTAAGTATCCTGTCATTTGACATATTGAATTAAATGTATGGGGTACCATGTAAGAACACCTCAACAAACTAAAATATCAGAGTGATCAGCTAAAGAAAATAAATTGGGATAAATACTTCTTAGTGCATAACTGCACATTAAGTGGAACTAAGATGTATATATTGGCATCCGGCCCAGATTAAAGTTGGCCCAAATACAAACTTTTCTAACATTTAGTGCTGGACTTGGAACAGTAAAAATTGTGAAGTAAGGTAATTTGAATATTCACCTACTTGAGAATTCGTGGCTAGAATTTTCAAAACTCTAATTACAAATGTCCAACCGGTTTCACTTTTTTTAGTTACCATCCCATAAAATTAAAATTAAATCAATACCATCTGTTTCACTTTTTTTCCATTCCTACCACCCACGTGGACTGAGTCCGCCTGTAAAATTAAAATTAAATCAATACCATCTGTTTCACTTTTTTTCCATTCCTACCACCCACGTGGATTGGATCCGCGCACCAAAATGAGCTGGTGCGCGGACTGGGGAGCGCACCAAATTGATTTTTTTATTATTTTTTTGGTTTTTTTATTTTTTGGTGCGCACTCTCAGGAAGCACACCAATTTTTTTTTTAGTTCTGTTCTGAATTGTTTGAAATTATTGGACTAATTTTTTTTTTCTGTTCTACGTATAATTTGTAGTATAAAACGTTGATCGAATTGTGCGTATAATTTGTAGCAATTTGCGCACCAACTTACTTAGTACAGAACGTTGCTCAGATTGTATGTATAATTTGTTGTAGTAATTTTTAGTTCAAATTTAGTCCAAAATTTTATTTGTTAAACAAGTACGTTTTATTTTCTACAATTTCACCGTCAAATGTTATGTGTACATATAATTATAAATACCACAGAACAAAATATAATAGAACAAAAAAAAAAAAATTTAGTCCAAAAATTTCAAACAATTCAAAACAGAACTAAAAAAAAAAAAAATCGGTGCGCTTCCTGAGAGTGCGCACCAAAAAATAAAAAACAAAAAAAATAATAAAAAAAACAATTTGGTGCGCTTCACCAGTCCGCGCACCAGTCCAATTTGGTGCACGGACTAAGCGCGCGCGGGTAGTAGGAATGAAAAAAAATAGAGTTAGATGGTATTGATTTAATTTGTATTTTATTAAGTGGTAACTAAAAAAATTTCGGAACCTGATGTACTAGTTCTATATTTTACAATTTTCCAAATCTTATTTTTAACGAGAGAAAACCAATAATAAAAAACGCTAATAACCATAATCAGTATTTTATATAAATTAGAGAAATAGAAATGTGCATTCTAGTAATTTACTAGAGTTATCATAGGGGTGCAAACGGGTCAGATATTATCCGACCGTATCCGAATCCGTATCCGAAAATTAAATATGGATATTCGATATCCGAATATCCATGCGGATACGGATACATATATGGTTTTAAATTTTAATTATATGGATCCGAATTGTAAATATAAACTATATAGTGTTACATATCGAAATTTTCAACAATAAAATAATTAGAATGTTTAAAAACATAATCGAAAATTCTATTGATAAACTAGGAATCAAAAATCTAAAATAATGTTCCCAAACAAGTATATCTAATTTGACCTTTAAAACGCGTCCCTAGTTCGCTAAAAGAATAGAAACTGCGTTGGAAACACGAAATTCTGACACTCAGCAGGTTCAGTGCGTCCGCACTGGTGGTGAGTGCGGGTGGTCCATCCGCACTGGCACCTTGTTCCTTTAACTTGTTTTCTGAATTTCTGTGAGTGCGGGTGAACCACCCACACTGGATATCAGTGCGTCCGCACTCATGAGTCTCATGTGCTATGATTTTTCTTCAAAACGACTTCTAAGTAGTGAGTGCGGGTGGTTGACCCGCACTGGAGGAGAATGCGGACGCATTAGGCTCGGACTTTTCTTGACAAGTGAAACTTTGACGAAAAATGTGACTAAGTACTGAGTGCGTCCGCACCCAGATCCAGTGCGGGTGAAGGACCCACACTGGATGTATTAAGAATTGACAAAAATTCGACTAAGTACTGAGTGCGTCCGCACTCAGATCCAGTGCAGGTGAAGGACCCACACTGGATGTATTGATAGTTGATGAAAATTTGCCTAAGTACTGACTGCGTCCGCACTCAGATCCAGTGCGGGTGAACGACCCGCACTGGATGCGTTGAGGGTTTATTTTATGAAATTTCGGTGTCTCTCTCTCTCACTCCCTCATTCCGCCCCTTCCCTGTTCTTGTGTGGTCCGCCCAAAGAAAGAAAAGAAGAGAGAAAAAGGAGCTCCGAATCCTTCCAAGTCGCTCAAAAGTCCGAGAAATCGAAGTTGGAACCGAGAAAGTGGCCGTAGATCTCTTCTAACCCTCCTATTCGGTATTTCCTTCTCTTCCCTTTTCTCTCCAAAATCTCAGATTTCTCGATGGTTTGGATTTTCGTTTTTAACTCGAGATTTGTGCTTAAATTGCTGATAGTCTATCTCCTTCGACCTCCTTGCTGATTATTTGTCGATTCTTTTCTCGAATTCCTCTCAATTTTGGATTTCCCTTTTTCTAGGGTTTTTGGGTACCAAATCAGAAATTTGAGAAAATGTCGTTGATTGATTAGGCTAGTCCGACCGAATAGATTCGTAATCGGTAAACCTCTCCCTCAACCTTGACAATTAGCGATTAATTTGAATTTCGACCAAATTAGGGTTTAAGAATAAGTGCTTTGAACAAAGATTAAATCAAGTATGTATGTTGGTATAGGAGTAGGCTCGGGTGAGCAAGAGTTTGCGGGACCTTTCGAGACGTCCGAACCATAAGTGCGAAATACGCTCTTCGTAATCAGGTGCGGGGTTCTTGGACTTGTTTGATGTTTCATTTTCAGGAATTAAATTGTTTTTCGATTGTCATGTTGTATGTTGATTGCTGCATAATTTGAAATTGTGTGATCATGTGCATAACTCAATTAAACTAGAACTGAATTGTTGTGAGATAGTTGATTTGCATATTCGTACGGTTGTCAATTTATGTGTTCTATTTATTATTCTATTGTGAATAAATCTGCCAGGCTGACCCGTAGAGGTAGCTGAATAAGGTGACGGTGACCTATCCGTTGACCTGTTTCTGAATTTGCCAGGCTGACCCGTAGAGGTAGCTGGATAAGGTGACGGTGACCTATCCGTTGACCTGTTTTTGAATTTGCCAGGCTGACCCGTAGAGGTAGCTGGATAAGGTGACGGTGACCTATCCGTTGACCTGTTTCTGAATTTGCCAGGCTGACCCATAGAGGTAGCTGGATAAGGTGACGGTGACCTATCCGTTGACCTGTGTAATGAATTTGCCAGGCTGACCCGTAGAGGTAGCTGGATAAGGTGACGGTGACCTATCCGTTGACCTGTTTAATGAATTTGCCAGATTTTGACCTTATTTGAATGAAATTGCAAAGTTGAGCCAGATGGCTGACTTTGATTCCGTGTAGATGCATTTGTAAAGCCGAGCTGTATAGCTGACTTCGAACCAGACGTTAGTAAATGGTTAAGCCAAAGCACTGCAGATGGGTGTCAGATAAAGGGTCCAGCTCGGTGGAACATCTGTAGGTGCCAGTAACCCTACAGATGAGGGTTTGACAAAGGGTCCAGCTCGATTGAACATCTGTTGGTGCTACCAGTCCTAATAAGATAAGTTAGGCCAGAGACGTGTTTGTTTGAACTTCATCTTGGAAATTCCGTAAGTTGGATCTTATTCGATTATTGTTGTCAAGCATATGCATTCATATTTATATATTGTGTTAGAACTGTTAATGTAATGTTGTATGAATTTCATTTGTGGATGTGAATTCTGATTGCAAGTCCAATAACTTGATTGTGGCAAATTCGCACTGAGAATTTATTCTCACCCCCACCCTTCGGGTAATTTTTACAGGTTCAGGTGCGACTGATTCTGGGGAGGCACGCGAGTAGTAGGCCTTTGGTAGGGTGCCCCGATATGACCCTAGATATAGATATATTTTGTTGTATAGTTCTAGGTTAGGCCTGATGGTTGGTATCCGGATGAGATACTTTTGTTGTATTATACTCTGACCAGACTGTGTGCCCTGATTTGTATCTAGAAACTTGTGTTATATCAATTGTTGTGTATTTTCTGAGTGAAATATTAATTGCCTGGTAAACATACACGGTGTTGTATGTTTACGGCGGGGGACTGTCGCGACCCTTGGCCGCGGGGTGTGACATATAGTTTAATATATATTATGAAAAAATTATGTTATTCGCTATTATAAAAAGTGGATATCCGTATCCGTCTAATATTCAATCTGTATCCGTATTCGAAAAATAAATGCGGATATAATTTTATCACTATCCGATCCGCCGACATTTTTAAAAATACCCTAAGTTAATTACAGATTAATAAAAATGCCCACGGGTTGCTGGAAATTTTAAAAATGCCCAAACCGGCCATTAAATGGCCAGTCCCGACTTTAATCCGATTTTATATATTGGCAGCCACACCCACTCCATTCTCTCAAATTTGACACTATCTATCCTCGGTTGAGTCATTTCTCATTCTCTTCTCAGATTTGCAAGTAAGTCCTTCTAATTTATTAGAATTTATTTTTTAGTGCAAAATAGTTGTATAATGTTAGGATTTGTTAGTAATTACCAAAATTAAAATAATTAGTTGTAATTAGAGAGTAATTAGAGTAATTAGCCAAATTTAGGGTATACGGTTTATGATTTAGGTCAATTTATTGCAATTAAGTATAATTAGCATTGCTGACCATATTTCTGCATAATTAGGACAATTAAGTCTAATTTATGGTAATTTAGCATAATTAGGATAATTAAGCCTATTTTAGCTGTTTTTTAGCGTAATTAAGCCTATTTTAGTTGTTTTTACCGTTATTAAGCTTATTTTAGCCGTTTTTAGCGTAATTAAGCCTATTTTAGCCGTTTTTAGCGTAATTAAGCCTATTTTAACCATTTTTAGCGTAATTAAGCCTATTTTAGCCGTTTTTTAGCGTAATTAAGCCTACTTTAGCCGTTTTTTGCGTAATTAAGCCTATTTTAGCAGTTTTACCGTCATTAAGCCTATTTTAACCGTTTTTAGCGTAATTAAGCCTACTTTATCCTTTTTAGCGTAATTAAGCCTATTTTAGCCGGTTTTGCATTACTTACTGCAATTAGGAATTACGGTTTACATAGCATCGGTTAACAGAATTTTATTACTGAAATTAGGATGGTTAGAGGACGGCCTAGGCTTCGTCCACGATCACCTATAGTTGACGAGCCGATCGCGACTAGCAGCACAGATCATTTCAGTCCTCTTCTGTGGGTGCCCCACCACGATCACCGGGTCTCACTGGCTTCTCGCGAGGTATGTTTTTTTTTTCTCTTTTTCAAATTTTCTTGAGTTTAAATGTTGATGTGTTAACACCATGTGGATTAAATTTGTCAATGCAGGACAAGTTTATTTTAGATGTGAAGCTGCGGTGCGTTCACTTGCAGTACTACCGGTCGATGGACCGGTACCTTGTCAATCTACACCTCTACCAGATGGTGGACATCTTGCGGATTGGGAGTGACATCATCAATGCGTCTCTCATTGCAGGGTTGGTTGAGAGATGGCGTCCCGAGACGCACACGTTCCACATGCCGTTCGGAGAGATGACAGTGACTCTCCAGGACGTGAGTTCTCTTTGGGGGTTGGCTATCAGTGGCACCCCCGTCAGTGGCGTATCTGACAGCACGACGTTTGCTGCTCAGATCGAGGGACATTGGGGGCTGATCCTCATTTCCTCATTGAGAAGAGTGGAACATCAAAATTTTACTTAAGGATGAAGAGGTTGCGGGAGCACTTCAGCGCGGGTTTGACAGCAGACTCTGCTGATGAGGAGATTCAGAGGTAAAAACTACAAATTGTTTGTAATTTTTTTTATTGAATTCTCGTATGTTGTTGATCTTATATTACATGTTTGTTACTGTAGATATACACGGGACTACGTGATGGACCTATTTGGTTCCATCATGTTTGTTGATTCTTCCGGTGACTGCATGCCGATGATGTATCTCCCGCTACTGGCAGACCTAGAGCAAGCATCACTGTACAACTGGGGTGCGGCCGTCCTAGCCCATCTGTACTCCCACCTTTACCGTGGTTGTACGGTAAGTCCCTAACTACTTTCTTACTTTTTTACCTAATCAATCAAGAAGTGACACCTCAACTATAAAATTATTCAAAATGCAGCCAAATATGAAACAGATGTACGGGCCAGTACTGTTGCTTCAGCACTGGTCGTGGTCACGGCTACCGGTGGGCAGGCCCATCCCGAATGCGGCGCCGGATTGGGGAGAGCCTGATGATGTCCATTATCCAGCGTACGCCAAGATGTGGCACGGTACTCACCACTACCGGGATCAGGGCCACGGTTATACATTGGGTATCATGCCAGTCCGGTCACAACTGCAAAATTTGACGGCAGAGCAGGTTGAGTGGACACCGTACGCCAAGCTGTATAATGAGGGGAAGCTACCGGCGAGATGTTTCCAGTTTCAGGATATGTGGTACTACATAGGGCCACTCGTACATTTCTGGGTAGTGGAGCACCACTATCCGGATCGCGTACTCCGCCAGCTTGGACATCCGCCGTTCATTCCCGCAGAGCCATCTTTGCCGAGGTCCACCATCGTAGACCTGCACAAGTAAGTCGTATCTCTTTTCTACTATTCTTTCTTTACTTGAATTATTTTTATTGCATCTAACGTGTTGATTACAGGTTGACCCACTTCTCGCGTACGGAGCGCGACTGGAGCCAGCACCGTGAGTTCTATTGCAGTATCTTGGCGCAGCCGCAGCACCACCACTTCTATGTACTCCCGGATGAGGTACTGCAGATCCCGGGGGATCCCCTACTGAGGTACGAGTCTTGGTACCTGCGGGTATGCATGGCGAGCGTATATCTGGAGGGCGATTACAGTGCCCACTTACGCAACAGGATCGAAGACGACGATGGTTACACGCCCAACGGTAGGAAATGGGCTCGCCAGGTAATGCACATAGAACTATATGTTTTTTTTTCCCTTAACTGATTACTTCATCAATGTTTGATCTAACAAATTACTGTTTTCAGTTGTTGGCATCGATCAAAAGCGTCGCGCATGGGATCAAAATGTTAGGAAAGAAGAACTAGAGGCGTCTGGGGTTCAGCTACATCGAGAAGGGTGCCACTTTCATTGAGGATTCTAGGCACAGTGGGCAGCTCATCGGTATGCTACGGGACGCCAGAGAGAACATCAATTGGCGTGAGATAGATGCGTCCGAGCCCGATGAGAGCCCGGTTCTGCTACGAGACATGTCATCTCCCCCGAGACGGTTCCAGAGTGGGACAACCATCGCCTGGTATTGTCCACGAGGGGATGGCACGCATTCTTCGACTCCCATGGTCGTCCGTTTCAGCCTCCGGTATGTTTTATTTAATTAGCTGTCTGGATTAGTGCAAATTTCTTCGTTCAGTCCTAATTCAGTAAATTATGTGTATGATTGCAGGGTCCAACCGAGATGCCGGATACTGCTACAGTGTTCGGTCTAGACGAGCTTGGCGTTTTTGACTATGGGATGCCGCCGATGGCCCACGATGGAAAGGCCAGTGGTACCGGGGCTCAGTATCAGACTGACTACGGGATGCCGCCGATGGCCCACGATGGAGAGTCCAATGGTAGCGGGGCTCAGCATCAGCCTGACTTTGGGACTGATCTTGCTGCATCTATCTTCGGTACACCCCCGCCGGTCTCTGCGCGTGAGTCTGCCTGGGATACTGTCGATAGGGCCGACGCTCGTGTGGTGACACCGAGAGAAAGAGTCTGGCCGCAGCAAGCGAACGCCGGAGTTCCAGCTGAGCGATGGTCCCCTTCTCCGTGGCGGTGCTGATTTTTTTTTTTTTTTTGTTTTGTTGTTTTACTGTTTTAGGTTTGGTGTTTTACTATTTTACTGTTTTAGGTTTGGTGTTTTACTATTTTATTTTTCTATATTTGGTGTTTTATTATTTTATTGTTCTATGTTTCGTGTTTTATTATTTTATTGTTCTATGTTTCGTTATTCTATGTTTCGTTGTTCTAACTTACGCAAAATAATAAGTACGCTAAAATATAATAAAACATAACACAAACAAAAAACACCAAGTACGCTAGGTAGGCTCTCTGGCTTAAAAAAAAGGGGGGGGACCGGCCATTAAATGGCCGGTTGGGAATTTTAATCGGGACCGGCTATTTAATGGCCGGTTTGGACATTTTTAAAATTTCCAGCGATCCGTGGGCATTTTTATTAACCTGTAATTAACTTAGGGTATTTTTAAAAATGTCGGCCGATCCGTGTGCACCTCTAGTTAATAGTTATACACGACATAACTGTTTCGTGATTTTTTTTTTATATAGAATTCCTATAAAACCTTTTAACCAGACCAGCCTTGCGCTGATTGATTTTAGCAATATAGCCTCCACCGATCCCTAGGATCGGTGGAGCAGAAAAAACAAAGACAGCACCGGTCCTAGGGACCGGTGGAGTCCCTTTTGCGCCTGCCACAGCGACCTCACGGAAGACTACACCGAAAAAGGCCTGCACCGATCCTGTGGATCGGTGTAGCTGCAAAAAATCATAAAAAAATACCTGCACCGATCCTGTGGATCGGTGTAGCTGCAAAAATCCGAAAAACCAGCCTCCACTGGTTCTGTGGATCGGTGTAGGTTTAGGGTTTTTCTTCCTGAGCCGCCCCATTCTTCTTCTCTCTTCTTCTCTTCCCAGCCTCCTCTCTTCTTTCTTCTTTCTTCTTTCCTTCCTTATTTCGTTTTTTTCAAGTTCAATAGAGGAGTTGCCGTAAGAACAGATCGCCACCACCATTGTACTCAGCATCGTCTTCTGATTATTATTGTGAGTTTTTTTTTTTAAAATATGTTTATATTTAGTGTTGTAAAATTGAAAAATATTTGGAGTTAATTTAGTGTTTGATTTTTGTTCAGCAAAATGTCACTGCTATTGATCAATGTGTATTACGGTGGTAACCTCCAAAGCACTTCAACAGGTGTTGGTTATGACATAGGGGCTGCATTTACCTTTACCGTATCTGATTCTACCAGTTTTGCTATTATAAGACGGCAAATATACGTTGGACTTGAATTGCTTCCGAGTCGAGTTAAATTGACAATCAGGGTACGTATGAACACAGCACAACCCGGATCGTACCATTTCTCATTATTTCGGATAGAAAATGAGGAAACTTGGGATGTTATTAAACAAACAGCAGCTCAAGTGGCTGGATTTAAGGTTATAGAATTGGTAGCTGAGGCGCACCAGGGTAGAAACCAAAGCAGTTATGATCCGTGTCCAGATAGTTTGCCTGGAGGCAGTAACACACCGTCGGTTCAGACCGGCTTTCATCCTGACTCGGGCAGTGTACCTGTACACACCTACACACATCCGGTTCAGGCCGGTGATGACCCTTGTGAGCAATCAGAAAAAGACACAGAATCTGATACAAGTTCTTTTGATGATGACGATTCGGCTGAAGCATGGGACGCAAATATGGACGAGGCGGAGGCTGAAATGAACGCCCAAGAAATATTGAAGGATTGGCACAAGTCGATCCCATTCCTCAATCGAGGACTTAAGCATCCATGTTCATCATTCAACGATGAATTGCCAATGCCATATGCGGATCGTGCATTTTTTGCGAACCCCCCAGGTTAGATGAAAAATTTGCTGAAGGTCAAATGTTTGAATCCAAAGCCAAACTAATAGCAGAACTTGCTGATTTTAACCTACCAAAAAATACAGAGTTAGTCGTGCTAAACAGCAGCAAAACTAAGTATAGAGTTAAATGTAAATCTTCCAAATGCCAATGGAAATTGTATGCAATTGTAGTACCAACAGGTGCATGGACAATTTCCACCAACCCGTTTATCCACACATGTTTTGGAAGTGCTGAAAGGTTGGATAGTCATCAAATGACTGCCAGAGTAATTGCTGATGTTATTAAACCGGCTTTGAAAGATGATCTGGAGACAAGCATGAAAATGGTCAAGCATCTGGTTAAAGTTAAATTTGACACAGTAGTGCCCTCGTACAACAAGTTGTGGAGAGGTAGGGAACTTGCAATTGCGGACTTGTTTGGGAGCTGGGAGAAGTCTTACGAGTTGCTGCCATCGCTTTTGGGTGCCATCAAAGCATCTAATCCAGGTACACAGTACCTAATAGAACATGAACCATCAACCGAGTTTAATATCGATATTTTCAACCGGGTTGCATGGGCATTTGGGCCATGCATTGCAGCATGGCCTCATCTTCGACCCGTTATCAGTGTTGATGCCGGGTTCTTATCCGGAAGATACAAGGGTAAACTTTTTATGGCTTGTGCTTACGATGCAGAGCAACAACTCTTGCCACTTGCATTTGCAATTTGTGAAAAAAGAGTCTATAGAAAATTGGGGTTGGTTTATGAATTGGTTGCGTACCAATGTTGTCGGGCCAGGAAAAATATGTGTTATTTCGGACCAGCACCTTGGTATACGAGGGGTGTTTGAGGCTCCTAATCTGGGATGGTGTGAGGAAACTGGTGAAGCTGTCCACCGACTGTGTTCACAGCATATTTGTGAAAATATTTGGAAAAAATACCCTGAAAAGTGGATCAAAAAGGTATTCAAGAAATTTGTTGAGAAGAAAAAAATCTGGAGATTTGAAGAGGGGATGGAGATGATTAGGCAAAGAGATGCAGCCGTACATGACTACATTATGAAATTTGGTAAACGGCTCCGCAACTCTGATGCAGAGCCTTTGGCTCTGCATAAGTGGGCACAAGTGCATGATGGATTCCTCAATCGATGGGGTATAATGACAAGTAATGGCTCTGAGGTACTAAACAGTGTATTTAGGATTGCCAGGCAACTACCCGTGTGTGCAATTGTTGATAAGACCTTTTATAAGTGCGTCGACTGGTTTGTAAATAGGCGGGAGGCCGCGATTGGATGGGAGGCAACGGGATTGGATTTTTCGTTGAACGTTACACTGATTTTACATCGTCGTAATGAGAAAGCAAGGAAACATTTAGTAAGACCGATATATTATGGCCATAACAACTATGAGGTTATTGATACAAATGGAATTCTCGAGACAGTAAGTCAATACTTCGATAAATCTAATTTTTTACTTTCACGTAATACATTTGATGTAAATATTATTTTTTAATTGAAGGGTGTTCGGGGCGAAATGAAGTACGATGTTACCTTCCCTCCAGAAGGGATGCCTATATGTGTGTGTCGGAGACCTCAATTAACAGGAATCCCTTGTAACCATGTTCTTGCAGTTTGCTTCGTGAGGAGGCTAAATCTTAACGACTATGTAAATCCATATTACAGCTTACAAAATTATATAAACACTTGGTCTGGTCATTTCAATGGATTTGGAAATAAACGGGATTGGCCATTGTATAATGGGCCCATTATAAGGCCAGATCGGAATAAAGTAAATAAGGGTAGGAGAAAACACAAGCGAAGAATAATGTCTATGGACAAAATGGAGGCCCCTGTCACGAGGCGAAATGCTTGACAACATAATTAAGAGTCAACTACAGCAAGACATTCAGGTATAACAATTTAAAAATTCAAAAGACAATTTGTTTGCATAATTACCATTTTATTTGAACTAAGTTGTACTCATTTTGTAACAGGTGCATCGACTCAATAATTTGCTGGATGGAGGGATTTCTAAGTTTACCATGTTATGACATGCATTAATGTATCTTATTTAGAGGATAATTATTGTATTCTAAGAATTTATGTTGACATTTTATTGTATTTTTAGGGATGTATCTTGTGATGACATTTTTATTGTATCATGTTACGACGTTGGCGTTGGCAGACTTGATTATCTTTGGACATTTTTATTGTATCATTTTTATCATATTTATCTTTGGCGTTGGCAGACTTGCTTCAGTAGTACATACATGAATTTCAAATAAGTATAACTTATACAACACATTTAGCCATGCTACAAAAATTGAAATAAGCATAATTTAAAGGATAATTAAAGTTAGTCCAATTAAAGTTACAATAGTCCACTTAACATTACAAATAGCATACATATAATAATGGATCCAATCTAACATTAACCTCGTATTAATGGATCCAATCTAACATTAACCTTCAGGTACCTCTGCAAAAAAAAAAAATGCATCATGCATTAATCAATAAATAATGGATACAATGAAAAACTAAAATGCATCATGCAAAAAAATTAAAAGGTATCATGCTTAACAGAGGCACTTACTCAGTCGAAACATGTTAACGCCTTCGTCGGCGACGCGGTGGTCCAAGGGCATCAGTCCCGGGAGTGTACGGATCTGGCAGTGGATGGTCCCATCATACTAATGCCTCCCGCTAGTTCATCGATCATGAACTGAGATATAGATCCATGCTCTGTGCCGCTCATGAAGTTGTCCCACGCCGGGGGAGGCTCTGAAGTTGTAGGGCGACGATAATGCTGATCAGGGAAATCATCATCCAAACTGATCATGTCCAAGTTCATAGGGATCCCAGCACTATCGAGTATGCCTCGGAAGATATGGATCTGATCAATATCCTCCATCGTGTCACGAGCATGCTCGAGCATAATCTTGCCGTATGCCACTTGTCCCGGGGTTTTCACCATGTCTATTGCCTGCATAGTTAATCGTATCACTCGAGAAATCTGCATAACACATTTCGAACTGTTACATATTGTACATTAATATTGAAACAAATAGTTTGATTGAAAAAAATATAATGTACGAACCACACGAGAATGCCTGTGACCATGAGGAACGTATGCCAGTGTAGCAACATCTCCTGTCCGCGGGGGAGCCTGACGTTGTAGAGCTTGCGGATTGTTATCTGATAGATACAGATATCTCATACCACGCGCGTTGAACCAATGCATGTACATGTGATGCCTCCTCATATCATATGGTCTCCGCTCTCCAATTAATACTGGAGGCTTCTCGATGAACTCACTAAGAGTAATCGCCCAACAGCCATCCCTTGTTGAATTACCATCGTGAAACCACGTCTGACGTAAATAACTGATCTCATCCCATGGTAGAGGAGAAGGAGGCGGGATCTCTTGGTGCTTACCAAACTGGCGCATGATCCTATCCGCATGCTGAAACTCCACCATCCAAAAATGAATCACGTAACCGCAGCTCATCCAATACCTCTTTTGTCGTCGGACATGTCGAGGTAACTGATCATAGTAATCAACGTATGGTCGCCAGTTAACTGTCTCATCAGCTAGTCTATCGAAGCTATCTCTATACGTGGCTGTACCACCTGTAAAAAAAATATAAATTTTAAAAAACAATTATAAATCTATCGAAGTTATCTCGAATTATAAATCTTTTTACCTAAGTGAGGGTTGTCGGGCCACAAATGAAAGGTGGTCCACTTCACACCGAAAGCATTCCTCGTATCCTCATCGGCACCACCGAAGGGAGGTGGCTCTGATCAGGGTACAGGCCGACCAACAGCAAATCGAGTCCATGACCAAATCTGTAACAACAACATCGGACCCCCTATCGTGTCTACCCCCGCGTGGCAAGCACGTGACAACTCTCGATAGAGATGTGCAAGTACAGCACCTCCCCAATTGTATTCTCGTGTAGTATCTAGATCAGTGATGAATTGCAAGTACATCGCAGGGACTCCATCCGCACTTGAATCTGGAAACATAACCGACCCGAATAAATCCATACAAAAACCTCGGGTGTACCGTGCAACCGTCTCATCATTGTGCCAAGCTTCTAAGGGTAAACTAAATTGTGCCCGCACCCATTTCAGTCTAAGCGCATAAGCAGAGACGGACAATCGTTCTTTCTCAGTGTTAGGATGATAAATCCTATATTTGTATGGCATTGTCTCATGTAGGTGATTGTAAAAAATAGCCGGATCAGCCCCTAGATCAAACTCTAAGTATGGGTCCCAATCAGAATCGCTGGTGCCAGTAATCGCGTCACCTGCAAATTAAAACAATTATACAATTAACAATTTATTTTTTTATAAATAGTTAATTAAATTAACCGATAAACAACTTCTGATTATTAATTACCCTTAATCGATAAGCCCCATAGACATGCAACATCTTCCAACGTCACTGTCACCTCACCGACAGGTAAATGAAATGTATTGGTCTCCGGCCTCCACCTCTCAACCAGAGCAGTAATCAAATGCGGATCAATCTTGCAATCATTTAGGCGAGCAATTTGATACAACCCTAACCTCTTCAGAGCATCGTCCATCCGACTGTTGTAAGCAATACTAGTCTGATGTGAATTTATCTGCATTGAAGAGGTAGGCTGCCAAAAAGAATTAAAACATTATAAACCCTTCAAATACTTCATATAATATTTATTTGCAACAAATAATTAATAAATATAATCAAAATTACCATATCACGAACTCCCCATGCCCTGTGGTTCTGTGGTGCTAATTTCAACAACTCCGGATAATCCAGATTATCCATTGACTCTGTTAGAAAATTTGATAAACATATATTTTTGCAACTGATGAGAGTCATCACACATAATTATATAAACAAATATTTTTTCAAGCATATGGCTACAATAATCAAAATTTAACTACATGTAAATAACATATCATCTAATTTTGATTTTAATAATAAACTTCATGAACACTTAATTACACAAATTTATACTACATATTACTAATTTTACACATTTATAATTTTATCTAATTTTAAACTTCATGAGAGTCATCACACATTTATCTAATTTTACAAAAATTATAATACAAATTACTAAAAAGTTATATACTACATGAACATTTAATTACACAAATTTATACTACATATATACTAAATTACACTAAATTAACATCAAATAAACTCTAATTTTACAAAAATTATAATACAAATTACTAAAAAGTTACATTATACTACATGAACAATTAATTACACAAATTTATACTACATATATACTAAATTACACTAAATTAACATCATATAAATTCTAAATTAACACTACATTAACACTACATTACACTAAATTAACATCAAATGAACTCCAAATTACACTACATTACCATTAAATTACTAAATATACTCCAAATCAACACTAAATTACACAAAATACTATTTTAACACTATATTTCACAAAAACAATCTAAATATGCTAAACAAACTAAATTAAATTAATTATTCAATTTAATTCGGCTAAAATAAAAAATTATAAAAAGAGGGATATTTACCTTGTCAAAATTGTAGATCTGAAGAGTTTCTAACTCTCTTGGACGATCCAGAAATTTTAAAACAATTGGATTGAAAAATGATAGAGTAAATTGAGAGGATAAAAGAAAAAAAAAAAAAAAAAGGAGTTCGGAAGTGTTTGGGAGAGACAGAGAAGGGAGGTAATGGTGAGACAGAGAAGGAAAGGGAGAGCCCTCGCCCCTCGGTTTCAAATTTCGGAAACAAGCCTCCACCGGTCCTAGGGATCGGTGGAGCAGTGTGGTTGGGATTTTCTGTGGCGACACGCTGTGCTGGCGCAAAAGGGCCTCCACCGGTCCCTAGGACCGGTGTAGTCTGCGTTTTTTTTGCTCCACCGATCCCTAGGATCGGTGGAGGCTATATTGCGAAAATCCGACTGCTGAAGGCTCCTCTGGTTAAAAGAATTTAGGAGAATTCTATTTAAAAAAAAAAATCCTGTTTCGTTATACTAAAAAAATATGGCATTTATTGGAGAAGATAATTCAAGTTAGAAAACGTGTAGAACAAATCATTTTTTTCTTAGCCAGGTGGCAGACAGGAAGTTTGATTTGAAGTGAAATGTAAACCAATCGAGCATTTATTATCCCTATCACCCTACCCTATGTGACTCTACATGAGACGTGTCACCAGAATCCAATTTTAATTTGGATTTTGAAGTACATCTAGAGATATTTACATCCAAACCAACGTTAATATTTTCTGAGATAGGACTGGAAGCTTAATCTTGGAGTTCAAGTACAAAAAAATATTTTTTTATAATTTATGAACCATACTTTCTTATACATGACAAGAATTAACAGAGGATCCAGCTGCTAAGAATGTTAATATATTGGGTTAGGCAGTCTTTGGTGTTTTGTGTCACAACATGATGTGCACCGACGTGTAACCAGAAATGATTATTTTTGTCTAGAATATAAATAATTCAACTTTATCATGGGTACTTATTCAATGATTAAATTAAATGTCTCTTTCACTAATCACACTTCTTAAGTTGTATCCTCTAAACCCACCAACATTTTTACCCAATGTAACAAAAGAATGATATCTCAAACCATGACCGAGAACCTAATTGAGGTTCTTAGTTTTGACTCAACAAACCCTGTTAGTGTTAAGAAAGGAAGAAAATGTACAAATGACTCAGATTTGTGCCTATAAACATAAACACACGTGCAAAAGGACTTTCTTTTAAGAATATTATGTCACTATTTAGGAGTTCGACTATCGTGACATTCAGAGGCGAAGGCAGACTTTTAAGTTATGAACTCAAATTTCAGGAGTTTCGTATGTGATCAATCATATAAAATTCTCACGAAAAATATATGAGAGTCAATTCTATAGTATTCATAGTATTTATTATAAATTATATAACACAATCGTGTTAATATATAAACATTCATTGAGGCTGGATCCGCCTCTGGTGACACGGGTGATATCTCAGCTTAAATACTATCAACTCTAAAACTTATCAATTCGGGTTTAAACAACAAGTTCAAGCGATTCAGACCGATCTACTTTATGAGTGATGTGTTTACATGCAAAATTTATAATTTTTCGAATTTATCTAATATCAAGTCAAGCAGTCAAATGTGAGAATTTTACAAGTAAATTTTAATACATTCATTTTTTACCGTTTGACTTCATACTAAAATAATTTGAAAAATTATAAATTTTACATAAACGCATGACTCATCAAGTTGATCGGTTTAAACGGTTTATTCGTTGTTTGAAGTCTATCTGGTAAATTTAAAATTGGTGACAAATACAATCAATGTCACAGTAGACGGACTCAATATTTAGAATTATTATATACAATAATAAGTGACCGAACCTAGTGTTATACAAATGGTGTCAATTCATTTATTTGATAAATATTTGTTATTGTAATGACAACACTTTTGTGTACTTAACAAAATTAGAGTGAGGCTACGATACTATGCACAGCGTATTCATACTTTATATCTTTATTTACAAAGTTCAAATAGTCGATCTAACCTGTTTAATATGGTTATCGTATAAACATGTAGATCAAACTTTATAATTCTTAGATTTTTACAATTTATTTAGATAGATAAAAAATTACTTAATCTAAAGATTCTAGATCATTGAAAGTAGTAATATTCTACCTATCTATAAAATAGTAAAAAAAATAAAAATATATATAAAATTTAGTCTGCAGGTACAAATATACAATACAGACTTGTACCAGAAAATCAGATTTACAAAAGTAATTCTAGAATTGAAAAGAACCAGAACAATATTTGGAGCTAATAAAATAGTGAAATATAGAGGAAAAGTGGAATTGGGAATAGGTTTCTATTTCATACTATTCGGTCGTGTTTGGTTGATGGTGTAAAAAAAAATTGTGAAATAGTGGAATAGTGAAAGAGTACTGGAAAATGAGTTAATTTATCCATGCAACATAGGTTCCAACGGAATCGAAATTTTTTTTTTATTCTTTCTACGGAATTGAAATGTGAATGCCATCTATCTAATACTCTATATTATTATATATAATTTCTATAAATAAAAAATCTTGCAAAGTTAACTGTTTCTTAGAAAGAATAAAAGGATCCAGCCGACTTTGATTCAAATTTGATACCTGGCGATTTCATATTTTATTATTTGACAAGTACAATAATCTGAATTAAAAATTATTAAGAACTTTAAATTTTATCACTTGCTAAGAAGAAATAGGATGTTGCTAACTGTTGCGCCTTTGGTTAAATGACATTACCAAACGGCTTTGATTCTATTAAACAGAAGTCATATTTAACGCATATTCATAATATATGAAGAGGATTGATTGAGTTCTCCATTTTTTAGCAACTCAATACCATAATTTGTACAATATTTTTTTGTTGGATTATGAAAACTAATGTATTTAATGTTTTGCCTTGATTTGAAATTATTTGGTCTGGACCTAAGTCACCTAACCCAACCCATATAACGCTGTTACTTATTTATTGATTATTTTCAATTTGTGCATGCAACTTAATATTAATTAATATTTAATTAATCTAAATTAATATGTAATAAACTTGTAATTAGTACTATTTAAACTAAATCCAACAAAATACAATGAAATGGTCGGGTTGGATCCGACTCAAACCCGACCCATCTTGTACTATTTAAACTACATTCTTTGATGTACATAATTAGTTAATTAATTTTTATATATTGTATGATTATTTATCAAAAAAAATTCATTTTTTTTCTTGTATTCAATCTGATAGTCTATCTTAATTTTAATAAATTAATTTTTCGTCTACATGTTTTTTCTATTTTCGGAACAAAGACCCTAAAACATTAACTTATCATACATAAATAGAGTTAAGCCTTTAACTATTTTAGTTATTAATCAAATCATGATCAATATTGTCTTTCTCTCATCATCTATCTTGGTCGGATGACTTGAATTCGTATCCTCTGCAACAACTCAAAAGAGAATAT
Source organism: Carex kokanica (assembly GCA_025461125.1). Taxonomy (NCBI): domain Eukaryota; kingdom Viridiplantae; phylum Streptophyta; class Magnoliopsida; order Poales; family Cyperaceae; genus Carex; species Carex kokanica. Next base: position 639,526 of record JAJGRX010001428.1, read on the forward strand.
TTTGAGTTAATGCATCTCGACCATCCGATTTGTTTTAATATTCGTGCGAATTAGATCTGCACTAATATTAAAGAGCCCCTATGTTATAGGCACGAGCCGAATTGGCTCCGTTTAAAATCAAACGGTTGAAATTCATTAACTCAAAAGATTATCTTTTGAGTTAATGCAGAGGATACGGATCCGGATGACTTATGTACCATGCTCATGTCTCCTCGTATAAAAAAGATGTGTGTGGTACATCTAAGGTGTATGTTACTCTTAAAAAATACACCTTAGATGACTTATGTACAACATGTGAATTATCATACATACGTATTCGTATCTGTCCGATATCTGATTCGTATCCGTATCCATTTAATATCTGATCTGTATCTGTATCCGAGACTATCCGTATTTGTATCTGTATCCAAAAAATTATAACGGATAATGATACGGTTTGCCCACTATTTGATCCGTATCCGACCGTTTACACCCCTAGGTACATCTAAGGTGTATGTTACTCTTAAAAAATACAAATTTTTGTGTGTTCATGTACATAATTTACTGCGCACAATTAGTTGCGTTATTTATTATTATAAGACATATATTTAGTAAAAAAGAAGTTTTGGACTTCCGGGTAAAAATTATATTTAATATTCAAAATTAGACCTTCTATTCCAATAATTTGGATCGTTGTATTGAGTATAATTATTTGGAGTGACTAAAATGTTGCTCAGTTAATGCCGTATATATATTGGACAATAGAATTTGGCTTGTCCTTTAAATCTTTAATATATCCACTTAAATTACAACTTGTTTCAATCAAATACCAACTTGTATTTCTCACACTATCGGTAATTAAAATGGGTTGTTAATTAACTTCATGAAAAAATACATCCATACCAATAAAAAATGGATGTTCTAGTATATTAAGAAAATCTTAGACATGTTCAAATTGAATTCACATGTTCTGTGTATTAATTAGCTTTGGATTAGCCTCTTATATTTTTTTTTTTGAAAAACTGCATAAATTATGTTGATCATAAAATTAGTTAGTTATATACAATTAATATTTACTCTTATATTAAGCACGTACATAATCTGATCTGCTAACGGTTGTGATTAATACATGAAATTTTGGATTAAATATCAATCCTCTGATTAAATAGTCTGCCTTTTTTTTATTCAATGCATCTTTTTTATTTTTTTTACGTGTATAAGTCTAAAATAATAATTATTTTTTAAACGCTATTCTATAAATATTATAAATAATTTATACGAAATATAAAAAGTTACATAAAATGATAAAATATAAGATAAGCACAAATATGCAATTATGCACCCACCCACACACGCGCCCACATCGCACTGCCAACAAAAAAATTAATCTTATGAATTTTTCAAATATTCAAACACGCGTTTTCGTTTTCAAATTATAAAACAAGCAATCACACAATATTGTAATATTTTTTTGCAGAAAAATAGGTCAATCAATTTGAACTTTTTATCTTTATAAAAATATCTAGTCCTAAAAACATGTATCATATTTGGCTTAAGGTTTACGCAACTAAACATGTTTTCATAATTATTTATTATTTTTTTAGCTCATCAAAACAGTGAATTTCAAAAATTCTAAAAGAATAATAGACACTTTAAAAAAAAAAATAATAATGTAAATTTGGTCTTTAAGCACATTTTAATACGGAAAACATTAAGCGCTTCAGATCAACTATTTAGATTTTAAAATCGCAATAACTGACTTATTATAATTTAGACTGAAATTTTACGTTATAGTATTAGTCGAACTCACTATAATGTATATATAATAAAAAATTATATTTTAAAACGCAGGCTAAAAGAATACAAGACTTTGAAATTTTTTTTTTTGGTAGAAATTAATAAAAAATAAGAGAGAGAAATAGAAATAGTACATCAGTTGTAATATTGATAGAAAGATCGGTAAAATTCTTACCGATCCAAAAAAATAAAAAAGTTTGGTTTTTCTTTGTTTTTAAATCTGATGTATAGATGAAGGGAATTCTTATATTAGATTTCTAGTAAAATATGAGAAAAAATTCAAAAAATAGATAGAATATTTCTATTATATCTAAATTTTAAGATACTCTATCTATTTTTATAAAAAAAATTATATTTTACTAGAAAAATGAAAGAAAAAAAATTGATTTTTGGATCAGAATTTTACCGATCTTTCTACCAATATTACAACTAATGTACTCTTTCTATTTCTCTCTCTTCTATTATGTGAATTTCTACCAATGAAAAAATTTCCAAGACTTCAACCATAGTATTATATTTAAGTTCAATAACTCTTTCCTAGATATAGATTCATAAAATAATTAATATAAGACCACATAAAGTCTGTGGGGACACGCTTTGAAGCAAGATGATATGAATATGTTTCTAATCAATGTGTAATGACTTCATTCCTAAGTTATTCATCTCCCAAACGCAACCATATATATGTTTGATGAAACACTAAAAAGGATGCAAAATTCCATATTTTGAACGCAATCTTTGACTTTGTATTTGGAAGTTGTATTATCTTTCAATTAAAAATTTGAAATCCATGTTTGATATGGAAGAAGTCTTGGACTTCCGAATACAAATCATATATATTTAATATTCAAAATTAGACCTTCTATTGCAATTCTTGGATCGTTGTTAATATTGAGTATAATTATTTGGAGAATTTGGCTTGTTCTTTAATATATCCACTTAAATTACAACTTGTTTCAATCAAATACCAACTTGTATTTCTCACCGTATCGTTAAAATGGTTGTCAATTAACTTCATGAAAAAAAATACATCCATACCAATAAAAAAGTGGATGTTCTAGTATATTAAGAAAAGCTTAGACTGTTCAAATTGAATTCAATGCATGTTGTCATGTATTAGCTTTGTATTAGCCTCATATATTTTTCTTAAAAAACTACATAAAATATGTTGATCATGAAATTAGTTAATATATACAATAATCTAAGTTGTCGAATTTTAAGAATATCCTCTTAATAAGTGTGAAAAAATTCGATAATCTCACCGTACACGTACACATCCGTTTCATAGATACAACAGTCAACAAGCCAACTATAAATAACCGAGGCGGAGGAATGTTCAATATATGAGAGTCAATTGATCTCTATTTATTTCCAAAAAAAAAAATATTTATGTACAAATTCTATATAATTTTGAGTATAATGTTGTATATCTATTAAATTGATCTCTATTTGCCGTATATTTTTTTTTAAATGACCACTATTTATGTTTGACTTCTAAAGTTTGAAAGTTTGGCTCCGCTCCTGATAATTAACGAGCTTTTTAAGATGATAATTTGCAAAAGTTGTGGAAGATACAATTAACAAAATATTGTTTTGTACTTGTATTGATTAGTTAATATTAATGGATCAAACGGGGTAATTTTTTTTAACAGAAATAGCTTCATGCAGCGCACAAACAACGCTGCATGAAGTCAAAACTGATGTGTTAAGATCTTTATTAGCAGTTTCTCTAAAATCTGTTTTCAGAAAGAAAAAGTTTAATAAAGTTTTCTCTTGAATCTAAGAACTCAAACTTAATTCGTTCGGTGATTCGATCATCCATCATGGCTGCATCTCTTTCGAAATATATATAATTATTCCAGTCAGAAAGCCTCTGGATAATCATTATCTTGCGTTCATCCGACGTGGATGTATCTATCTCCTTCCCCTCTACCAGAGATATTTTATTATATATTTCCGTATATAAATAATAGCTACCAGTGATCCCTGAATCTGCTTCTCTGGCGAAATTACATCTAACTACAGCGTACCGTTTCGAGCGCCGCACAAAACAAAAGACCGCAGTCCCGCCCGCGACATTTTTAACTCGCCTCGGTGCATTGAGATTCGTGCAACGGTTCCCTTTCAGCGGGCGGCTTCGGCTTTGGAAACCTTTTAAACCAGCCTAGGTGCATCGAGATTCGCAACTCTCTCTCTGGAAATTATTTCCTATTTCGATCTATCTTTTTTTTCTTCTTTCCTCTTATTATCGCCTCGTCGTCGCAGTAGGCGGCGCGAGGTGAGATGGTGGTAGTGGTACTCGATTTGATATTTTGATTAGATCACGGATGGATTGAGAGGTGAATGCTAGAGGAATTCTTTTTTTTTTTTTGTATTATAATATATAATTACTGTTTTCGATTATTTTTATCCTTTTTTTTTCATGGAAGGATGATTTTGATTTTCCCCTTTAATAAATGTTCCTCGTATCTGAAAACCAGGTTTTAGAGGAGCCATAGATCTCAATAAAGAGAAAAGGAAAGGAAAGGAGGAGAAAAACAAGTAAATTAAACAGAATGGATTCGGCTGGGAAAAAATTCGGGTACGAGTAAAATTCTTTTTTGTTTCTTTTTTTGTGTCCGGTAGCTTTATGGAATACGATCAATCCATTGGATTCTTTTCATCTCGCGATTTTATTTTTCTTTTTCAAAAATTTAAATATGTTTGGTTTTGTAGGTGTTCGCATTATCGTAGGAGATGCAAAATCATAGCACCATGTTGTGGGGAGATCTTTGATTGTCGCCATTGCCATAACGAAGCTAAGGTCCCGTTTTTAGACTAATCTCTCCTTTTTCTCCCTATTCAGTAGCTTTTAATGCGAATTAGTGAAAGTGTTTTTTTCCTATATTTTTCTTGTTTAACAGAATTTGCTTGAAATTGATGTGCAACATCGGCACGACGTCCCTCGCCATGAAGTAGAGAAGGTTTCTCCTTTTGTGATCCTTTTGGAATATACATTTTTTTTTGTGAAGATATCATCCCTATTAATACGTAATTTAGTGTAATTTACCGTATTTTAGCATAATTTTACATAATTATTGTAATTTAGCGTAATTTAGTGTAATTCAGCGTAAATTAACATAATTTCAAGTAATTTAGCGTATTTTAGTATAAATATGCTAATTATATATAAAAAAATAATCTAATAAATATTTAAAAAAACAATTCGATTTTTTAGTGTTATATTTCAGCATTTTAGCTATTTGTCTCTAAAAATGGCCGGTTTCCTATTTAAATAAGGGCCAGCCATTAAATGGCCGGTTTGGGCACTTTTAATAAACCCAGCGGCTCTGGGCATTTTTATTATTTTGTAATTAACTTTGGATATTAATAAAAATCACGGCCTTATCTCCTTAGTAGATTTTTTTCATTTTTTTATATAAGATAGTTGTCTTAGATTTTCCTCTTTAAAGAACTCCTTTCTTCTCAATAATGGACCCCACATCTTTTGGCTGCATTTTGCAATGTTGGGTCCATGGTGCAACAACCTGCTACACATATACTCGTACAAAAATAGTTTTATTATACCTTTGCTCAGCTTGAGTATGGCCGTAGATTTTTTTTAGATTGAGTGGATAATATTTTGGGTCGGTTATAAAATGAAAAGCAATCAGTGATACTTTTGATTGAAAAAGATGGCTTCTTAACTTTTAGCCTGGAGAGAAGAACATTATTAAACATACAATAAATTGTATGGTTTCAAGACATTAATGAGTTTCCCAAATTGGTAGGTTGAGTCGGGGAAGATACATCTCTTTGTTGTTAATGTTAACTAAATTTTAAGAATATTCCTTGATACTTTGTTGAATTGAAATACAGTGATAATATATCAACTCATAGTAAATATAATATATTAAAGATATAGATTTTCATATAATATTAGTAAAGAATACAGAATATAAGCCTGAAAATTGATAATTGTTTCTCGAAATAAAATACTTTTGGCATTATTTTCCTTTTGTTTTTACTAAACATCTTTTATTTGTGCTTTCATTCAGGTTGTTTGCTCCCTCTGCAACACTGAACAGAAGGTAAGAGTATAAAACTATTAATTCTCAGAGTCAGTTGCTTCTGATTTTTCCTTTATTAATGTTCTTTTAAATCATTTAAAAAAAAATTCTGTGTTTATTTGCAAATAGGTGCAACAAAATTGTTCAAACTGCGGGGTTTGCATGGGAAAATACTTCTGCGACGTCTGCAAATTTTTTGATGATGATGTGAGTACAATTGTTTGTCATTTGATATAATTAATAAAGGAAAAACCTCACCAAAACTAATCTTGACAAAATGGCTACGTCTGATTTTACAATAGATTACATGTGAAATGCTAATTTTTTTGTTTTTTTAGGTATCAAAGCATCAGTACCATTGTTACGGTTGTGGTATCTGTCGAATAGGAGGCAAGGAGAATTATTACCACTGCAATACATGCGGTAAGCTGACACTTAACCAAAAAATGTTCCCATGACAATCTACATTTATTATGTTCAGAAGTAACACCTTACATTCACATATAACTAAGAACTATTTGTTAAAAGCAAGGCTAACTCAAGTAAAAAGTGAGTTGCCGGTATTTAATGTTGGTTCAAGTATAACATCTTTATGACTGGACGGTAACCTTAAAACCCAATATTAAGTATGCTTTTGTTGATTTTAGTTCAGTCTTAAAAATTGTTAGATTTATGTTTCATAATATTTCCAGTGCACCTGTTCCATCACTTGACCAAACATATGAACCATAATTGTAACTGGCTGAATAAATTGGTTTTAGTTTATTTGTGAAATAATGGTGTTATTTGCTGACACAATAAACTTTGCATCTTTTATTATAGAACTGTTGTAACATGATTCATTTATATATACATCCCAGGGTGCTGTTATGGCATATCTTTAAAAGATACACACAGATGTGTCGAAAAAGCAATGCACCATAACTGTCCTGTGTGCTTTGAGGTAATTTTGCACACGCATTCGTACAAAATTAAATATTTGCCTGACATCATTTTAGAGATGACTAAGATATTCTCTTTGTAACAGTTCCTCTTTGATTCGACAAAGGAAATAAGTGTGTTGCAGTGCGGTCATACTATCCATGTGAAATGCTTGCAGGACATGAGTGACCATTTCCAGTAAGTGATATTACATAATATGTTACCAAGTGTGTATCTGTTGTTTTTTAGTTGCTGTGTATATAGTAAACCATTAATATTTTGTTAAACTCGTGCTCCAGATTTTCTTGTCCTCTGTGCTCACGATCTGCTTTTGACATGACCAAATTGTGGAAAAGCCTTGACCAGGAGGTAATTGTTATTTTCAAGTTTGTTTTTAACCATATTTGGATAGCATATTATGATGGAAGATTATAGAACTAGTACTTATAATTTGACATAACCCATCCTGTAGGTTGCCGCTACTCCGATGCCACAAATGTACCAGAACAAGATGGTAAGAAATTGTATCATTTTTTATTCTTTCGTGCATTACTTGTCTGCTATCTAAATTGGTGAATTTTTTTTTTCTGCTGATTTATCTGGTAACTAAGTTGGTGATTTTGTTGTACTGAATTTTTAAAGGTATGGATTCTGTGCAATGACTGCGGAAAGAAAGCAAACGTGCAATTTCACATAGTAGCACACAAGTGCCCCGAATGCAAATCATATAATACCCGTCAGACGAGAGCTCAGCCAACAAGCCAGCATTCGGTTTGAAGTTCTATACAAATAATTGGTATTGGCTGAGTTTAGAAGAATTGCTTTATTTGTTTAATAAACTCAGCTTTTGATTGGGTTTGAGAGGGTTGTGTCAAATCTGTTTGTATTGTCCGACTGCATTAGTGGGACCTCATAGTCAGAAAATAGAAATAGCAAGAACCATGCATTGGAATGACTAATCTAATTGGGTATTTGATGAATAATATCTTGGGATTTTTTTTTGGGTCCTTTTATCTTTTCTTCATTTATTTTTTTCTATATATACAAAGGTTTCTGGGTTTTAAATGGGACTGGGCTTTAAACTGTGGGCTGTCTAGTGATATTTAGCCCCGAAACCCAAATGAAGTTATTTAATGGTCTTCTGCGGCACCTTGTGGGATTGAATAACTTTCAGCCCAGCCAAAATCATTTTGGTGCTTTGAGATTCGTGCCAGGTTAAAACGGTATCTGAACCCATGGAAATGGATCGGCCAGGGCATGGCTTGCTGGTTGAGAAGAATTATTGCGATATCTTGTGCAAATTGCATAGTTTAAATCCGAATCTGGAATTTCGAACTAGTATTTTAGCAAGACTTGGAAAACGTTGCAATTCATGAAATGGCAGAGGATAAGAGTATCATTTATCATCCATCATGCGACCAAGGAGGACCCAGATAGTATACTGGTAGTGCTCTGTGCTCAGCAACTAGGGCCCATTAAAAGCATTGTCTAATCTCAGTACATCATCTTTTGTTTGCTTCTAATTTATGGGCCATGCTCGCCTAGCTCATTAACCACTATAAAGGCTGTATTTTGCTGAAATTTTTATTAGAAAATATATATACTTTTCTTATGAAATAAATAATAGAACGAGACAGTAACAGACTAACAGTGCTATATTAGGAGATGTGGGTCAGTTGCCTGGATGCATGTGTAATTCAACCTTCTCCATTTTTGAGTCACTAGCTATCCATTAGGCTTAATTTATTCGGCCTTTCGGTTAGGTTGTATTAATTATTGAACTTGTACTGAGCAGAGCTCACACTTTGGTTGGTGGCCAAACTCAAAGATTGATCTATGTTAAACAAGGGCAGATCCAGAGTGTTCTGAGGGGCAGCTGCTTCCTCTGGATTTTGAGTTTTAGTGGAGATTTATCGGTCTCAACCGACTTTGTCCTCTCTGAACGTTTGATTTGTCATTCGGATTAAATTTAAGGTTAAAATTGAAATATATTTTTTGAATTTGATTGGTAATTAGAATTATAAGTTAGAGCATCAGAAATTACAAGTCAAAGCATTGGAAAGTATAAGTTAAAACATTGTTTTTTTATCGAGTACCCAATTGGTTAATGGATTTAAATTTGATCAGGTAATTAAACCTGTTTTGATATTTTTGTGCCCCTTGACGAAAATTATGGATCCGCCCCTGGTGTTAAAGAAAATAAAATTAGGCTTAATTTGAATTTGGATTTATTAATAATTAAAGATAATGATAAGCTGTGACAGTGTCAACTGGTTCTTTAATTCTCCTTTGCAAAATTCATGCATGAGAATTAGTCAGAGAGAAATATATATTGGATCCGGATCATCCGGGATCCGATCAACAACTACTCCAATATTGAATAATGAAGAACTGATGCATGACTCACTGAGGTGTGTATGGATTCTCTACAATGGATACATGTACTACACATTATGTGCCATCTCACTGTCTTTGATAAGTCTAAATTTGTAATTTGATAAGAGAGTAGTTTTAAATATTTCGTTTTTTTATAATATAAATAAAATATCAAAATATTGATAAAATAAGAAAAAGAAAAAGGTTTGTAACTTTTTATACATATTATTGTACAGATATTGTTTTTTTTTTTTTTAAATAATTTGTTATATTCAGAAATAATTTGAAGAGTAACCAACAAAAATAGAGTAGAACTAGGGTATTCTTAAGTTCACTGTGGTGAGTTTAACTCTAAAATCTATTAAAATGATTTTAAACAACTAATCTAAACCATTAAAACTGATCTAACTACTTCACGAGTGACGCGTATACATGTTAGATTTATTAATTTTAGACTTAATTTAGTATAAAGTCAAGCGGGCAAAAAGAAAAGTTTAGAAGTTAATTTTAATGTGTTCAATTTTCATTATTTTTTTTACCACTTGACTATATAACAGATTAATTCGAAATTTATAAATTTGACATGTAAACACTTTACTTACTAAATATATCAGTTTCAACGGTTTGGATTCGTCGTTTGATACCAATCCGATAAATTTTGAAGTTAAGCTTGCATAAGATTTTGTGAGCTTAAGAACACCTAGTTCTACTCACAACTATAAATCACATAATTATATACATATATTATTTAACAATTCATTACTAATACATCTTCAATGCCATAGTGTTCAAGGGGGGGCAGCTGCCCCTCTCTGGATTTTGAGTTTTAGTGAAGATTTATCGGTCTCAACCGATTTTGCCCTCCTGAAATTTTTTTTTGCCTCCCTCTGGACGTTTGATTTGTAATTCGGGTTAAATTTAAGATTAAAATTGAAATAAGTTTGTTGAATTTTGATTGGTAATTAGAATTATAAGTTAGAATATCAGAAATTACAAGTCAAAAGCATTGGAAAGTATAAGTTAAAATATTATTTTTTATTGAGTACCCAATTGATTAATAAATTTAAATCTAATTAGGTATTTAAACCCGATTCGATATTTTTTTGCTCCTTGACGAAAATTCTGAATCCGCCTCTGGCTATAAGTCTATAACTTGCATCACCACGAAAGATACCTGTCACCTCTCACAAAAGTATATTTATAAGAGTGAGGCTATGGTACTTCGGCTAGTGTACTACGGCTCAATGTGGTACTTTTTAAAATCCTAACGGTCAATCCGAACCGTTCAATGTGATATTCATATGAATATGTACTTGCAAACTAAATTTTATATTTTTTTTCAAATTTTTTTACTATTTTTTTAAATAGGTAGAATTTTCAGTGTTTTATACAAATTATGGACCATCAAAATTCTATCTATCTAAAAAAGTAGTAAAAAAATTCAAAAAAATATAAAATTTAGTTTGCAAGTACATATTCATATGGATATCACATTGAACGGATTGGATCGACCGTTAGGATTTTAAAAAGTACCATATTGAGCCGTAGTACACTAGCCATAGTACACTAGCCGAAGTACCATAGCCTCACTCTATTTATAAAGTCTTATTTTTTTTAAAAACTAGACAGTGGCTGAATTTATAAAGTCACTATGCATGAATCCGTGATAATACAAGTCAGAGAGCTAAGCTTTGTGCAAACTTTCAACATAATTTGTGCTAGAAATTATGCTGCTTTAAATTCTCTTTCTAGTTTCTATCCACCATAGAATGGATCTAGCTTCTCTTACAGAGATTGGAACTTTAAATTAGTTCTTGCGTGATCCTCGTGCTTAAAAAAATAATGAGGAAATTGTCATTGTTGATTTATTGTGGTTCTCATGCACGCTACCAGAATAAAATTCCTTTAAAAAGAAAACAAAAACTAATGTCACTCTCCAGAATATAATCAATTTTGTATAAGAAATAATTAAATATTTTTTTTTTCTTACAATGGTGAAATAAGATGCAACGATTTTATTGTGTCCATCTTTGTCTGGTATGGATGTAACACCCCGGTAATATATATTTTTTTTAATTATAATATTAGAAATTGAAAGGTTTTAATTGTAAATTGCAAAACTTAAAAAATAATAAATAAGATGCCAACATGGCACTAAGCCCACGCGGCCTATGTATGTTTTGACACCTTGAATTTTTACCACCGTTAAAATTTCTCTTTATAAAGGGTCATTATCTCTCTTTATTTGATTAGAATAAAAAAAATGATGATTGAAAATCAAGGTGTAAAACCGAAGAAAAAGAGAGAAAAGAAAAAGAAAATGAGAAGAAATATTTTGATAAAAATTCTGATATCGATATCATTCGATTGCATATCTGATTGGAATTCCGACTACGTCGCATTGATTCTGAACAGTTGTTGCAATTCGATTTAAATTTTAAATTGATTGTTATCAGGTAACTAGACTTCTCTATAATCTGTGTTTTCAATTTGTTTAGTTGAATTGGATTTTGAATTGGGTATTGGATTATGATTGGTGAAATGATGTGATTAATGTGTATTATGAGAATTTGTGAAATGATATGATTTAGTGAAATGAAATGAGATTGATATTTCGTGACTTGTTTTATTGATAACCCAGACCCAGGTGTTATTGCCAGTTAAATATGTAGTTATAATTTGATGTGAATTTGTGTGAATTAATTCAGTCTATTTGAATGGTTGTTTAATTAAGCCAATTATAGAGAAGTGTGTCGTTAAATAACCAGTTACTGAGCTTTGTAGCTGACTCCGTATTGTTTCTGTTGTTTCTTTTTGTTTGCGACGTAGGTTGACAGGACGACGGATGGATGTGAGGGTGCCTCTCTTGTCGTGACTCTCGGCCTGACGGCACGGTCGTGACAATGGACGTATGGTAAAGTTGATGATGCAATTGAGAATCTTAGTTTTAAGAAATTATATTGATAAGCTCGCAACAATTAAAATTATATACGAGCTTTACTTTTTGCGTAGTTTATTAGAATAAATAAATTAAGTAATATTTATTATATATTGAGGAGGGATTAGATTACACTGTTTTTTTTTTGTGACATCGTGTATTTTCAAAGTCCAAATAGTCGATCCAAACCGTTCAATATGATGGATATAATAAAATGTGCTTGCAGATCAAATTTTACATTTTTTTGAATTTTTAAACTATTTATTAAGATGGGTTCAAAAATTCAATGGTCTGAAAACAATGATTTTGTAAAGTACTTAATAAATAGTATAAAAATTCAAAAAAATGTAAAATTTGATCTGCAAGCACATTTTAATATATTCATCATATTGAACGGTTTGGATCGACTGTTTGGACTTTGAAAACTTTAAAAATGCACGACGTAATTCGATGTCACCAAAAACGGTGTAATCTGATCCCTCCTCTTAGATATTATGTAAATACTTAATTTTGAAAATTTAGAATTCATTTAGTGCAAAGTCAAGCGATAAAAAAATAATGAAAAATGAATGCATTAAAATAACTTTGTACTAAATAAATTTTATTTTATTTTTACTTGACTTTGAACTAAATAAATTTCAAAATTTCAAAATTTTGCATGTATATGCATCACCCATAAAGTAGAACGATTTCAACAATGTTGAATTTACTGTTTGAAACAAATTCAATATATTTTAATATTATGCTCATCAAGTTCATCAGATCAAATGACTTTTTTCTTCTCTATCTTATCTTTGTTGTAATAATTTCAAATTTTATTTTTGAGGCGTGATGCAGTCAAATAGACAACTGAGCAGTCTTATTTTCTGGATTTATCAAGTTTTGAGACTCTTCCCTTTGTTTTTTGGCGATTCTGAATTTCAAAATCCAGCATCGTGGGCACTGACGCATGCGTATTTTCACAAGCTTTCCGAAAAGTGGTCATTTGCTGAAATCGGACACTCGAGCGCCGTTTTATGGCCGTTTGAAGTTTCGTCGTCGTTTTCCGCCTTCTCAGTGAAGATATCATCCTATTCATACGTAATTTAGCGTAATTTAGTGTAATTCAGCATAAATTAATATAATTTCAAGTAATTTAGCGTATTTTAGTATAAATATGCTAATTATATATCAAAAAAGTAATCTAACAAATATTTTAAAAAAAATTCGATTTTTTAGTGTTATATTTCAGCATTTTAGCTATTTGTCTCTTAAAAAAAATTTAACATTTCAAGTAATTTAGTGTAAATCAGCATAAATTAACATAATTTCAAGTAATTTAGCGTATTTTAGTATAAATATGCTATAAAAAAAGTAATTTGACAAAGGGAAAAAAATTCAATTTTTTAGTATTATATTTCATCGTTTTAGCTATTTGTCTCTAAAAAAAAAATTAATCAGGGGACCAGCCATTTAATGGCCAGTTTCACTTTTAAATAGAGACCGGCCATTAAATGACCGGTTTGAATATTTTTAATAAAAGTTGATAGGTCTGAATATTTTTATTAATCTTTAATTAACTGTAAGTATTTTTAAAAATATTGGCTGATTTTATAGTTTGACAGTCAGACTTTGATTTAGTGGAAAAAGATAAATCTTTATCAATATTTAATAGCTGAATTGGATGGCTTGAACTTAACTTTTATTGACAAAATAATTTTGTAGAACCGAGCCCAATCAGTCAGAGAAAAAAAAACAAAAGATGATGTGACAGGACCAACACATTTCTGGAAACGTCTGGTAAAAGGACAACAGGGTCTGCAATTCTGGAAATGATCTAAATTAAAAAAAAAAATACAAAAATAGGGTCGGTGAATGATTAGCATGAACTCGTATAGAGTGATACAGAGAGAGTCATAGAGCCCAACGGGGACCAGTATCCTCTGTAGTACTTCACATAACAGTATTATTTTATGGTTCAGATTTACTCTCAGCTGGTGTCTATTCGGAAGATTGGAGGGGCAGTATTATTTGTACTTTGAAATTCGTGCAAAATTAAAAAGAACGATCCGGATCTAATTACTCTACGGAACAGTCTCTCTATAGTTCTCAGAAGATACGAATCCGCCCAACGGCACCAACATTGGTTACTAACAAAACAAGAGACAAAGATTAAATACTTTGGTTTTGGTTTCTCACCAGTCCACATCATTTTCAAAATAAAATATATATATTTGTAAATTTATTTAACACGTCACAACAGTAAAGTTAAATCAAAGATAAACGATAATTTTTATAAACATATCATCTTTAGTTTAAATAGGTTATTAATCAAATGTGATGCACTTTAAAAATTAATTGAATAATTAATTATTCTAGCTACTTAAATACTTGATCTCATCACCTGATCTTATTCTAAAACTGCATACATTTAATTTTTGAAAATATTTGATTTGTTTTTATCATTGAAAAATAATTAGATGGGCCCACTGTGGCTGGATGGATAAGGTTTACAAGTATATTGAGTGAGCATCTTTGAAAATTTTCCTAATCATTTATGAAAATGACTTACTCTTTAATTTAATATCCCTTCATTATTAAAATTATATTTCTTGGGCGGTTTCAACCGACCATTAATAAAAGGACATTTGGCCAATGATGATAATCAATGGTAGACTTATAATTTCTCCGAATTTTTTTTAAACTTAATTAAAGTAACAAAAAGTAACACTAATGACGAAATAAAAATTAATTGTTCATGCTTGCAGTTTCAAATATATTTAATGATTTCTGAGATGAAATTTATGAATTTCTTTTGATAGATTTAAGCTCGTACAGTCATACTAATTAAACTCATATGAGATCTGTAAACCAAAAAGTTCAAATAAAAAGAACACCGCTCGGTTGTTTTTTTTTTACGAAAAAAACAGCTCCACCGTAGTGTTGGTTCGGTGGAGGAAGAAAATGGTTTTATCCATCGAACCGTTGATATAGTGGACCTATTTCTTAACCTGGTCATTGTATTTTTACCTTGTTAAAATTACATAAATATGTCCACCGTACCAAACCAAATGGTTGGGTGGATAAAATCATTTTCTTTCTCTACCATAGTAATTAAAAATGCTCCTTTCATTTGAATATATATGTTTATTTCCAAATAAATAAATAAATCGAGAGCAAACTGGTTCATGATAAAATTACTATTAAATTAAACCCAGTAATTAAAAACATACAGAGTGAGGCTACGGTACTATGCATAGCACGGATTAGTCCGTGCTACGGCTCAATATTTGAGTTTTCAAAATCCTAACGGTCGATCCGAACCGTTCAACATGATTATAAAATAAATATGTACTTGCAAATCAAATATTACATTTTTTTCAAAAAAATTTACTATTTTTTTATATAGGTAGAAAATCATTGTTTTTGGATGGTCCAGAATTTTCAGATCAAATGATTTTCTACCTATCTAAAAAAATAGTAAAAAGAATTCAAAAAAATATAAAATTTGATTTGCAAGTACATATTCATTTTATAATCATATTAAACAGTTCAGATCGACAGTTAAGATTTTGAAAATTCAAACATTGAGCCGTACCACGGACCAATCCGTGCTATGCATAGTACCGTAGCCTCACTCAAACATATATTTGCACTGACAAAACAACATGTGGAAGATAAACGAGAACACATGCAAGACAAATACTGACAATAGTACAAAATATTAAATGAGCATGCATAAAATCAGTATATGGACAGGGATGTTCTTGTATCATTAATTAATGAATGTAATAATAAAGTGTATTAAACTAGTGGCTAATAGTCACTAATCAATGCTTAGGTAGAGGTCTCTAGAAAAAGGAAAGGGACAGCAAATGCTACAGCAATTTAGAGTCGAACTGGCAAATGTAGATGACGTGTTACTATGCCATCCACTCTTTTTTTTTCCGAAATTTTTTTAGTTACCACAGTAAAAAATAAAAATTAAATCATTACCACCCGCTCAAGCTATTTTCAATCCTACCACCCACTCGGATCCAGTTCACGCACCACATTGGGTGCTGCGCAGACTGGATTGGCACACCAAACTTGGTGCTCAAACGGGGTGAAACGCACTGAAGAACAGTAAAAATTTCGGAACAGTTGGTGCTCTAACTAAGTCTGCGCACCAGTTGGTGCGCCAACCCAGTCCATGCACCAATCCATTTTGATGCACGAATTGAGTCCGCATGAGTGGTAGGATTGAAAAAAACTTAGACCGGATGGTAATTATTTAATTTTGATTTTATGATATGGTAACTAAAAAAAATTCGGTTTTTTTTTTATACTTGAACTGAATTTTAATTCCAAACCCACTCATTTAGGCATTTTTTTTATTCATGTTGGGAAAGAGAAAAAAGCTCCGCAAAAATTGAATTTTATTTCTTTACTTTTAACAAATAGATAAAAAAAAAAAGCTCCGCAAATATTAATTTGTATATCATATGTTGTCGCCACTATTCTTTCACAATGATATTTTAAAATATAACAAAAATGTAAAATCAAAACCGTTGATCTTATTTTTCTACAAGTTTGTAAATTTTCAAAAATAAAAAATTACTAAAAGATAAAAAAGTGAATGTACAGAATTGTATTCATTATAATCAACTCGGTGCATTTATTTTAAGATCTCTGTTTTTTTTTATTAAAAAATAAATAAAAAATAGCAGTTTTGAGGTTACCAGTATCTCTATGTCGAGTCTGGCTAGTATAATATCAGTGTCATTTCAGCCTATATAACACCAAATTCAAAACCTATTGAATCGTCTTAAACGGTGAATCCAAATCATTCAAACCAATCTATTTCATTGGTTGTGTGTTTATATGCAAAATTTATAATTTTTCGAATTTATTTAGTATCAAGTCATGAAGTCAAATGTGTGAGTTTTTAAGTTAATTTTAATGCATTCATTTTTCAACATTTTAAAATATAAAAAATTTGCATGTAAACGCATCACTCATAAAGTAAATCGGTTTGAATAGTTTGAATTAGTTATTTGAAGTCTATCCAATAAATTTTGTAATTGCTGTCATATGACACCGATGTCATACTAGCCGGACTCCTCCATGTATCTCAAAAGGCAAAGATAAAGGAACCATGGGGGTTCGATAGGTACCGTATCAAATTAAATCTAATCATAGTTGTTTAATTCGCATTAAGATATACATTGACAACTTTAAAATTTGTGTGAATCAAGTTCCCGCGAATCGTAACACGTATTGAATAGTCCCGATTTTATAGTAGACTAAATTTGATCGAATGTTCATCACACTGTCTCCACTCCGATGATGAATTTGAATCCCGAGACGATTTCAAGCGACGAATTCAAATCAGACGATCTCGATCCAAAACTCAAAGATTGGGTTACTTTAGGGGATCCGGACCCCTGGTACCCGGTACCGTTTGGGGCCATGTTTGTTCCTATCCTAGTAAATAGTAATAGTATCCTCTTGTCAATTTTACATCCATCTTTAGTACAGGACAGCTGAAATTTACACCAGTTATTTTTCTTCTGCAATAAATAAATCATAAATTTTGCCTTCTAGTCCTTTTCTCCAAAATTTTTAACTTTTCAAAATGTTAATCCCATCAGATCTCAAGAAAATTAAATATTTTATATATTCATATCACTTGTAATGATGTTAAAATTGATAGTTTGAATTTTAAATTTGAGTAAAAATTTAAAACATTGATAAGGTTTTCGCATCCTCTGGTATCTAAAATATGTGCTAAGGATATTCTCTTATTAATTTTTTAAAAATTTTATAACTAAAGATGTTCAATTATTCTAAATTAAGTCTACCTAAATTAACCAATTAAATTCTAACCAATGAAAATTGTGCTCTTGTCTTTTCAGTTTTCAGTAAAGAACAAAGGAGAAGACCAAAAATTGCCAAAAGTGACAGCGCACGATTCAATCTCAAAAGTGAATGATGGGAATGCTATTACCTCGCTGTTTGCTGTTTGTTCGGAAGAGCGGATCCTAGATCATGTTTGTTTTGTTTGTGCATTGAAATCAAGTTTCATCACAACAACTACACAAGCGTTGTCGGATTCTAATTTCTAATCCACAGCCCACGAGGCATGTCCCACTCAAACATGCCACGTGTCGCCAATCACTACGCTTGGGATGGCTATGCTGAGCTGTCCTTCTGACTCGCCTAAATCACTCATTTTCTTTTGTCAACTATCAAAAAAAATATATAAAAAAAATCTTGATTTAGATGTGCAAAATAAGAAATCAGGATAATGTCTAATTGTTGTTCTTACATTTGCCGACAGTTTTATAAATATCCAAGTTAATGACAAATTAATAAATATACTAATTATATATAAAAAAAGTAATCTAACAAATATTTTTACAAAAAAATCGAATTTGTAGTGTTAGATTTCAGCATTTTTGTTTGTCTCTGAAAGAAAAAAAAATTAGTCATAAAAAAAAACTGTGTCAATGGTAAATTTTTTTTTTTTTATATCTGAGATAGTAGTCATTAGTGAAAAAATAATAGTTATACAAACCAGTGAAGTAACCGCATCTCCAATGGTCCAAAGATAGAAATCTTTGGAATATTCTGAACCATTCATGAACATTACAACAAATAAGATCAATACATTTATGGCTCCGACATAAATAAGGAGCTATGCGGCAGCTACAAAATAGGAGTTCAATGGCCGGTATGGATAGTTTTATAAATTTTCAAAAGACTTGAGTATATTTATTAATTTGTAATTAACTTTGGATATTAATAAAAATCACGGTACACAAGTTAATTTCTAATGAACTTTGGATATAAAAGTTTTATTTTGCCTTGTTATAATTACTAAAGTAAGCCGAAACTTGCATGAATTTAATAAAATATTTGCCCAAGAATATTATAACCCGTGAAAAAATGTGATGTTTTACACAAAACATTTAATAAATAAATTTACGTTTGCACGGTTGGATTTTGTTCCCATTTTTTCCTCTACGATTGTTCGGCTATCTATTTTTTTGGATATTGAATTGGATTTTATTCCCATTTTTATTTCAATCCTTTGTTATTTTGTGGTAAAAAAAACATTAGGTTCGATTGAATTTTTTTTTTCCCACACGGTATATGTTGTTGCTCTCTTCACAATCTCTCTCTCTTTTTTTTTTTTTTTTATAATAATCCTAATCAGTGATAGTTACAATTATTTGTTAGGAACTTAGAATGTAATTTAACTGACTTTATTTTTTTATTTTGATAATTATTTGTGTATTTGTATTGTTCAATATAAAACATTTATTTAATTATTAAAATAGTCATTTTTAGCAGTTTTTTATACCATATATTTTACTACACATAATTGGTTTAATTATTTGTTTATAAATATTTTTTTATATATATGAGAAAATTTAAATAGATATATTTTTAAAATAAATTAATATTTTTTGCAACTAATCCCATGAAACAACCAAACACTCATTTCAATACATTCGCATAATAAATCATGTGCGTCCCCATACCTATAGGTTTCACACTTTTTCAAAAGCGGATTTCCATTTCTGTCAAATCACATTTCGTGTAATCCTGTGACTAACAAACACACCCGAAATGTGAATTAATTTTAGAGGGTTTAAATGCCTCACGCCTTATCGTGCCTCACATCCGTTATCCCTATTTTTTAAGTCCAAACAATCTATCTGAACCGCTCAATATGATCTTCATATTAACATATTCTTGGAGACTAAATTTTATATTTTTTTAATTTTTTTTACTATTTTAGATAGGTACATAATCACTGTTTTTGGATGGTTTAGGAACAATGATTTTTTATCCATCTAAATAAATTGTACAAAATATATATATATAATTTGGCCACCAAGTACGTTTTAATATAAAGATCATGTTGAACAGTTCGGATCGACTGTTTAGACTTTGAAAACAGAGATACGAATGTGAGATGCGACGAGGCATTTTAACCCTCCACATTTTTAATATTTATAATATGAGGAGGTTTCAAACATGATATTGGGGCTTATACATTAACACACCATTTATAAAAAAGAAGAATAACAAACTCAAATTAAAAATTCACTATCAATTGTTATTTGATCTACGCATATGCAAAAAAAATTATAGTACTTTGACTATGTTTTAGGTAAATTGAGAAGTTTCTTGAAATCTATGAACTGATCTTTTACATTGTAATTTATTCATCTGATGTCAATAAAATTGCAGTTGAATTATCACATCAAAATATTTAATGTACGTATTCGACATTATTATTATTATTATTATTATTATATATAAAAGCTATGATAAAAATACATAAAATGAGAGTATTTTAAATCCTTTTGTTGAGTAGAACTAGGATGTTCTTAAGTTCACACAGTATTTTAGCGAGCTGAATTTCAAAATTTATCGGACTGACTTCAAATGATGAATCTAAACTGTTAAAACCAATACTTTACGAGTGACGCATTTACATGCAAAATTTATAAATTTTCGAATTAATTTAGTATAAATTCAAATGGTCAAAAGAGAAACTTTATAAATTAATTTTGATACATTCATTTTTTATCATTTTTTTACCACTTGACTTAATAATAGACTAATTCAAAATTTTATAAATTTTGCATGTAAACTCATAACTCGTAAAAGTGATCGATTTCAACAGTTTAAGTTAATCGTTTAAAGTCAATTCATTATATTTTGAAATTAAATTCACCAAATAGCTTGGTGATCTTAACAACATCCTAATTCTACTCGCTTTCGTTTATATAATCTCTGTTTATCATATTGATGTTAACTTAAACTTTACAACGTGTATTTAAAATATGTCCTGCTCTGACTAATTACAATACAAATGTTATTGTTTTGCGTTGTGTTGTGCCACATACGGGCATGTTCGGTGTAGTTACTGTGTGCGTGGAAAAAAAAATTCAATTCAACTTCGTATTTTCTGTCCCACGCGCACAGTAATCGGCAGTTCAAAAATTTTCATTTCCTAGACCCATTTCCGTTCCCATTGGTGCGCCGAACAGGCCCTACTTGTATTCATATTCTCACTGAATAGCTAACAATGAATCAAATAAGGTACTCCAGAAATAAAAAATAATCAATTGATGATACATGGTTTCCAAAAAAAAAAAAAAAATTTGATAATACAGTGAACTTCATAATACCGCACATCTGGAGGGTGAACCAGCAAAAGCGCCATCGAATGACAGACAGTCCTTATTATTCGGAAAAAACCGGTAACTGGTTACAGCCGGTTAACAAGCAGCCTCTCGAATAAGCTCGCATGTACTATAAAACACCACCTGACCACACCCCCCCTCTTCAAATCCAGTCATCCACACAGATCATTGTTTCTCTCTCTCCCCTCTCTAATTACTATCCTTTGAAATTTCAAAGAGGTCCAGAGAAAATGCCAATTAGAGATATCGCCATTGGTAACACCCAGGATGTGTACCATCCCGGTGCACTCAAGGCGGCACTTGCTGAGTTCATTTGCACCTTCATCTTCGTCTTCGCTGGCCAAGGCTCTGGCATGGCCTATGGTATGTTAATTTCTCAATGTTTTATTTTATTTTATT
Source organism: Carex kokanica (assembly GCA_025461125.1). Lineage (NCBI taxonomy): Eukaryota > Viridiplantae > Streptophyta > Magnoliopsida > Poales > Cyperaceae > Carex > Carex kokanica. Next base: position 661,170 of record JAJGRX010001428.1, read on the forward strand.
TCGTAGTATTTCAAAGGTGTAAGATGTACATGCAAACCTAAAACTAGTACCATTCCATTGATGAGTGCTTTTCAGAGCCTTTTGTGATGAATGACCACAGTTCTTATCTTTGGGACCAATAAGTTGTAACACGAACTATTAGTCTACCAGAAAAACAATCAAGGCTAAAAGGGTTTTAATTTTGAGTGAGGCTACGGTAGCATAGCACGGATTGGTCCGTGCTACGGCTCAATATTTGAGTTTTCAAAATCTTAACGTTCGATCCGAACCGTTCAACATGATATTAAAATGAATATGTACTTGCAAACCAAATTTTACATTTTTCCGAATTTTTTTACTATTTTTTTAGATAGGTAAAAAATCACTGTTTTTGAATGGTCCAGAATTTTCAGATCAAGTGATTTTTTACCTATCTAAAAAAATAGTAAAAAAATTCGAAAAAATGTAAAATTTGGTTTGCAAGTATATATTCATTTTATAATCATGTTGAACGGTTCGGATCGACCTTTAGAATTTTGAAAACTTAAATATTAAGCCGTAGCACGGACCAATCCGTGCTATGCATAGTACCTTTGCCTCACTCTTTAATTTTTTCCCCTTTATCTGTTTCTTTCCAATGGCAACACAGTTTTCGTCAAAATGTACCCTTTTTAGCTCAATGATTGAAACTAAATGTCAGAAACCAATTTTATGTGGCCAATAGTTTCTCACAAAAAAATTTATGTGGCCAATATGTAGTGGGTTTGTTAGCGGTTCACACTTTTTCAGTTGCCTCACCAATAAACAATAAAACTAAGTTGTTGCATCTGGAACAATTACGTGACATAAAAGAACCAGATCTTCTATAGCTTCACCAGACAAGCATGCCTGTTGCGGGTCACTGACTGACAAGAAACATTAACATCTGTTTTTGAACAGGCAAACTCACCGAAGATGGCGCAAGCACACCAGCAGGCTTAATCGCAGCTGCTATCGCCCACGCTTTCGCACTTTTTGTGGCCGTCTCAGTCGGTGCCAACATCTCTGGTGGCCACGTCAACCCGGCTGTGACCTTCGGTGCCTTCATTGGTGGCAACATCACTCTCGTCCGTGGAATCCTCTACTGGATTGCCCAGCTCCTCGGCTCAACTCTTGCTTGCCTGTTGCTTCGCTTCTGCACCGGTGGCCTCGCCACTGGCACCTTTGGTCTCACTGGAATTAGTAAGAATTTCTAATGAATTTTCTTTTGTCATATTGAATTGCTGGCTCTTGAATTATTCTGACAACAGAAATTAATCAATGATTGCATTATTTGATGTAGGTGCCGCACAAGCCTTGGTTCTGGAAATCGTCATGACCTTCGGCCTTGTTTACACCGTATACGCCACCGCTATTGACCCGAAGAAGGGCAGCCTCGGCACAATTGCTCCGATTGCAATTGGTTTCATTGTGGGCGCAAACATCTTGGTTGGTGGTGCCTTTGACGGTGCATCAATGAACCCGGCTGTTTCTTTCGGACCCGCATTGGTGAGCTGGTCCTGGACCCACCAGTGGGTGTACTGGGTTGGCCCACTGATCGGTGGGGCCATCGCCGCCATTGTTTACGACGTCTTCTTCATCATGCACTCTCACGAGCAGTTGCCTACCACCGAGAGTTATTAGAGACCGATGACGGGTTTCGTCGACAACCCGATTAGTGAACGGTTTGCGGTTATCAATTCAGTCTGGTTTGTTAATTAGTGTCCTTCTTTTGTGCTTCTTTTTTGTATTTGGATGCGGTTTCAATTCATGTTTTGTGAATGGTAAGATGATGTTGGTTGAAATCTCTTCTCCTTCAGAACATTTTCTTGAGTTTCTTGTTAATAATTGTACCGGTAACAAGTCTGTTTTTCCTTAAATTTCTGGCTTATATATTTTTGTCAATTTTTCTTTCTTATTTTTCCATCTAACATATCATTGCAGTCTAATTACTAAATAAACTACGAATAAATAATATTTTTATGTTAGGTGAGAATGTCTAATTGTTAACATATATAGAGATAATACTAATAAACATGTAGATAAAATCATAGGTTTATTTTTTGTTTTTAGGATAAAATCATACTGAAGCGGGTTAGTAGGAAAATAACATACAGGATCCACAAATGCAGTCGCCACACCGATTAGCATTCTCTCTCCAAATAAATTAGCATTTTGTTGAAACGGATGAGAGATCAATTATTTACCAGTTCTCTGAAAACCCATTATCTCGAAATAAAAAATAAAAGAACATCTCTTTCAGTAAACAGGAACTTCAATTAAGAGTGCCACGACAAAAAACAATCACATCGATTGTTATTGGTTTAGGGTTTGAAAGAAAAAAAAGAAAAAAAAGAAAAAACGAAACTGAGTTCTGAAAAGAAGAAAGACGATAGATAAGAAGGAAGAAGAGAGGAGAATTCCTCATCGTCGATACTAGAAAATTTTATCCCGAAATTTTTATTAATATTCAAAATAATTTCAAAATTTTACAATTTGCACCTGTTTTTGGATTATTTTCGATTCCGTCTAATTTAGAGAATAATTCTCCGGATTCAAAAGTTCTTTTTTCGGAGAATTATTCTCTAGATTTGAGTTTTTTTTCTTTTGATAAGAAATGTTTTCGTCTGACTCTTGTTAGGGGACATTTTTATTTTTTCAAAAATAGAAGGACTATAATATTTTATGTATTTATCTAGAAGTGACTTTTGAACTAGGATCAATAATTCATATTCAAATCATTTTTATTTTTTTAATAACACACAAAGACATATTTTAATTTTCTTATAGCAGCAAAAAATATGGCCTGAAAAATGTTAATCTGTGTTATTTGTCGCATTCTTACCAATAAATCAAATTATATAGTATTCCATCTATTTTTAAAAAATATAAAAAATATTTCTAATATTTTAATAAAAAAAAAAACTTTACATTTTCTATTTTATTTACAAAAATAAAAAGAAAAGAAAAAACACAAATCCGGAGAATTATTCTCCGGAAAATTATTTTCCTGATTCGCATTAACCGAGGCGCTTCTGGATTTTGTATTTTCTCAAATTTAGATATAAAATGTTAAATTTTATATTTTTTTTAATATTAATAAAAAATTTGGAATTTTATTACTAGCTCCTAAGCTGTATGCGTTCTATAATTGCAACCAAGAAAATCAAAACTGAAATTCACCCTCTGTTTCTCTTTGTATTAAAAATTCTGTTCTTAACTCCATAAGCGAACTCAGATTTTCGAATTATAATAGTCAAACATATACGAGGATCAATCATATAATTTTTTCTTTAGAAAATAAAATCAATTTTACAGTATTATAATATTTTAATCTAAATTAAAAAATCATACATAATACAAAAAATAAAATAAGAATCAATCGACTCCATTCAACTTTTTCAGACTGTCTCTGCTTAATCCTATCAGCAAATTGACAGAGAGGAAAAGGAAAAGAGACAGTTAGAAGTGAAGAGAGAGATCGAAAGCGAAGGAGTAGGAATTTTTTTTAGAAATTATAAATAAAAAAAAATTATCAAACCAACTTAATTGTTTTAGTTTTTACAAAAATTATAAGAACCGAGATACTATTTCAGTCCGAAGTGTTTTTTTTTTTAACCGAATTGTCATTTCGGTCCGAGCCGTTTTTAGTACATTGTTTGCCATTTCAGGGACGTTAACTTTTTCTGCGTATTTCCCAATTTGGTAATTTCCATTCTTACATGACCACTTCAGTAACTTATTGTTTCCTATTAAAAATATTTACATTCTTACAAACCCAGAGACATTTTTCTATTTTTAATTCCTATTTAGCAATTTTCAATGCAAGTCCCAAGAGATTTGGATCGGTATTTTCTTTCTTGATGTAAACAAAAGATATATAAAATATAAATCTTTTCTAATAATAAAGTTCTATAGAGAATCGAGATTCTTCTAGCAGCGGCAGCGACAACATGATATGATTGAAGGATTGTGAAAACAAAATCTAACACGACATGCCATGTGGCATATTCACATTTCTTACCTTCTTTCTCTCTCTTAATAATTTGAAACTGTTTAAATTTCTAATTATGGGGGAATTTCACGTATACCTCTCAAAAACTTCAAAATTACATATTTCTCCTTCTAAACTTTAAAATCACGTATTTCTCCTCTAAATTTCAAAAACTCACAAATTTATCCATTTTATTGTTTTTTATATTAAAACTCATTCTAAATTTATAAAATACTCATTTTACCCTTTATTAAAAACATAAAAAGTCCATCGGACTCAAATTTGAATATGAAAAGTCCCTCTACCGTCCGATCCACGTGCATCGCATTAAGATCTGTGCGTGTTTGCTTTAAGATTCATGCTGATCTAGCGCGCACGGATTTAAAGCAGTTCGGAAAGTAGAGGAACCCTTCAGATTCAAATTTGAGTATGATGGGCGTTTTATGCTTTTAATAAAGAGTAAAATGAGTATTTTATAAATTAAGAATGAGTTTTAATATAAAAGACAATAAAATGGGTAAATTTGTGAGTTTTTGAAGTTTAGAGGGGGAAATACGTAATTTCAAACTTCGGAGAGGGAAGTACGTAATTTTGAAGTTTTTGAGGGGTATACCTGAAATCCCCCCTTCTAATTAATATAGAAGTTCGCATCCTTGTAACGGTTAACAAATGTGTTTATCACTGTTAATTAAGGAGATTAAAATGCATTGTATAGCACGCTATTTGTTGGTTTTAGAGTAACTAAAATATTACCAACTATTAGAAGGAGGGTAAACGGATACAGTACTTTGCAAAGTGTAGATCGGTATGTATTATGAATTTATATCATTATTTTTGAAGTCCAGATGAACAATTCAAACGGCTCAACATGATTTTTGTATGTAAATGTCATGGATACAGTACTTTGCAAAGTGTAGATCGGTATGTATTATGAATTCATATTATTATTTTTATAGTTCAGACAGTCAATTCAAATTGCTGAACATGATTTTTGTGTGAAAATGTGCTTGAAAAACAAATTTTACTATAATTTTAAATAAGTAAAAAATTATCTGATCTAAAAGATTTCGAACATCCAAAAGAATTATTTTTGTATCTATTTAAAAAATAGTAAAATAATTCTAAATAAATAAATATAAGATGTAAGAACCAGCATTTGATCTAGTGGCAAAAGACACCACCCTTTGTGTGTGAGGTTGTGTGTTCGAAATCCGGATGAGAAATCCTTTATGAATATTAAATAGAAGTTGGTAGGATAGACCTCTATCTTTTCATATCAAAATAAATAAAAAAAATCTAAAATTTGATTTTTTAAGTACAATTTTATATGAAAATCATGTTGAGCATTTAAAAAAATATGGATGATTGATTAGGTACATTTTGTTTATTTATGACAAATACCAAACCCACAGCTTATTGCCATGCATCAATCATTAATTAGTATACAATTAAAAAATAGTACAGTCGACTTGCATGCGCATTCTTATCCCTACATGTGTTTTTCTTCTTCACAAGTGCACAGAAGTGCTTTAACTATTTTGAATAATATAAGAGGACAGCTTACTCAAGGGCGGACTCAGAGTATTTCATGGGAGGCAGCTGCTCTTTTTGGATTTTGAGTTTTAGTAGAGATTTATTGGTTCTGACTGACTTTGTTCTATTTTGAAATTTTTTTTTGCCTCCCTCTAGATGTTTGATTTGTAATTCGGATTAAATTTAGGATTAAAATTAAAATAAATTTGTTAAATTTTGATCGGTAATTAGAATTATAAGTCAAAGCATCAGAAATTAAAAGTTAAAGTATTGGAAAATATAAATTAAAGCATTGTTTTTTATCGAGTACCCAATTAATTAATGGATTTAAATCCAATTCGATATTTTTTTGTCTCCTCTTAGCGAAAATTCTGAGTCCGCCCCTGAGCTTACTAACATCAATTAGAACTTGACAAAATAATTGCAAAGCTATTATGAACGCTGATAGTATTGGATCAATTGACATAAAGGGAGAGACAGCCAGTACACTTTACTCAAAAACATCCTAAGAAAAACAACTTTGATATATTTTGAAAATATTATACAAACTGAAAAAAATTAAAATTTAGACATTTTTGTTGTCATTTGATAAGGCGTGCATTAAATTTAAATTAATTTGAAGTTTGATTGCATTCATGAAAAGGTAGTTTAAATTCAACTGTTTATTTTTTTTAATTATTAATTTGATGCAAGGCTAAATGATTTCTAAGTTGATTCAAATATGATACACGGTTTAATTTTAATATTTTATAAAAATAACTTTTTCCAAGATAATTGAATGGATGCATCATAAAAATTAAATTTGAAAATCTTCGCAGAAGCTGCGAAATCGTGAATGAGAATCGAACTCTCGACCTTTGAATAACTAACAGTCATAAGACTTTTTTTTCTAGCCAACTGTACTACCTCTCCTTTCTGCAGGATAGATTTTTCAAAATGGACAATCATTAGACAACTCTAATGAAAAGAAAAACTTATTAAAAAAATTCTGATAGAAAAAAAAGCGTAAATGATAATCTTGATACTTAGTACGAGAGGTTCTCCTAAAGAGCATTTTATGACAAGCTATATTTAAAAGCTTCATGTCAGGAATTTTTTATTTTAATATAAATTGGAAATCAAGTCATCTAATTATTTAGTATTCACAAAAAAAAATTCAGTTTTAAACATGCAATTTTTTAGACTAAAAATATTTTCTTTATTATAAAATCAAAAAATGATTTCGAATCATAATTTAGCAAACTAGAAAGTTCACATACTTTATTTGAGCACAAATCGGATCAGGATTTGCGTTTGATACTTTTATGTCTGCATTCGTTTTTTTTTTTTTTTTAATATTTAGGGTTAAGTTGTCAAACTATTTAATATTTAGAGTATCTACATCCCTGGTATTATTAGAGTTTCTAATCTGATGTGGCAGTTTTTAATTCAGTTTTAGCGATATGTGAGAGTTTATTATTTAAAAACTATGCAGTAAAATTTATTATTAAGAAACTGTTTATAAACTCCATGTTAATCAAATAATTGACTCAAATTAATTCTCTTTTTTAATTTGTTGTTGATGTGGCTTAATAGAAACTCTAAAATTAATTTCAGGAATGTGAGAGTTAGAAACTTTAAAGACCTTAATTTCTAAAAAGTAGTTAACATTTATTTAGAAACTCATTTGAGTTGCTGGGATGTAAATGCTCTGAAAATTTTTCATTCAAATTTTAAATCTGCACCTTTTCACATAAAATATGTTATTTTATTACTAAATACAGAGTTGGTTTTCAATTAGATCGCATGCAAAGAAATCGAATAAAGATTTGTTCGCATAAAAAAAATAACCAACCATTACGCGCTAAATGAAAGCACGACTTTTATAAGTTCATGGAAAACAAAAACGAATTAGCAAATTTCATGCTCAATCAGGAGCGGAACTAGAAAATCTTGATAGGTATATTGAAATTTAAAATACTCAATATGTGATTGGCAAAATTTTGAATCCAAATCTCCATAATCACTCTAACCACTATACTACAAATAAGCATTTGATATTTTATGAGGGAGGTTGAAGTATAGAAATTGTTCAAAAAAATAATAAAATTCAATTAAATTTCAATGCATATAATTAAAATAATTAAATTATAGAGATAGCTTAGCACTCCTGAGTGCTCAATGTCTATAAATTTGTCTGTGTGCTCAATGTCTATAAATTTTCTAATTTAATAAATTTTCAATTTGAATTTTTGACATGCGTATGTTTTTTAAATTAGATTATAAAAAAAAAGGCTAAAGCGATGTTGAAAAAGGAATTTTTTCATATGAGTCGGCACAAAAAATTCAAAAAGAAACTGGATTGAAATACCATTTCAGTCCGGAATAAAAAAAATAACAGACCGAAATGACATTTCGGTTCTTATGATTTTTGTAAAAAAAAAAAGTAATCATGTTGGTTTTGTAAAAAAAAAAAATTTAATTATGGTTTGTAAAAAAATTATTGAAAAAGAGGAACAAAGTAAGAGTGAGGTTACGGTACTATGCATAGCACGGTTTGGTCCGTGCTACGGCTCAATATTTGAGTTTTCAAAATCCTAACGGTCGATCCGAACTGTTCAACATGATTATAAAATAAATATGTACTTGCAAATCAAATTTTACTATTTTTTTAGATAGATAGAAAATCACTTGATCTGAAAATTCTGGACCATCCAAAAACAGTGATTTTTGAACGGAATGCTACAATTCTGTGATATTTTTGGATTCCCTACTATCCCATTCTATTGTCACTTCTTGCTTTCTCTCTCCAATCACAGAATGCTACAATTTACACGGAAAATCAACAAAGATTCACATCATTTTCAATATTGTGTTTTCTATTTGGGGTTTAGGGTTTCATGAGAAACACTGGGGATTCTTTTAGCAGATGTTGTGTTTTTTCTCTCCTAAATATCACAGTATCAGGCAATTATGATCTGAGGCATATGCTTTAGTTGCATTTGGTGTGGCGGTCAACACTCAACAAGCATTCAGACAAGTGACTTTGACATTCAAGTACCTAAATATTAGGCATACTCTGCCATGCTCATTTTATGGATTTTTTAGTTGCCATGCTCTTTTATATACAGAGAATGGCTAATATCAAAACGTTTGTCTCTGAGTCCAGGAACAAACGATACAGTTTTCTAATTTTCAAAGTTCAAATAACAAATCCAAACTATTAGATGTTCAATCTATATTAAAATGTGCTTGGAGACCAAATTTTACATTTTCTTAGAATTTTTTTACTATTTATTAAGCTGGTTTGAAAATTGCTGTTTTTATTAAATTTCTGCAGCATTGAAAAACAGCGGTTTTCAAACCAGCTTAATAAATAGTAAAAAAATTCCAAAAAAATGTAAAATTTGGTTTCCAAGCACATTTTAATATAGATTGAGCATCTAACAGTTTGGATTTGTTGTTTGAACTTTGGAAATTGGAGAACTGAATCGTTTGTTCCTGAGTCCAGGAACAAACGTTTTGATATTAGCCATTTTCTTTATATATATATATATATATATAGAGAGAGAGAGAGAGAGAGAGAGATGGGCTATTGTGTTTTGCAAAGTAAAACAACGTTTTACTTCGGCCTCCTTTTTGAATTTTCAAAGTCCAAACAGTCGATCCGAACCGTTCAAGTTGATCTACATATTGAAATGTGCTTGCAGACCAAATTTTACATTTTTTGGAATTTTTTTACTATTTATTAAGCCACTTTGAAATTTGCTGATCCGGGTGAACAGTAAAAACAGTGCAACAAAATTCTGGACCATGTGATCAGCAATTTTCAAAGTGGCTTAATAAATAGTAAAAAAATTCCAAAAAATGTAAAATTTGGTCTGCAAACACATTTCAATATGTAGATCAACTTGAACGGTTCGGATCGACTGTTGGACTTTGAAAAATCCAAAAAGGAGGCCGAAGTAAAATGATGGCTTTACTTTGCAAAGCACAATAACCCATCTCTCTCTCTCTCTCTATAGGCATTTGCTTCGGTGGACATAAGGACCTATTTGTAAAATAAGTCCTATTTTTATTTTCAAAGTTCAAACAGTCGATCCGACCGTTCAACATTATCTCCATATTAAAATGTATTTGGAGGTCAAATTTTACATTTTTTTGAATTTTTTTACTATTTATTAAGTATTTTACAAAAACTAGTCAAATTCAGACCATTGAATTTGTAAAATACTTAATAAATAGTAAAAAAATTCAAAAAATGTTAAATTTGACCTCCAATTACATTTTAATATGGAGATAATGTTGAACGGTCGGATCGACTGTTTGAACTTTGAAAATGAAAATATAACTCATTTTACAAATAAGTCCTTATGTCCACCGAAGCGTCCCTCATATATATATATATGTGTGTGTGTGTGTGTGTTTGTTTGTTTGCCGTAATGAGGAAATTTTGCATATTTGTATTATAATTCTGTAGTTGTTATTTAAGTAAATTCTTGTAATTAAACAAAGGAACTCACAAATCCCACAAGAATTTGTGCTTTGTAACATTTTTAACACACCAGCATATGGCTAAATTTATGCTGATATGCTTGTGTACATTTACCCTTTGCTACAAGTCTACAATCCATTTAGATTTGTTACTGTAATTGAGGTCCTCTGACCTCTCTTTTTTTTAATGTGTGAATGGCGCATCAATTGTATACGGTATACGGAGGTTGAATCAATAAAGAGGGGATGAGGTGGTCCTACCTTTACACGGTGGATCCAATGTATGCACAACGGCTTGATCCAACCAATTGAAAGGACCACTAATTATTAGGTCTCCTGCCAAGCTGGCTATGTCTTAAATGCCTAGGTGTTATCATTATTAGTACCAAAAATTAAAAAGTCATAATATGAAAATAAATATAAAAACTAAAACGCCAAATTACAAAATAACCACCTAAATCTAACACAAATTATAAAAATACACCTAATGTCCATCAAATGAAAGATGCAAATGTTTTTGTTTGTTAAAACCTTCGCAGAGACTACGAAGTCGTGAGGGAGAATCGAATTTTCTTCCTAACCAATTGTGCTATCTCTCTTTCTTGAAAGATGCAAATGTCAAATATATTTCTGAAGGAGACAAAATGCGCAGGTTGTACTTGACATTCAATCCAATACCTAATTTATACTATTTTGTTCCGTGTAGAGGAGTATGTACGTAGCATGTTTTCACATAATTTTTTCAGAATAAATAATCACAGGATGCAACAATACGAAATGAACTTCGCAGCTCTCCAAAAAATCCTACTATTCCTGCTATCCTCTCTATATCTCTCCTCTTTCTCTCTCTTCTCTCTCTCCTCCTCTTTTGAAGAGAGAGATAGACACAAAAGTGAAGAGCACCCGCAGATTCGGATCCGCAACAATACATGTGGGAATATATATACTCTTCTCCTGCATGAGACAATTTCAAAGCGGATTCATGTGTAGATTTGAAAGATTTTTTTTTTTTTTTGAATTTTGATGTAACTGACAACTGTTTTGATTTGTGTTAAAATTATTCCAAATGAGAGATGATTGATAGTCATTGGTACATGCCAAGAGGAACAAACACTCACAACCTAGGGATCTGACTCTTTTGCTTTTCTGAGAAAAAAACAGGATCTTGCTTTTTCGAATCTAACCATTCAAATTCGTTGAGATTTGTGCATGAAAATGTTTCTTTATCGAGATACGCGAATGAAAAATTTTGAATAGTTGGATTCGGAAGAGCAGAACTCTGCTTTTCTCTCAGAAAAGTAGCAGAGTCCATTCCCACAGCCTGGGTACTCTGCAATTAGAACAAAAAAAATTAGAAATTGTTTAGCTTCCATCTCAATTCTTGGAGTATTGATCGCTCACAAATTTGTTGCAACATAATGTATTTACCAGTTCCTCAAAAGAATCAATGATCATAGTTACTCTAGCAAACAATGCAGAGACCAACCAATTGGTTCTAAAGGGAAAAGATCGGAGAATGAAAAAAGTATAGCGGTGCTGAGATGAACTGATTTACAGAGGACGAAAATGGCGATTATGGAGGCGATCTTTAGAAACAGTACGGCGGTGACATGAAGGACCCACACCCACGATTTCTTTTCTCTACACACACACATTTCTCCTCTAACCAACAGTCTTCTTTCTAGCCCAACTACTTCTGAACCCACCATTAACTACACGCATTAAACCTTTCTCATCACCTTTCCCTACAAGGAGAGACCTAGTAATTCAACAACCACGTCTGATTACGCTACATCACACATCAAAGCTTGCAATTCCCACATACCACCAATCTTTCGCCGGTAAAACTCACCTTTCTCCCCTTTCCTTGATACATTATTCTCTTTTCTTCCAGCGCTAGCCAGCTTCCTCAATATGGTAAGAGAATTTCCTCTATGTACGCGGCAGAAATTAAGAGGCTGTGTATACTTCCAACAAAATGATATTTACCATGACCGGATTGAGGCCTTGGAGGGGTCTATTCGGGTAATGGCCGACGGTGCAACTCGACACAGGGTGGGATCCATTAGAACAGTCCAATGCTTTCTTGCACAACGCTTTGGGGGATCCCCTATTAATTTTCCGTACTGGCGTTGTTCTCCAACTGCATTCCGCATACAACTTCCTCATATCCTGAACAGGTACCTCGTCATTGAAGATGGCAATGCCTGGGGAGCGCACAACGGCTGGAGAATGACCGAATGGAACACGGATTGGGATGCTCGATTCCAGGTAAAATCTTACCGGGTACGGGTCAAAATAACAAATTTCCCCGAAGAATTCTGGCACCCGTTTTTCATTCAGCAATTGGTGGCACAGTTCGGGGAGATAGACTGCACGGATGAGGAAAACATACAGGGATCCAACCACATGAATCTCTGTTTGTGGGCCAAGGTGATAGACCCACGGAGAATCCCCTACTCCACGGCAATACCGTACGGATGTCAATGGAAGGAAAGCTTTATCACGGTCATAGCATGGGAATATACGGGGGAACGGCCCCCCGATTCTAACCTGCCACCGTCGGAAGATAGTGGAGAACGGTATGGAGCCCACTCACAGGACAGTGAATATTTTGTTCGCAGGTCCTTGCTACAGTTCCATGATAGGATTACTGCTGTCAGCCAGGCACAACCTTCATCACCCGAACCCTCTTCTGAGTCTAACCCAACTGATGACCATGGACCAACCATACTTGACCCATTGCCCCATGATTCGATACTCCCGGAACCAAATGAGAGGTTGTGTCAAGGCCATTCACAAAATACAAATTTTCAGAACACCATTGGAGGGCATATGAAAACCGAAAACACCTCCTGGAACCCTTTCACTACCCACAACCAACAACGGACACTCCAGATAGGAACAGTTACTATTCTGATGAAAGAAGCAGTGCCACCAGAAATAGTTAAAAATACTATCCCACTCCCAACACAAGAAAGTCCAAAAAGTTACCTAGCAACTGCCAACATTACAGTGGGGCAGGTATTGATATTAAGGCTTGCTCAGACTTTTGAGGCCTATACACCACCACAAGAAATAAAATATGGCAAAGAGAGGGGGGAGCCTATATATCAAAATACTATTAAGAACGTCAAAAGTTTTCCTACTACTGACACAAGTATGGCCGGGCAATAGGTGGCACTCAAAAACAGGAATTTCTCAAAAGCCAAAATCTAACACCAAATCAAATTCTCACAAAACACAACACCCAAGCTATACTAATTAAACCCAAAACTTTACTCCCACTACAACCCCTCTGGCACCCCAATAGGAAGTTCTTCTGTGTCAAGGCTGCAAAACACATCTATACAGCCCCTACTCCACAAAGCACCAATTACAACCCAACCACCTCTCTCTACCGCGCAAAAACAACAACAGAGGTACAAATGGAACTTACTGATGATCAAATTGTTCAACAATTTGCTGCACTAAGTGTTGTGGGGGAAACATCTCAACATGTCCGGCTGCCACAGGTGGGACTTGACAATAGAATATGGAACTTATGCGCACTCGCTAAAATTGCTACTAACAAAACAGTAATCGATCACCTCTTTGCTGCAACGATGATGAAGGCATGGGCAGTTGATCCGGCCACTGATATTTCTATCCTAACGCGCAATATGTTTTTAATCCAATTTGCCAATGCAAACGATCTACGGAGAGTGATGCAGTGCGGAATATGGCTTTACCGTAATGATGCGGTCATCCTTAAACGTGTTGGAGGCCCGGCTGACCATGAAAAATTGGAAGTCGAACTAGCTGAGGTTTGGACACAGTGGCATCGTGTGCCACCGGCGGTGCTCTCCAAAGAAGGAATGCTCATATTGGCACAGGAATTGGGTGCACCTATATCTGAACCGGTGGAAATTTTTGCTGGCGGACATAAGATATACAAGATCAAACTACTCATCCATGTGGATGCCAAGCTCAGAGACAGAGTGCTGTTTGACCATCCTGATTTAGGTATTATCCCAATTTATATTACCTATGAGAAACTACCACGCATATGCCTTTTCTGCTCCAAGCTTGGCCATGAAATACCGGGGTGTACTGGCAAACTAAGGTTGGACCGCCTCAGAATTGACCGACGATTTAGGGACCTGCCGCAGATGCAACAACCGATTCAGCCCCGTATCGGTGCTTGGATTAACAACTCTGCATTGGTGCCACTGGTGACAACAACAAATGCTAATCAAAACCCTGCAACTCAGTCCGACTTACCTCATGGTCAACCGGGGCCAGATGACACTCATTTTCAACAATCGGGCCTTTCGGGCCTGGAGTATAACCAACATATCGGAAATACGGAGGCCCAGGAACAAAACACGACTGAGGCTGGGGAGGGGGTTGTGAATATTGACCACTCACAGGCAACACTGGATCGGGTCAGACCATTGCGGGCCCACCGAAATGCTCATATAAAAAGTGGCCCACTTAAGCGGGCAAACCCGGATGGGAGCAGACTGATGGGGGTCCAAGCACAGGTTGTGTTGAACATATATGACAATGCAGATGGTATCATTGGCGCCCAAACCTCGGGTGCTGCGTCGAACGGAAACGCAAATAAAAAGAGGACCTTGGAGGCGAGCTCGGCTCGGCCTCTGCGGTATCAATGAGTACCATAATATCTTGGAATTGCCGTGGGGCCACGGAAACAACGATTCCTAGCTAATATCCTCCGGGCTACGAGGGCAAATATAGCCTTCATATCTGAAACCAAAAGATCACTTCAAACATAAAAAAATTAGTTAATCTTCTTCCTTTGCAGAATAATTCTCTCGTACCGGCTAGAGGCCGGTCCGGGGGACTCTGGTTACTTTGGGATACTCAAACAGACTTGACGGTGCTGACGCAGGATAGGTTCAAGATACATGCAAGAATACAAGAAAAAACCGGCTATGTGTGGACCCTTGTTTGCGTATACGGTGATCCATCCCTTGGGGAAAATATGAGACTTTGGCATGAAATCAAATTGATTCTCTCTACGGATGCGTCGGCTTGTGTCATAGGAGATTTCAATGCCATTGCAAATGACTATGAAAAATATGGGGGAAACCCGGCCATGAACTCAAAAAACAGAATATTTCGCAAATTTCTGTTTGAGGCCGGTTTGGTAGACTTGGGTTTTAAGGGGCCGTCATATACGTGGACAAATAAACCAAATGCATCTGAGGCAATTCATGAGAGACTGGATCGGGCTGTGGCTACGGTACAATGGATGCAAGCACACCCGCATGCGGGTGTAAATCATATGCCTCGTATTCACAGTGACCATTGCCCAATACTTATTAGAACAGCAAATAGGCCTTACTATGTCAAGAGCTTCAAGGTTGAAAATTGGTGGCGTACTATGGAGGGCTATGATGATATGTGTAAATTTGGTTGGAACCAGTCAGTAGGCTGTGAGTGGGATGTGAGAATCGGCCTTTCAAAAAAAATTATTTCGAATTGGGCCAAGGCTCAGCAATCCCCGCAGAACCAAATTAAATACCTACAGCAAAAAATTTTGGAGGTGCAATCGGTCCATCCGAGCCAGCAGCTCCCAGGGGCAGAAGAGGTGCTAATGCGTGAGTATGAAAAAGCTGAGAATGACTTAGAATTGTACTGGCAGCAGCGATCAAGGATGCAGTGGTTGTGCCAAGGAGATCGGAACACTTCATTCTTCCACGCTATGGCCACTCAGAGACACCGGGCAAATGTAATCTCGCATATTCGAAGTTCGATGGCACAATATTTACGAGTGACACGGATATTAGACGAGTTTTTGTAGAATATTTTAAAGACCTCTATGGTCCGGTTCGGTGCCAACAACACAGGGACCACTGTCATTACTTTTCACGGCTAGCAATAAGGGAGGAACAAAAAATCCCAATTCAAGCTCATAGCTCGCTAAGTTCGTTGCCAAATTATGAAGAGATTAAGGTGGTTCTGTTTACCATGGGACCGGATAAGGCGCCGGGCCCTGATGGGATCACGGCTGGATTTCTCCAGCAAAATTGGGGTATTTTTGGAAAAGATATAACGGCGGCAATTCAATTGGCATTTCTATCAGAAAAGTTACCGGAAAGGTGGTTGGCTAGTAATATCATTTTACTACCAAAGATGGACGAGCCGCAAACACCGAAGGATTACCGACCGCTAACCATTGGCAATACCATCTACAGATTATTCATGAAAATTTTAGCAAGTCGGCTACAACCTTATATGCAACGAGTAATATCAAGGCAGCAAACTGCCTTTATTAGGGGTAGGAATATTGCGGATAATGTGTTACTGGTAAAGGAGATAATGCACTCTTTCAATAGCTCTAGGTACAAGGACAAAACCTTCTTATTAAAAGCTGATGTCGGTAAGGCTTTTGATACGGTACAATGGGATTTCCTCGAAGCGGCCATGCACAAAGTAAGAATACCTCTCAAAATTACTTCCTTGGTACATGCATGTTTGCGAGCTAGTCGAACCACGATCTTGATAAATGGTTCGGGCAGTGGTTTCATCAGGCCGCTGCGGGGATTACGACAAGGATGTCCCTTATCGCCTTATTTATTTATCCTGGCGATGGAGTGCCTTTCCGGCCATATCAATGAGGCGGTTCAGCAAGGACGAATAAGGGGTATCACGCTGGCACCAATGGCACCGACAATTTCGCATGCCCTCTACGCGGATGATTTGATGAAAATGGGTGCTGCTCAACAGAGAGAGGTTGTTGAATTTCAGAAAATTCTTGATGATTTTGCTGTGCATTCGGGGCTATTGATCAATCCTACAAAATCAATAGTGTGGTTCAGTAAAAAATGTGAGCTTCACTGTTGTCAGTATATTACATCACTGTTGGGGGCAAAAAATGTTGATGACAAGGAAAAATATTTAGGCATTATCATCAGTGCGACGCAATCAAATAAGGACCCGAACAATGAATTGGTGCTTTACAAGATTTACAAGAGATTGGCAGGGTGGAAGGCTAACCAGTTATCACATGCGGGCCGAGCTACTCTAATTAAATTCGTTATGCTTTCATTGTCAGTCTATTTCATGAGTATAGCATCACTCTCAAAACCGACTGTTGATGAGATTAACCGGGTTATGAGGAGATTCTTATGGGGAAAATTGGAACAGAACCGCTACATGGCACTCATCTCCTGGAAAAAGATATGTGCGCCGGTTCAATAGGGGAGATTGGGAATAAGGGACGTTACGGCTTTCAATGACGCCTTGATGTTAAAACTGGCTTGGCAAGTGGTGGCCAATAAGGATAAAATTTGGGTGCAACTAATGCGGACAAAGTACTTCCCTAGGGGCAGTTTTTGGGGAATTAAGAGAACTCAGGAAGCCAGTAAAACATGGAGGGAGGTGCAAAGATTTAAGGAATTCTTTCGAGAATCGGTCAAGTGGCAGGTAGGAGATGGCAAGGATATCGCACTGGTCAACCAGCCGTGGTTCGAAGTTGGGAATTAAAGAACATCGTGTCTAATGCGTAGCGGGATACAACAGTTGCAAATGTCTATGATGAACGGATGGAACAATGGAGGGAGGACGCCATTGCTCAGCTATTGGGACGCCATGTGCTGCCATCTGTTAAAGCAACGGGCGGTAAACCTAAACAAACTTCGCTAATAAAGGACAGGCTGATTTGGACTTTGGACGATAGTGGAGCTTATACAGCTAAGGTCGGGTATCGGGTGCTCATAGAGAGGAGGCACACCATAGTGCAATATGATGCTACCCGGCAAGAGTTATAGCCGGAAATATGGAACTGGAAAGGAATGGTTCCGAGGGTATTGATGTTTATTTGGAGAACCCTGCATGAGGGCATTGCAACGGCTGAAA
Source organism: Carex kokanica (assembly GCA_025461125.1). Taxonomy (NCBI): domain Eukaryota; kingdom Viridiplantae; phylum Streptophyta; class Magnoliopsida; order Poales; family Cyperaceae; genus Carex; species Carex kokanica. The sequence continues at coordinate 679,036 of JAJGRX010001428.1, forward strand.
TCCTGCACCGAAGAATCACAACTTTCAGCCCGGTATGCCCCAGATGTGGACAGCAAGATGAATCGGTTATGCATGTCTTATTTCTTTGTCACATATCTAAGGTCACCTGGTTCATATCACCGTTTGCTTTGCGAGTCCAACACCTGCCACTGGATTTCCCAACAACCATAAGGGCTGTCACTCGGGTGCTGGACGGTAAACAAATCATGGACTTCACTAACATCCTCTGGTGCATATGGAAAGCAAGGAATGAAAAAGTCTTTAAAGACAACAATATTGCACCGCATGCAATACTGGCGCAAGCCAGAGCTTTGACTATTACTGGACATGTCAATCCAATCGGGCCTACCAGCATTCAACTTGACCTGGTATTGGTACCGAGGGGCACAATAGTAATTCTTCTAGATGCTTCCTGGGATAATATGAAGAAAACGGGTGTGGCGTTTGTGGTTTTTGATGGGACTGGAAGGCTACAATTTGTGCAAGCAACTTACACAACTTGTACCGATCCGTTGCAGGCAGAGGCAATAGCCTTACTCGGAGCCCTGCACTATGCCAAAGGGGAGATTCACACGAATTCACAACACCAGGTATTGCTGTGTTCTGATTGCAGAATATTGGTGGCCGCGGTGCTCACGGGTGATTACCTTCAACTTCCATCGTGGCAAGCGGCTGAGATTGTGGCGGAGGGGACAGAGTTGTACCGTACAATGACGGGAAGCATCACACTGAGACACGTCAACAGAAAATTTATCACTCAGCCTCATTCTTTGGCAAACTAGGCTCGGACCTCACGCGTCTCATCCACAGGTTCGGTACCGACTCACGTGGCTGAAAGGGCAAAATTGAATGTACACATTGATCGGGATAAATTCTGGGTACTAGAGCGGTGAAAATGTTTTATCACGTCTGGGTTCCAAATGCAGCATATGGCCGTTGATCTTACATACTGAACCCGCCTTTCTTTAAAGTGTTTGGATTGTTGGTTAGATCTGGGTGGGTAACTCGTTGCAATACGGAGTTTACTGGCCCGTTTACTTTCGGTTTTAGTTTCTGGCATATTGTAATATACACTCTTTAATTAATGCATGCCTACGGGTTTTATCAAAAAAAAAAATTGGTTCTAAAGGTTTAATTGACAACCTTTTATTTTAATATTATTGCAAATAGCTGTGCTTCTTTGCATATAGGCGGTTGTTAAAATAATTTGTTTTGCTCAAAACAGTACTAGAACTAACATTTTTCTGCTATTTAAAAAAGGCGAAACAATAGAAGAAAGAAAAGGAAAAAAAACAAAGAGAAAATTTATTCTTGTCAATGTTTTATTTATCTATTCTTGTCAATAACAATCATTCATTATTATTTTATTTATCTATTCTTCTCAATAACTCTCTTCCTGCACAGGACAAATTTAGAACGGATTCATGTGTAGATTTGAAATACTTTTTTCTTTTTTCTTCTTCCGACTACTAATTTTCTAGCCTTATTCCTTATTTATGTTATATTACCTTTAACTCTACAAGACTACAAGCATCACGTCAAGTATTTTTTTTATAAACCATAAATAAAAAAATATAAACAAACCAATTTGATAGTTTCAGTTTTTAGAAAAACCATAAGTAATGAGATGTCAAATCCGCACATTTTTTTTTTGTGCTGTGCAGAGATGGCATCTCGGCCCAAAAGTTTTTACAGGTTTTTAGTCAATATGCAACAAAAAATAATTTTTTTTCCTTGTGCCAAGATGGGAAGTCGGCATCCTAAAAAAACAAAATAACTTTTGTGCCGACATGGAAATTCGGCACCCTAACAAATTATATATTTATTTTTAACCACAAAACAAAAAACAAATATGGGAATCCGGCACAGGAAAAAAATATCACAATTCTAGAATTTCATCAAATAATTTCGAAGGTTGATGTGCTCAAATTCAAAAAAAAAAAAAACCTCTGTGTTGAATAGGAAATTCGGCACAGAGGGTGGAAATTGCTAAAATCCAACCAAGCTGAGTATCCATCTCGGCACAGCAAAAAAAAAAAAAAAAAAAAAAATTCACTAATGGCCATACAATTTGATCGAAAAATTGTGAAAACACCTATCGGGCCGAGATGCCATCTCGGCATAGTCGGAAAAAAAATCCAAGGCGATTTAGCATCTTGATACTTGTGGTTTTTGTGAAAACTGAAACCATCAAGGAGGGGAGGGGAGAGGAGAGTGACCAGATTGCTCAAACAACTTTACCTGCTCTACAAACTCAAATTTTGGAGGGGAGTCAAGAGGAATGAAGAAAAGTCAAGACACAAAAATGAATAGAGTTCTTCTCCAATCTCTACCCTTGAGAGGGTAGCGCTTCCCCTTACTCCTTCCATCCCCTCCCCTCTTCTTCTCTTCCCTTTGAATTTGTGGAGCACACCCAAAGAGTGATGGCTTGCGATTGTATAAAAGTTTTGCTTAAAAAAAAAAAAAAAAAAATATCAGCATTTAATCTAATGACTAAAGACAACATCCTCCGAGTGAGAAATAGTGAGTTCGAAATACGAATGGTAGGTTCTTTATAAATATTAAATAAAAAATAGTAGGCTAAGATGTCCACCTTTCTTGTTCAAAAAAGTATAATAAAGAGAAAAAACATTTGACAACACCATTACTTGAAGAGATTGCTCAAACTTCCAAGTCCAGTGCTTTTCTATATTTCAGTAGATCCGAAAGCTGGAGGGCTCGTGTACTGTGTAGTTTCTTGCCATATCAGAGGCTTGAAAATTTTACGCCTGTTGACATAAAATGGGCCGGAAAGGGTAGGAAATATAATGGGTTCACAAGAGAATCAGATATTTATTGGGCCGAACCATACTGTTTATTCCCTCCTTCAAGAGGCCGAAGAAAGAAAGCATGAATGTGTCAAGTAGTCGAGTAACTCAGGCAAATCAAAGTAATAATTTGGTTTCTAAAATAGAACCGAATCGAACCAAAATTTTATTTCGGTTTGTTCGGTTCAAACCAAAATATATTAATTTTTTTATTTAAAGCAATTGATTTATAATAAACCGAATTATATTAAGAAATAAACCGGAACGGTCCGTACCAAATTCATAATATATAAAAGTTCGGTCGGTTCGGTTATTTCGGTTTTAAAAAATTTCAAACTGAACCGAACTAAAATTATAATTCGGTTTTAAAAAGTAAACCGAACCGAACCATTAAACCGAACAAACCGAACCGTTTGGCCCAAACTAATTCGGTTCGGTTCAAAACCGACTAAACCGGACCCAATGAACACCCCTAGAGTAACTCGATTGTAATCTACTCTTAATAACATGATGGGCTTTATAAAGCATATCAAAGGGTTGAAGACTGAGAGAATATATAACGGGCTTCATAAGAGTATCGGACCTTTGTTGAGCTGAGCCCGGTATCATTTATTCATTTCCTTTTATGAATGGGATCAAATGTTAAATGATCTAGCACGAATTTATTGAAAGGTTTCTTCAAGTTGATAAGAGTATCGGACCTTTGTTTTATTAATGCATATTTTGTTTGTAATTGATCTAGCACGAATTTATTGAAAGGTTTCTTTAAGTTGATTGATTTTTACAACAAGTGCAAAATGCATTGTAGTAGTTTTACACCACTTGCAATATTTTGGATATGAGTTCAATGAACTTATTGCAAAGGTTGCCTGCTTCCATTTCTCTTTTAAAACCAGATACCAGTGCGCACTTTGTTAGTGCAAAAAGAAGGCACATCTCACTCGCCTCTTCCCAATACGCATCTGGCATGGATCTCTAGAGAATTAAATGGAAAAAAAACACACCACTTAAGGTCAAATATGAAACATCAAGCTATCTTCATGCCAGTACACAGAAAGCACAAATATCACATCAAAGAAAGGCAAGGAAAAAGAGAAATAGAAGAAAGAAGAGAAAATGGAAAGAAAGAAACAAACCAACAAAGAAAGAAAGAAAAATTACAAAGAAAAAGAAGATCAGCATGCCATATTTGTAGCATTCGAATGAACACACTCAGGGAAGGATACACAAATGCACAAGGTGGCACAATATTAGTAAAAACAAGTTTCGCTAACTCAATTTACATCATATGCACGGTTCTTGATATCTCCTATGAGCAACAACCAGGCCCGCCATTTGCACTGCTGCTATTCTCTTGCTTCTGTTTCAATATGTTTCTCTTAACAACTGATGATCCTTCATCTAATAAGCTCGGAACCTCTAAAATCTGGTAATTTCAAAGCATAAATTGTAAGACTTCAATTGAATTATTCTACACCTTGTGTACAACGTGTCTCATTTGAATTGGAGGATTATTGTGCACTGTCGCAATATATCTCTAGATCCTAGTCAACTAATCATTAGGAGTAGAATTATCACCGATCAGTGTTACAGTGGTTAATTCCTTAATGCAATTATTATGCAACCCTTTCAAAATCTGTGTTACAGTGGATAATTCCATAATGCAATTATTATGCAATCCTTTCATATCGTTATCAATGAATTTAGTTGAATTGCAATGCTCTTTATTACATCATTACTTTGTGGTTTAATGGAGAGATTAGATGACAAAATACTAATTTTGGCATACACTGGGTTTCCCCATCCAAAGCTGTTTTGATCCAAAAAGTTGGACATACAACATAGATTAAAAAGTACTGATGCATTGATTTACCTTTAAAGCAAGTTCTTCAAAACATTTCTCCACATTTGATCTTGTCTTGGCACTACACTCGAGAAACAAGCAACCTGATTCTTGTGCAAATGCAGCCCCTTCTTCTTTTGTTACCTCTCTTTCACTCTCCTACTATGCGGAACAAAGATATCAATTTATAGTATAAGATGGTGGAGAAAAATAAAATTTATGTTCATGGGTCCAAATAGTGTTGGTTGCTGACTTATGGATGGTTCTTACCATTCATTATTACTGTAAAAACTGCTGCATAACATCATATTCATGTCAAAATGTTATCATCCTTTATTGTCTGTTGTGTTATCTTCTGACATGTTCCAATAAGCTCTGCACATATTTACTAATGTGCCAACAGGGTTGATTTTGATCAACCCTGCCAAAGTTTTTTTTGTAATTTCACCTCCTATTCCATATTTTCTGAAACCAAGTTTTGAACATTTAGCACCTTAGACCTTTAGTGAAAACATCTCAATTGCCTAATCCTTCACGTCAAAATTCAATTCATATAATTTATAGATGTACTCTCTTGGAATTATCAAATTTGTTCTGGATATAATATGACTACCTCCATTTTCAAACTTTAGACACATAGACTCACAAGCTTTTGAGTTTATAGTCCCTAATTAGTTTCTCTTCACCAGAACATTAACTCTATAAGTGAAATGATCAAATCACAACATTTTAGTTTCTTCGTCTGTATAATTACAGGACTTCTTGTATTTTTTTCTTTCGAGCCATTAAAAACTATCTCACTTTTACCACAAATTAAGAAAAACCATGAAAATGGTCTCCCTTATACTACAAATTAAGAAACAATGAACAAATACTTAAAATATGTTTGATAAACTTCTTTGTAAGATAACAAGAACAATAGAATGTATATCCTAATTGTTTTTCAAATTATCTGATAAATTATCCAAAAGAAATTAGGGTATTTTAGTCATTTGTACAAAAGAAGGTAAAACAATAGCAGAAAAATGGTGTGGACATGTATTCTCTAACCTCTTCTTTTCTTGTGCGCATGTGCGTGTTGGTTTATATGGTGGTTGGGGGGTATGGCCCTTAAATTTCTAGTTTCAGATAAAGAATTCATTACCATTGGCTTCACAAATGCAACTGGTAAGTATAGTGCAAATGGCAGTTCATATATTGTGAAATGAGCATACATCTAAAATGTGTATTTTAAATGGAGATAAATATGTAACCAGACAAGGTGGAAAACATCTATTTTAATATTATCTTAGTAAGGCCAAACAAGAAGCCTTAAATTAGAACATGTGCACAGCTAGCTAGGAACCCACAAAGTCAGACAAACTTTTTATTGCTATGACTATTATTAACATTAAATCACAAAAAATTAAGCAGAAAATACAAAAAAAAAGAGACAAAAAGAGGGACCAATACCTTGTCAACTTTGTTTCCAACAAGCATCTTGATACAGTCCTTGTTTGTTGAGTAGAGCTCTAACTCCTTGGCCCACACATCAGACAAATTTGTAAAAGTCTCTCGCCTTGTAACATCATATACTAAAAATAGAAGGGTTAAACTGGAATTGTTCCTTTCTAATTTCAGAAGCTGACAAACAAATTGAGACATAATTTTGGCATTACCTAGAATAATTCCTTGAGCACCTCTGTAGTAAGAACCAGTTAGAGTTCTAAATCTCTCCTGTCCAGCTGCACAATATTCCAAAGCACATCACAACTCCAATTGAACATAAAGATTAAATTGGTGCACATTATATTAGGAGCATTAATTACTGGACTATACTAGTTTCATTCTGAGAAAAACTAACTCAGGATTGTTGATTTCTTGTGCTTAATTTGTGTTTCGTTTAATTTCAGATTGGTTTTCTGCTTTAATGTCCCCATGCCATATCTTTTTTTTAAAGTGGTGTCTCATTAAATTTTTCATATTATACTGCTATCGCCTGGTAATGTGGCAAAATCAACTCTCTGTTAACATGGAAATTTTGAATAGTAATCTATGTTAAAGTATTGCCAAGTGTTTTCTGGACATTTTTCAATGATATCAGAAATGAAATTGAATTATTTTTTAAGGTTAGAAATGAAATTGTTAGATAGAATTAAAATTAAAATATCTAACATAACTAACCTGTGTCCCATATAGTCAGCTTAAGTTTCTTTCCACCAACATCTAGCACCTTAATTTTAAAATCTACTCCTGATCAAAAGCCACGTTGTTGAAAATGTCAGAACAAGCCAAATTTAGATAGTACAGAGAAACAATCAAAGAAATATGAAAAATTACAAATGCAGTTGTCAATTTAAAAATCAAATAGGAAAAACTCCTGAATAACTAAAAGAAGGTGTTATATGATATATTGAATTAAGTTTATTCTCACACAAACCAGTTGTCCATTGCTGCAGCAGAAGTATTTAAATTCATTCTACAAGGCATCTGAATAATTATAACTGATCACAGAACAAGAAAATGCTTCTCTTTCTTACAAACTTCTCCTGATATTACCAACGAGATAATTATCCTCACAGTATGCCAAATAGCACTTGGTAAAATCAAATATAGGAGGGAGATCATGGAAGCATTACAAAATGAACATGAAATTTACAATCAGAGGGAATATATCAAATGAATCCTTGTTTGACCATTTTATGTATATATCATTTAAAATCATAACTTTAAAAAGAACATGGGCTCACTTCCAGCAGTAAAAACATGATTAGAAACTAGAGCGTGAATTCTTTTTTACCAAGTAAAAAATTCACTTCAGTGCCTTATCAGTTTTGATCAACCTAATTTTGTCCATTCAACTTCCCTTGGAAAACCAATACACTGATCACATATGTACATCAGTAGAACCAGCCTTGTACTTCACCAAAAAATTTAGTCATAATAGAGAAAGGTAGTGACTAAGTTCAATCAGAAAAATTAGGAATTATAAGCTCACATAAACATTTATAAACTGATAGCATGCATGCAAATGTATGCTAAGTTGCTAACCAACCTGAATGGAGCTAAAGATTTTCCAATATCGTTCATAGCTAAAGCAATTGGAGAAGCAATAGTAACTAATAAAAGTATAAATCCATAAGGTAATTACCAATTGAACAATACACCGATTATAGCCACGAGCAATTACTAATAAAACAGAACGGAAACTCAGATCCAGCAATCCCAAAATACAATAAAATCAGAAAAAGGTGGACAGAAAAGTGTAATAGGTACCAATTGTAGGGGCTAGATCCTCGAGCTGAGAAGAGATGAAACTAACTAGCAAGCTACTCTTTCCCACCGCAGAATCTCCGATTAGAAGAATTTTAAAGGAATAATCGTAACCACCATGGCTACCCCCAGTGGGTAAAGAAGCCATCTAATCTCAAATCAATCACCTTAATCCCTTCCTAATCTCTATTGTTTCTCTTGATCTCAGATGATCTCACTCGGTCTCTCTGTGGCGCAGATATTGGGTGGGGTTGGTGAGGAAAGAGAGAACGTGTAAAGCGGTATAAAGGGGTGTAAAGGGAATAATGAGAACAAAAAAGTTTCACAAAAAGATTAAGATGAGAGAGAGAGAGAGAGAGGGAATAAAGAAATGGCGAGAGAAAGAGGAGAAAGAGGGAGAGGTAAAGGGAGAGGTATATGCGTAGCGTAAGTCGGACTGAAAAGAAGATCAGAGAGAAAGAGAAGAGAGAGATTGAACGATGCACTGACAAGGTGGTGCTTTTTCCCGTAGGATCAGGAAAAGGCCGTAAGAAGGGGATGTCCGATTGGTATTGGATAAAATAGGTCCTTTGCCTAGTCTTATCCGTCCAAATAATTCAAGATTTGTGCGCAGACTACAAGAATCGTTCGGATCCAGATTGCACGAATATTAACAAAACTCAGACGGCTCCGACCAGACATCAGACAGATTTTGGTCCAATTTCCATCGGACGCCCTCTGGTTCCTAGTTTATGATGTTCCGTTCGCTGTGATTGGGTGGAGTAACTATATGTGTGGCGGGTTTTATCCAGAAATCCTAGTAGAGTAGTAGGTGGCAGTGGATTACTATACGAAATAATACTTCCGTGGTAGTTACAGGAAACGGGAAACTCTCCCTTGCCGCCCGTTTCATGGTTTATGGGACCGCATTACTTCTCCATTTGACTGGAGAAAGAAGCTTCCTTTAGTCGCATTTCTGTTTAATATATCTGAGAAAAAGAAAAGAATATATGCCTCTAGCTATCATTATCAACAAGACCTAATCTTCTTAAAATAAAAATTGAGGTTATATAATTTTTTTTCCTAATTTCAACAGAGATTATTTCAAATCACAATAATTTATTATTTAATATCTTTACAAAAAAGTATGAACAACTTACAATATATTATCTATTTTTAAATTATTCTGTAAAGACAAAACCGTCTGTATTAAATATGTACAAAATTTAACAACATCTTAATATTTTTAGGATTATTTATGATTTTATTGATGTGATGGGATATATTGTTGTGTAACTTAGTTGAAATTGTAAAATCAACATTAATATTAGTTGGTGTTTAATAAAATAAATTAAAAAAATATTCTCTATTATTTCCTCATCATTTGAATAGTTCGTAGATCAAACTTAATTCAATTGAAATGTTTTTATTTTTGATAAAATAATTTGTTAAGATTGGACTTGTATTTTTAAAAAGCTCAATGGAAGATTTTTTAGTTTTCAAATTATAATGAATTTCATACACAACTATTTCAGAATTGAATTTTTCCATGATTTCTGTAGCTGTCAATTACTATTAGCTATAAATTATGACTTACAAAAACTCTTTTTGTTGCTATGAATATATTCAAAGGTATTATGCTCCAGTAATTTTGCTATAAATATTTTAGAAGATCCCATACATTATAGGGGTGCAAACGAATTGGATATGGATCGGATAGTGGTAAAATCATACTTGCTTTTATTTTCCGGATACAGATACTCATATCAGATATTAAACAGATACATATACAACTAAGATATTAAATGGATAGTGATTAGATATCTGTTTTTTATAACGGTGAATAATATAATTTTTTTAGAGGAGGAATCAAATTACACCCTTTTTTTGACACACTTTGACACCTACCGTTTTCAAAGTCCAAATAGTCGAATATTAAAATGTGCTTGGAGATCAAATTTTACATTTTTTTGAATTTTTTTACTATTTATTAAGATGGTTACAAAATCGTTGTTTTCAGATAATTGAAAAATAACAATTTTGTAACCATCTTAATAAATAGTAAAAAAATTCAAAAAAAATGTAAAATTTGATCTCCAAGCACATCATGATCATGTTGAACAGTTCGGATCAACTATTTGGAGTTTGAAATTGCAAAATTGACCTTTAAAAAAAGAGTGTCAAGATGTGTCAAAAAAAAGGGTGTAATTGGATCCCTCTTTTTTTTTTTTTTTTTATAATATATATTAAACTATGTGGTATATATCTACTATTCAGGTATGAATAATTAAAATTTAAAATTCTATCCGTTTTCGTATCCGTATCTACATGAATATTTGAATATCAAATAACCATATCTAATTTTCAAATAAAAGACAGATATTATCTGATTCGTTTGCACCCCTCTTTTATCATCTTATATGTAATGACCCTACAGGACCAATCTCGAAGAATTTGGGACTCGAGGCGGGAGAAAAGTTTGGGCGCTTTACATGTACAATTTTTTTAATTGATATGCCCAATGTTTTTAAATGTGGTTTCTATGCGGTATGTGGAAGGCCATCCGCTACAATATCAAATATATTATGGTATTGAAATTATTTTATATTTTTTACTTTTAAATAGACACTAAAAGTTTATATTAGGAGAAAGGATTGTTACTTTGTTGTCATGCAAAAATTTATTACTTTTAAATAGACACTAAAATATAGTGCCCGTATTCCAATTCAAAACTCAAAAATTGAGTTATTTTAGGAGATCCGGACCCGTTGTTGCTGGGCGCCAATTAGTGTAGCAAGCCCAGGATTGCAGGTCCCACTTGCTTGTACTATTTCACAAATCCAAATATATGTGGGTCATAGATTAGGGACTCGTTTGTACTCGCAATTGGATATATATATGTACAGACTTCTTAGATAGAGCATTAAATAAGCGCAGACAAATTTGTTGGATTCCTCGCACCGAGTAACTCAAATGTTGAGTTTAGATCCAATCAGAATTGAGGCGAAACGTACGGGTCGAGACTTATTTAATATTCAGGTGAGAACATATCAGACGATTCGGATCTAAACTCAAATTTTGAGTTACATTAGGCGATATGAATTCCATCGGATGGCATACCGACATTTTTTTTGATAAAAGACATAAAAACTCATTTCATTAGCATGAAATCAAGTTAACTTACAAGTAAAATGAGTTCAAAGCTCAATCATGAAAAGACATAAAAACTAACACCGAGCAAAAGATGAAAGCTCTGCGTTTTACAGTCCACCAAAAGACAGTAATAACAAAGTAACAAAGTAACACTAAGCCACATTGGAGAGGGCTATGGTAAGATAATGATTCTAAGCTTGAATCTATACAAAAAATATTTGACTTCCTCATGTTGAGTCTGCTGGATCTCCAGCACCCCTCAGCAGTGACATTGGTCCTGCTACATCTGCCGCATCCTGGTACACTACTAGCTGGTTGTCAGCAGGGTTCCAAACCTGAAGCGGAATGACATCGATGTCCACTGGCAGCCATTTTGCCGCAGCCTCCTTGAATCTTTTATCCATGTTTCTTGACCAATATTCATTGACAGATATTATTAAAAACATACCGACATATTTAGAGAAAATTTGTTCAGTTTGATCAAAGATGAATCTGATCTGATAAACAGTTTCAAATACTACTCGGCATGAATGTAAAATGAGACGATTCACAATTCGATACGATCTGATTTGAGAAAATCTGAGGCTCAGATGATTATTCAGAGACAATTCTGACAAACAATCATATAATAAAGGTTCATCAGGCCTGATCATATTATAAAGATTAGGTCGGATTTTAACTAATTCATTTTCTAAAAACCACTACTATTTTTTTTATGATAAATTAATTAAAACTTGATTCGTATCTAATCACACAAAATATAAAATTCGATGTTTTTTCAAATTCAATGAATTGTAGTCACCATATATAGTTGCTCGTAGAGTTGGAAAAATGGCACGGCGGAGCCGGCTCCGTCACGGAACGGTACGGGTACGGAACGGTATGCGTGTCATTCATGTGCCGTGACTCGCGTGTCCCGTGCAGTGACCATTTGCGTGCCGTGCCTTATCTTTTGAAACATTGGTACGGCACGTGAAAGATTTAGTCACGGCATGGCACGACACGTAGTCACGCGAGTCACGTGTAATTATGATTATTAGATATTGATTTAATGGTAAATCTTGAATAAACTAACATAAATTATGATTAAATGGTCACGCGAGTCACGTATGATCACGGCACGTTAGGCACGGCGTGACTCACGTGGCGTAACCATTCGCGTGCCGTGACCACCCCTTGATATTTTAGTTACGGCACGACACAACACGTAAAAAATTAACTTAGTCACAGCACAGCACGAGATCAAAGTCACGTTAGTCACGGCACGGCACGTTTTTCCAACTCTAGTTGCTCATATCCTGGTAAGCCCAACCAGTGAAAGATCGAAACTTGTTTTTTTTTTTGTTCTATCATGTTATTTTCACGTGATCTATAGTGCTCAAATATGCTATGCAAGGGATGATGTTCGCTGGCTATTTTCTGGATGCGAGAAAACGACTGAGGCGACACGTTGACGGTGTTTTGATGAAATGTGCTCAGCCGTAGCCAATTCATACGCAAACGTTGTTATCCTTTGCATAAAAAGACAATTTTCTTTAAAATTTTAAAAAAAGTTTGTCAGAAAACAGATTAATATATTTTTTTTTTCAAATGATTCTGTCATTTGGACCAAACGTCGTTATTTGTCGTACCAAATTAATAGTTCGATCGATCAGTTTTGAATCACACTTCCACAACACTGGCAAATACAATTTTTGAACCAAAGTTTTAAAAAAAAAGAGGGTCCATATTTTGAAAATTCGGTCTAGGGGCCGAATAATTAATTCGGTCACGCCTTTTTGAATTCTGTGGTGCTATTCATGTGACAAAGTGTTGAGCCAATCATTGATCCTGTTTAGATGGAGTGACCAAACTATAGATTCGGTCCTTACTATTTTTTAAGAAAAAAAAAGCCATCAATCGGTTTCAAATCAGTTTTTCAATTTCTAAGTATAAAAAGTTGCATAAAAGAGGATATATTAAATACAAATTATTTTTCCGAAGAGAGAATTAAATGCTCTTGTTCGCCTGTTCGCTTTTATGGTTTTCTGATAAAAATTAAAGAAAGACACCGCATGTCTTGTACTTTTTGAATGTTCGATTTTTCTGTCAAATTAAAAGTCACGGCAAGCTACTAGAATCATTCAAAATCAAAGTCTTTTTTGAGGGGAGTTTTCTTCTTTTTGATTCAAGCCCGTAGGTAATACAAGATTTAAGTCAAGTACCTGTTCGGCTGGAAGGATTAGGCCTCTTACGGGTCCTTAAGCTCTTAATTCAGCCGAACACAAGTTCCTTAGACAAGATTAAAGTAACTCCTTAGCGTCAATTCTTAATCCAGAGGTGACCCTTAGCCAATTTGCTCCTTTAGAACCTCCTTGGCGATTTTTCACGGTCACTGATGCCCTTATAAAGTTGTGAGCACCACCGAATTGTTTATTATTTTTTACCCTTCTTCTTCCTTTTTGGTGCACACAATCCAATGAAGAAGGAAATAAAAACTCTCATTTTTGCAGCTCGAATAATCGTTGAATGTCCAATAAACTTGCAAAATCGAAAGTATAGAAAGCTTGGGCATGAAATGCTCTTTCTATTGAGATCTCTCACGACGTACTTCCATTCTTTTGTTCTCATTTTGATTTTCTTGGTGAATATAATAGTTCTATGATTTTCTTTCCTTCTCATTTTGAATCTCTCGAGATCCAGGTTGTGATTTTCTCTTTGAACCTACCTATTAGTTTTAGCTGAAGAGAAAATGTCACTAGAATTTGAGTTTTTCCATCCAATAGACTATTTTCTTTCCATTGCCATTGTTAGAAACCTTTTCTCATCCTCTATGAGGCTTACATCAAAATGCCTTAGACCTAGCACATGAAAAATTCATCAAATTCTTGCAACGCATGGTTCATCTTCATTTCTAAATGTGCATCGAGTTCTTCTTAATAGGAGATCACTGGACTTGACTAGGCAAAACAACAGTTAGCCATGGTTATATTTCAACCCTTTAACCATGATTTTCTCTTTCTTTCTTATTATTGGTAACCTTCCTTTTTGTTCTTCTTTTCTTTCTTTCTACTGGTACACAGTTGGTACCAACTAAAAATTATACTGTTATATTGCAATATTTTAACAGTACGTCTGACTCTTGTTTAATATAAAATTTGTAATTGAATACAATATGGTGTGTTATTGTTAATTGCAATCAAAATCAGTTATATTACAATTAGTTATATAAATCTTTATTATATAACAACAAATAATGCAATGGGCAATTTGGTCTTTTATACACATTTGACACGGAAATATATTTTTTATTCATTTTAATATTGTATCTTTAATCCAATGTTTTACCGAACACAAGCTCCTTAGCTAAGATTAAAATCTTAAGCGTCACATGCTTAATCCACATTGCCGAACACCTCTTAAGCAACAGATGACTCACTATAATCATATTACCTAAAATCTCATGTAATTCCAAGCCTCACTCCTACCAGTCTAGGTACATGCTGACACACTAGCTTGGGGTGGGGGGGGGGGGGAGGGGGGGGGGTATTATTTCAGCTTCATCCAGATACACACTATTTCGTTGCAAGCTCTCCAGTCCTCTTCAATTGGTGGTTGTATATTGGAGCACACTGCCACCAATTGGTGGTAATGCTTTGTTGTATGCAGTATTGAATTGTAAGTTTCAATGCCATTGCTTCAGCCTGCAAGCGTAACACGCCATAGCTTTTGCTGATTTGTAAGCCAGCAACACCCCTTCTTTCTTCAACACAAAACCAATATCGCCTTGCCAACTTTCGATCCATGAATCATATGTAAAGCAATTATATATATAGACTCATCTCCTAATTAGCTATTTGAGTTGAAATTATTGCCCTTAGAACCTTGCAAGCTGCTACTACTGATTTTGAGGATGTTGTTGCGAGGTACTTTGTGAAGGTGCTGAAATCCAAAGTCTATCCTTCATATGCCATGTCATTGCGGCACCGCCAGATGGCTCATATTGAATTGCAGAAAGCCCTCCATTGTTTGTCCAGAGCAGCGGTTACCTCTAGTAGGATTTGTTGCAAACTCTGAAATTAATTCCTCTGGGTTGAGAGTGTGCTTGCAAACCAACAGACCTAGAAAAGACACATTTGAACAACATATGCTGATATGCATGACATCCTCATTCCCCTCCCCACAAGTTGCACACACCGGATCACCCTTACGCAGTTTGTCAGACAGAATTATACCTAATGGCAGAGCAGAGTGCAGCAACTTCCACCAAAATTACCTAATATGCGATAGGATTCCACCTGTATGCCACACCACCTGCCAAACCTCCCTCTGATGTCTTGAAATGGGAGCTTGGGAAGTCGTAATTGCATGATATGCCTTCTTGACACTATAACTTCCATTAGCTGATGGTGTAAATAACTAAATATTAACACATTGGGATTAGGCTGGAGTTTGACATCCACTGGCCTTTTTTTGGGGCCAGTAGATCAGAGGAATTGAACCGAGCCGACACCTCTTTGGATTGCATTAGACGCAAGAGCCTTGAGTGATCCACACAGCCCGTGATATCCTGGCCCCAAAGCGCCACAAAACCGACAGATTATAAACATTTTCTCAAAGAGTAATAAACCGTGAACTCCCCTAATATTGGATGCAGGATCCGAACCCGGTCCTTAACGGGTTCATTTATTGGCAACATGATTTGATCATGACGACGGGTGACCGTTGATATATCCCTCTATTGGAGAAGAAAGTGGCATGCCTACAGCCTGAGCCGTAAGCTGAAACCCCCCATTAACAAAGTGACCAGAATGTTGAAAAATTGTACCCAGATTTCCGCAAAATGCCACATTATTTGGTGACAGTTGAGAGGGAGACTTGACCTGCATTGTCGCGACAAGGTACTCTTTGAAAGTCCAAGGACCCTTTAGCTGGACACGCTTCATCTTCTTTGTTTGTAAACTCAATTAAGTAGCAATTTCTAGTTACAGGGCGCATGAATGTACTCGGATCCACATCTCAGGCCTTAAACATCAAGCTCAGAAAAGGTGCATCTAATACTGTCCAATCAGTTATAACCCTTACGAGTTACGAGAAAACAGAGTTGCCAGTTGGTGCTGGAGGCCGCTCTTTGTGGCACGGGACCCAGTCGGTCGTGAGGAATTTTTTTTATAAATCATAATTAAATTAGAGTGTTGTATTGGAGTTGTAACTACCCTCTTCTCTTGCTATCTGGAGACACTTTAAGTGTGCTACAAATACATTAAATTAGAGTGTTGTATTGAAGTTGCAACTACCCTCTTTTCTTACCATTTGCAGACATTCCTAGAGTGTTACAAAGTCCTTCAATTAAAGAGTTTTATTAGGGTTGCAACTACCCACTTCCCTTGTCATATGGAGACACTACTAGAGTGTTGCAAAGACCTTCAATTGGAGTGTTGTATTAGGGTTGCAACTACCCTCTTCTCTTGCCATTTGGAGACACTACTAGAGTGCTGTAAAGCCCTTCAATTGGAGTGTTGTATTAGTGTTGCAACAACCCTCTTCTCTTGCCATATGGAGACACTACTTGTGTGCTGCAAAGACCTTCAATTGAAGTGTTGTATTAGGGTTGCAATTACCCCTTTCTATTTGGAGACACTACTTGAGTGCTTCAAAGACCTTTCAATTGGAGTGTCATATTAGGGTTGCAACTACCCTCTTCTCTTGCCATCTGGATACACTACTAGTGTGCTACAGAAACCTTCAATTGGAGTGTTGTATTAGGGTTGTAACTACCTTCTTATGTTTTCATTTGGAGACACTACTAGAGTGCAGCAAAAACCTTCAATTGGAGTGTTATATTAGAGTTGCAAATACCCTCTTTTGTTGCCCTCTGGAGACAATACTAGAGTGCTGGAAAGACTTTCAATTGGAGTGTTGTATTAGGGTTGCAACCACCCTTTTCTCTTGCCATCTAGAGACACTACTAGTGTGCTGTAAAGACCTTCAATTAGGATTTAGGGTTTAGGGTTGCAACTGCCCTCTTTTGTTACCATCTGGAGAAACTTTAAGTGTGCCACAAAGACATTCAATTGGAGTGTTGTATTGCGGTTGCAACTACCGTCTTCTCTTGTCATTTGCGGACATTACTTGAGTGCTGCAAAGTCCTTCAATTGGATAGTTTTATTAGGGTTGCAACTAACCACTTCCTTTGCCATATGGAGACACTACTAGAGTGTTGCAAAGACCTCCAATTGGAGTGTTGTATTAGGTTGCAACTACCCTCTTCTCTTGCCATATTGAGACACTACTTGTGTGCTGCAAGGACCTTCAATTGAAGTGTTGTATTAGGGTTGCAATTACCCTATTCCCTTGCCATTTGGAGACACTACTTGAGTGCTTCAAAGACTTTTCAATTGAAGTGTCATATTAGGGTTGCAACTACCCTCTTCTGTTGCCATCTGAATATACTACTAGTGTGTTGTAAAGATCTTCAATTGGAGTGCTGTATTAGGATTGCAACCACATTTTTTCCTTGCTATCTAGAGACACTACTAGTGTGCTGTAAAGACCTTCAATTAGGGTTTAGGGTTTAGGGTTACAACTGCCCTCTTCTGTTGCCATCTGGAGACCCTACTAGAGTGCTGCAAAAACCTTCAATTGGAGTGTTGTATTAGGGTTGTAACTACCCTCTTCTCTTGCCATCTAGAGACACTTTAAGTGTGCTACAAAGACATTAAATTAGAGTGTTGTATTGGGGTTGCAACTACCATCTTTTCTTGCCATTTGTAAACATTCTCTAAGTGCTGCAAAGTCCTTCAATTGGAGAGTTTTATTAGGGTTACAACTACCTACTTCCCTTGCCATATGGAGACACTACTAGAGTGTTGCAAAGATCTTCAATTGGAGTGTTGTATTAGGGTTGCAACTACCCTCTTCTCTTGCCATTTGGACACTACTAGAGTACTGTAAATCTCTTCAATTGGAGTGTTGTATTAGTGTTGCAAAAACCCTCTTCTCTTGCAATATGAAGACACTACTTGTGTGCTGCTTTACCTTCAATTGAAATGTTGTATTAAGGTTGCATTTACCCTATTCCCTTTCCATTTGGAGACACTACTTGAGTGCTGCAAAGACCTTTCAATTGGAGTGTCATATTTGGGTTGCAACTATCCTCTTCTCTTGCCATCTGGAGACACTACTAGTGTGCTGCAGAAACCTTCAATTGGAGTGTTGTATTAGGGTTGCAACTACCTCCTTATGTTTTCATTTTGAGACACTACTAGAGTGCAGCAAAAACCTTCAATTGGAATGTTATATAAGAGTTGCAAATACCCTCTTTTGTTGCCCTCTGGAGACAATACTAGAGTGCTGCAAAGACTTTCAATTGGAGTGTTGTATTAGGGTTGCAACCACCCTTTTCTCTTGCCATCTAGAGACACTACTAGTGTGCTGTAAAGACCTTCAATTAGGATTTTGGGTTTAGGGTTGCAACTGCCCTCTTCTATTGACATCTGGGAAAACATTAAGTGTGTCACAAAGACATTTAATAGGAATGTTGTATTGCGGTTGCCACATTTACGGACATTACTTGAGTGCTGCAAAGGCTTTCAATTGGATAGTTTTATTAGGGTTGTAACTAACCACTTCCTTTGTCATATGACACTACTAGAGTGTTGCAAAGACCTCCAATTGGAGTGTTGTATTAGGTTGCAACTACCCTCTTCTCTTGCCATATGGAGACACTACTAGAATGCTGCAAAAACCTTCGATTGGAGTGTTGTATTGATGTTGCAACTATCATCTTCTATTACCATATGGAGACACTACTAGAGTGCTGCAAAGACCTTCAATTGGAGTGTTGTATTAGGGTTGCAATTACCCTATTCCCTTGCCATTTGGAGACACTTCTAAAGTGCTGCAAAGACCTTTCAATTGGAGTATTATATTAGGGTTGCGACTACCCTCTTCTCTTGCCATTTGGAGACACTACTACTGTGCTGCAGAGACATTCAATTGGAGTATTGTATTAGAGTTGCAACTACCCTCTTCTGTTGCCATCTGGGACATTACTAGAGTTCTATAAAGACTATCTATTGGAGTGTTGTATTAGTGTTGCAACAACCCTATTATCTTGCCATATGGAGACACTACTATTGTGCTGTAAAGACCTTCAATTAAGGTGTTGTATTAGGGTTGTAACTAAACTCCTCTGTTGCCATTTGGAGACCCTACTAGAGTGCTGGAAAGACCTTATATTCTGGAGTATTATATTAGGGTTGCGACTACCCTCTTCTGTTACCATATAGAGAAACTTTAAGTGTGCCACAAAGACATTCAATTGGAGTGTTGTATTGCGGTTGCAACTACCTGATCAGAGTCAAAATGATGATGAATTACGTAGGGTTTTGACTTACGTTTTACATATTTTCTCGCACTTATGTTTATTTAATTATAGAAAAAAGCTACCATCACCCTTCTTTATGTTTTATTGCAGGAAACACATTTTTGGACTATTTCACACCAAATGGAGCAAGAAAACCTTCGCAGAGAAACCATAAATCGGAACCACAAAACACCTAATTCTGTCATTTGCGTAAGATACATCGCAGTGTCCTATATAGTAACTTGTGTATTTAGAGATATGTCATTTGCGTAAGATAACTCGCAGTGTCCTACGTAGTATCTCAATGGAAGTCCCGTAATTTGCGTAAGTAACTCGCAGGGTCCTATGTAGTGTCTTTCATAAACAACAACAAGAAATCAGACCTGACAGAAGTAGAATATCAAAGAGGATTGAGTAGCAATGGTGTGCCCAAACCCTAGGAATTCTCATCTCTACTTTTATTTTAATTACTTTTAATTGTTGCCAAATTTACATTGATCACAACTTCAACTCTCAAATTTTCAGATTTTGCCTAGCCTTTCGAAAGATTGTGATTTGATCGCTCAAGACTGTAGACCAATATTCCTTGTGGATCGACCTCGATTATACTACTCGATAGGATTGTGCGCTTGCGATACGAATCGATAGCATTTCCGAGTTTATAAATTTTAAAAGATAACACCGCTCTCTTTTGAGTGATCACTACCATCTTCTCTTGTCATTTGCGGACATTACTTGAGTGCTGCAAAGTCTTTCAATTGAATAGTTTTATTAGGGTTGCAACTAACCACTTCCTTTGCCATATGGAGACACTACTAGAGTGTTGCAAAGACCTCTAATTGGAGTGTTGTATTAGTGTTGCAATTACCCTATTCCCTTGCCATTTGGAGACACTACTTGAGTGCTGCAAAGACCTTTCAATTGGAGTGTCATATTAGGGTTGCAACTACACTCTTCTGTTGCCATATGAATACACTACTAGTGTGGTGTAGAGACCTTCAATTGGAGTGTTGTATTAGTTACAACCATATTTTTACCTTGCCATCTAAAGACACAACTAGTATGCTGTAAAGACCTTCAATTAGGGTTGAGGGTTTTGGGTTGAAACTGCCCTCTTCTGTTGCCATCTAGAGACCCAACTAGAGTGCTACAAAGATATTCAATTGTGCTGCAAAGATATTCAATTGGAGTGTTGTATTGCGGTTGCATCTACCACCTTATTTTGTCGTTTGCGGACATAACTTGAGTGCGGCAAAGTTCTTCAATTGGATAGTTTTATTAGGGTTGCAACTAACCACTACCTTTGCCATATGGAGACACTACTAGAGTGTTGCAAAGACCTTCAATTGGAGTGTTGTATTAGGTTGCAACTACCCTCTTCTCTTGCCATATGGAGACACTACTAGAGTGCTGCAAAAACCTTCGATTTGAGTGTTGTATTGGTGTTGCCACTACCCTCTTCTCTTGCCATATGGAGACACTACTAGAGTGCTGCAAAGATCTTCAATTGGAGTGTTGTATTAGTGTTGCAACTACCCTCTTCTCTTGTCATATGGAGACACTACTTGTGTGCTGCAAAGACCTTCAATTGTAGTGTTGTATTAGGTTTGCAATTACACTCTTTTCTTGCCATTTGCAGGCATTCCTAGAGTACTTCAAAGTCCTTCAATTGGAGTGTTGTATTAGTGTTGCAACAACCATATTCTCTTGCCATATGGAGACACTATTTATATGCTGCAAACACCTTCAATTGAAGGGTTGTATTAGGGTCGCAATTACTCTATTCCTTTTCCATTTGGAGACACTACTTGAGTGCTTCAAAGACCTTCTATTGCCATCTGGAGACACTACTAGTGTGCTGCAGAGACCTTCAATTGGAGTGTTGTATTAGAGTTGCAACTACCCCCTTATGTTGCCATCTGGAGACACTACTAGAGTGCAACAAAAACCTTCAATTGGAGTGTTATATTAGAGTTGCAAATACCCTCTTTTGTTGCCCTATGGAGACAATACTAGAGTGCTGCAAAGACTTTCAATTGGAGTGTTGTATTAGGGTTGCAACCACCCTTTTCTTTTGCCATCTAGAGACACTACTAGTGTGCTGTAAAGACCTTCAATTAGGGTTTAGGTTTAGGGTTGCAACTGCCCTCTTCTGTTGCCATCTAGAGACACTTTAAGTGTGCTACAAAGATATTCAATTGAAGTGTTGTATTGCGGTTGCAACTACCCTCTTCTTTTGTCGTTTGCGGACATTACTTGAGTGCGACAAAGTCCTTCAATTGGATAGTTTTATTAGGGTTGCAACTAACCACTACCTTTGCCATATGGAGACACTACTAGAGTGTTGCAAAGACCTTCAATTGGAGTGTTGTATTATGTTGCAACTACCCTCTTCTCTTGCCATATGGACACTACTAGAGTGCTGCAAAAACCTTCGATTGGAGTGTTGTATTGGTGTTGCAACTACCCTTATCTCTTGCCATATGGAGATACTACTAGAGTGTTGCAAAGATCTTCAATTGGAGTGTTGCATTAGTGTTGCAACTACCCTTTTCTCTTGTTATTGGAGACACTACATTTGTGCTGCAAAGACCTTCAATTGGAGTGTTGTATTAGGTTTGCAATTACACTCTTTTCTTGCCATTTCTAGACATTCTTAGAGTCATGCAAAGTTCTTCAATTGGAGTGTTGTATTAGGTTGCAACTACACTCTTCTCTTGCCATATACACTACTAGAGTGCTGCAAAAATCTTCGATTGGAGTGGTGTTGCAACTACCAGATCTCTTGCCATATGGATACACTACTTGTGTGCTGCAAAAACCTTCAACTGTAGTGTTGTATTAGCGTTGCAATTACTCCCTTTTCTTGCCATTCGCAGACATACCTATAGTGTTGCAAAGTCTTTCAATTGGAGAGTTTTATTAGGATTGCAACTACGCACTTCCCTTGTCATATGGAGACACTACTAGTGTGTCGCAAAGACCTACAATTGAAGTGTTATATTATTGTTGCAATAACCTTTTTCTCTTGCCATATAGAGAGACACTACTTGTATGTTACAATGACCTTCAATTGAAGTGTTGTATTAGAGTTGCAATTATCCAATTTCGTTGCCATTTGTAGACACTACTTGAGTGCGGCAAAGTCCTTCAATTGGATAGTTTTATTAGGGTTGTAGCTAACCACTACCTTTGCCATATGGAAACACTATTAGAGTGTTGCAAAGGCCTTCAATTGGAGTGTTGTATTAGGTTGCATCTAACCTATTCTTTTGCTATATGGAGACACTACTTGTGTACTGTAAAGACCTTCAATTGGAGTGTTGTATTGGTGTTGCAACTACCCTATTCTCTTGCCATATGGAGACACTACTAGAGTGCTGCAAAAACCTTCAATTGGAGTGTTGTATTAGGTTGCAACTAACCTATTCTCCTGCCATATGGAGACACTACATGTGTACTGCAAAGACCTTCAATTGGAGTGTTTTATTGGTGTTGCAACTATCCTATTCTTTTGCCATATGGAGACACTACTAGAGTGCTACAAAAACCTTCAATTGGAGTGTTGTATTAGTGTTGCAACTACCATCTTCTCTTGCCATATGGAGACACTACTTGTGTTGCATAGACCTTCAATTGGAGTGTTGTATTTTGACTGCGATTACCCTATTCCCTTGCTATTTGGAGACACTACTAGAGTGCTGCAAAGACTTTTCAATTGGAGTATTATATTAGAGTTGCGACTACCCTCTTCTCTTGCCATGTGGAGACACTACTAGTGTGCTTTAAAGACCTTCAATTAGAGTGCTGTATTAGAGTTGCAACTATCCTTTTCTGTTGACATCTGGAGACACTACTGGAGTGCAACAAACATCTTCAATTGGAGTGTTATATTAGAGTTGCAACCAGTTTTTTCTCTTGACATCTAGAGACACTACTAGTGTGCTGTAAAGGCCTTTAATTAGGGCGTTGTATTAGGGTTGTAACTACCATCTTCTGTTGCAATCTAGAGACCCTACTAGAGTGCTGCAAAGACCTTCAATTGGAGTGCTGTATTTGGTTTGTAACTACCCTCTTCTCTTGCCATATGGAGACACATTATGTGTGATACAAAGACATTAAATTGGGTTGTTATATTGGGGGTGCAACTACCCTCTTTTCATACCATTTACAGACATTCCTAGAGTGCTGCAAAGCCCTTCAATTGGAGTGTTGTATTAGTGTTGCAACAACCCTATTCTCTTGCCATATGGAGACACTACTTGTGTAGGCGCAGTGAGCCGGATTAAACTCAAAACTCGGTCCGGCTCTATCAACTTTCATTAAAGGTCCAACTCGGACTCGGATCAAATATGAAGAAAAAAGCCCGGCTCGACTTGGTCCATTTGATCAACTCGGCTCGGCCCGAACTCGGCTCGTTAATAAAGAGTCCCGAATAAAGAGTCACTTCGCTTGTTTTTCCAAATTGAACTTCCTCAAAGATATAATTTGAATTTTGACTTCCCTTCATTCCCGTTAAATTATATTGTTGAACCAATGCTTCCAAATTGAGCTTCCCCAAAGATATAATTTGAATTGAACTTGTGAAATTACTACAATAAGGTCATGTTTGGTTGTGGAGTAACTTTAATCCGGATTAAATTGCTTACTCCAAGTTAAGGTGGAGTAAGTTAATCATGTTTGGTTGGGTCATGCAACTTAAGCAACAGATTAAGTTACTCTAGAAATATCGTTGTCTGTTGTCTAATGAAGAGAGATAAAATAAAAAAATAGAACTAGTGTATGACAGTGGGCCCCATGACGTGGAGTAAGCTAATCCATCTGAAGAGGTGGAGTAACTTACTCCATATTAATTTAAATCTTACTCCAACTTACTCCATCAATTTTACTCCATGTTTGGTGGATTAAGTGTGGAGTAAGAGAGTTAATCCACCTCTTACTCCACAACCAAACATGGCCTAAGACATCAAATTCTGAAACAAATAGATAAGGTAGAATTTTAACTATCGATCAACAGATTAATGGGCAGGTTCAGATCAGTGTTATTCGAACCCCTGTAAGATTGGGTCTAACATGAACCATATTCTTTATTTTTTTTCTTTTGGAACAAAATAATGATAACCAAGCAGCTATTTAAATATTTTGAGTTCAAATTGAGGTGTGCAAGAGATTCGACTCGCAAACTCGATTTGGCTCGACTCGGTTAGGTTAGTGATGGATTATTTCGAGTTCGGGCCGAGTTTGGACTAAACTCAAATTGAACTCAGCTCAATTTGACTCATTCAAGAGCCCGACTCAAAGTCCATGAGTCGACCCGACTCGTTTAGCAGGCCTATACTTGTGTGCGGCAAAGACCTTCAATTGAAGTGTTGTATTAGGGTCGCAATTACTTTATTCCTTTTCCATTTGGAGACACTACTTGAGTGCTTCAAAGATCTTTCTAATGGAGTGTCATATTAGAGTTGTAACTACCCTCTTCTATTGCCATCTGGAGACACAACTAGTGTGCTCAGAAACCTTCAATCGGAGTGTTGTATTAGAGTTGCAACTACCTCCTTATGTTGCCATTTGGAGCCACTACTAGAGTGCAACAAAAACCTTCAATTGGAGTGTTATATTAGAGTTGCAAATACCCTTTTTTGTTGCCCTATGGAGACAATACTAGAGTACTGAAAAGAATTTCAATTGGAGTGTTGTATTAGGGTTGCAACCACCCTTTTCTTTTGCCATCTAGAGACACTACTAGTGTGCTGTAAAGACCATCAAATAGGGTTTAGGTTTAGGGTTGCAACTGCCCTCTTCTATTGCCATTTGAAGACACTTTAAGTGTGCTACAATGATATTCAATTGGAGTGTTGTATTGCGGTTACAACTACCCTCTTCTTTTGTCATCTACGGACATTACTTGAGTGCGGCAAAGTCCTTGTATTGGATAGTTTTATTAGGTTTGCAACTAACCACTACCTTTGCCATATGGAGACACTATAGTGTTGCAAATACCTTCAATTGGAGTGTTGTATTATGTTGCAACTACACTCTTCTCTTGCCATATGGACACCACTAGAGTGCTGCAAAAACCTTCGATTGGAGTGTTCTACTAGTCTTGCAACTACCCTTATCTCTTGCCATATGGAGATACTACTAGAGTGTTGCAAATATATTCAATTGGAGTGTTGTATTAGTGTTGCAACTACCCTCTTCTCTTGATATATGGAGACACTACATGTGTGCTGCAAAGACCTTCAATTGGAGTGTTGTATTAGGTTTGCAATTATACTCTTTTCTAGCCATTTCCAGACATTCCTAGAGTGCGACAAAGTCCTTCAATTGGAGTGTTGTATTAGGTTGCAACTACACTCTTCTCTTGCCATATGGAGACACTACTAGAGTGCTGCAAAAACCTTCGATTGGAGTGTTGTATTGGTGTTGCAACTACCCTCTTCTCTTGCCATATGGAGACACTCCTTGTGTACTGCAGGGACCTTCAATTGGAGTGTTGTATTAGGGTTGCAATTACCCTCTTTTCTTACCATTTGCAGACATTCCTGAGTGTTGCAAAGTCCTTGAATTGGAGAGTTTTATTAGGGTTGCGACTACCCACTTCCCTTGTCATATGGAGACACTACTAGTGTGTTGCAAAGACCTACAATTGAAGTGTTATATTATTGTTGCAATAACCTTTTTCACTTGCCATATAGTCTACTTGTGTGCTGTAATGACCTTCAATTGAAGTGTTGTATTAGGGCTGTAATTACCCTATTTCGTTGCCATTTGGAGACACTACTTGACTACGGCAAAGTCCTTCAATTGGATAGTTTTATTAGGGTTGCAACTAAGCACTACCTTTGCCATATGGAGACACTACTAGTGTGCTGCAAAAACCTTCAATTGGAGTGTTGTTTTGGTGTTGCAACTACCCTATTCTCTTGCCATATGGAGACACTACTAGAGTGCTGCAAAAACCTTCAATTGGAGTGTTGTATTAGTGTTGCAACTACTTGCCATTTGTAGACACTACTTGTGTGCTGCAAAGACCTTCGATTGGAGTGTTGTATTAGGGTTGCAATTACCCTATTCCCTTGCCATTTGGAGACACTACTAGAGTGCTGCAAAGACCTTTCAATTGGAGTATTATATTTGGGTTGCGACTACCCTTTTCTCTTGCCATGTGGAGACACTACTAGTGTGCTGCAGAGACCTTCAATTAGAGTATTGTATTAGGGTTGCAACTATCCTCTTCTGTTGCCATCTGGAGACACTACTAGAGTGCATCAAAGACCTTCAATTGGAGTGTTATATTAGAGTTGCAACCACCTTTTTCTCTTGCCATCTAGAGACACTACTAGTGTGCTGTAAAGACCTTTAATTAGGGTGTTGTATTAGGGTTGTAACTACCCTTTTCTGTTGCAATCTAGAGACCCTACTAGAGTGCTGCAAAGACCTTCAATTGGAGTGTTGTATTAGGGTTGTAACTACCCTCTTCTCTTACCATCTAGAGACACTATAAGTGTGCTACAAAGACATTAAATTGGGTTGTTATATTGGGGGTGCAACTACTCTCTTTTCTTGCCATTTGCAGACATTCCAAGAGTGCTACAAAGACCTTGAATTGGAGTGTTGTATTAAGGTTGCAACTACCCTCTTATCTTGCCATTTGGAGACACTACTAGAGTGCTGTATAAAGCCTTTCAATTGGAGTGTTGTATTAGTGTTGCCACAACCATCTTCTCTATCAATATGGAGACACTACTTGTGTGCTGCAAAGACTTTTAATTGAAGTGTTGTATTAGGGTTGCATTTACCCTATTCCCTTTCCATTTGGAGACACTACTTGAGTTCTTCAAAGACCTTTCAATTGTTGCAACTACCCTCTTCTCTTGCCATCTGTATACACTACTAGTGTGCTACATAAACCTTTAATTAGAGTGTTGTATTAGGGTTGCAACTACCTCCTTATGTTTTCATTTTGGGACACTACTGTAGTGCGGCAAAAACCTTCAATTGGAGTGTTATATTAGAGTTGAAAATACACTCTTTTGTTGCCCTCTTGAGACAATACTAGAGTGCTGGAAATAATTTCAATTGGAGTGCTATATTAGGGTCGCAACCACCCTTTTCTCTTACTATCTAGAGACATTACTAGTGTGCTGTAAAGACTTTCAATTAGGATATAGGGTTTAGGATTGCAACTACCCTCTTCTATTGCCATCTGGAGAAACTTTAAGTGTGCCACAAAGACATTCAATTGGAGTGTTGTATTGCGGTTGCAACTACCGTCTTCTCTTGTCGTTTGCGGACATTACTTGAGTGCTGCAAAGTCCTTCAATTGGATAGTTTTATTAGGGTTGCAACTAACCACTTCCTTTGCCATATGGAGACACTACTAGAATGCTGCAAAAACCTTCAATTGGAGTGTTGTATTGATGTTGCAACTATCCTCTTCTTTTACCATATAGAGAGACACTACTAGAGTGTTGCAAAGATCTTCAATTGAAGTGTTGTTTTATGGCTGCAATTACCCTATTCCCTTGCTATTTGGTGAAACTTCTTGAGTGCTGCAAAGACCTTTCAATTGGAGTATTATACTAGGGTTGTGACTATCCTCTTCTCTTGCCATTTGGAGACACTACTACTATGTTGCAGAGACCTTCAATCGGAGTATTGTATTAGAGTTGCAACTATCATCCTCTGTTGTCATTTGGAGACACTACTAGAGTGCTATAAAGACCATCTATTGGAGTGTTGTATTAGTGTTACAACAACCCTCCTCTCTTGCCATATGGAGACACTACAAGTGTGCTTTAAAGACCTTTAATTCAGATGTTGTACTAGGGTTGTAACTGCCCTCCTCTGTTTCCATTTGGAGACCTTACTAGAGTGCTACAAAGACCTTCAATTGGAGTATTACAATAGGGTTGCGACTGCCCTCTTCTCTTGCCATTTGGAGACACTACTAGTGTACTGCAGAGACTTTCAATTGGAGTATTACAGTAGAGTTGCAACTACCCTCTTCTGTTGCCCTCGGGAGACAACACTAGAGTGCTGTAAAGACCTTATGTTGGAGTGTTGTATTAGTGTTGCAACAACCATCTTCTCTTGCCATATGAAGACACTTCTAGAGTGTTGCAAAGTACATTCAATTGGAGTGTTGTATTTGGGTTGAAACTACCATTTTCACTTACATTTGGAGAAACTACTAGAGTGCTGCAAAGACCATCAAGCGGAGTGTTGTATTAGTGTTGCAACTACCCTCTTCTCTTGTCATATGGAGACACTACTTGTGTGCTGCAAAGACCTTCAATTGGAGTGTTGTATTAGGTTTGCAATTACCCTCTTTTCTTGCCATTTGCAGACATTCCTAGAGTGCTGCAAAGTCCTTCAATTGGAGTGTTGTATTAGGTTGTAACTACACTCTTCTCTTGCCATATGGAGACACTACTGGAGTGCAAAAACCTTCGGTTGGAGTGTTGTATTGGTGTGGCAACTAATCTCTTGCCATATGGAGACACTACTTGTGTGCTGCAAAGACCTTCAATTGGAGTGTTGTATTAGGGTTGCAACTACCTTCTTCTCTTGCCATCTGGAGACACTACTAGTGTGCTGCAGAAACCTTCAATTGGACTGTTGTGTTAGGGTTGCAACTACCTCCTTATGTTGCTATTTGGAGACACTACTAGAGTGCAGCAAAAACCTTCAATTGGAGTGTTATATTAGAGTTGCAAATACCCTCTTTTGTTGCCCTCTGGAGACAATACTAGAGTGCTGCAAAGACTTTCAATTGGAGTGTTGTATTAAGGTTGCAACCACCCTTTTCTCTTGCCATCTAGAGACACTACTAGTGTGCTGTAAAGACCTTCAATTAGGGTTTAGGGTTTAGGGTTGCAACTGCCCTCTTCTGTTGCCATCTGGAGACACTTTAAGTGTGCTACAAAGACATTCAATTGGAGTGTTGTATTGCGGTTGCAACTACCCTCTTCTCTTGTCGTTAGCGGACATTACTTGAGTGCTGCAAAGTCCTTCAATTGGATAGTTTTATTAGGGTTGCAACTAACCACTTCCTTTGCCATATGGAGACACTACTAGAGTGTTGCAAAGACCTTCAATTGGAGTGTAGTATTAGGTTGCATCTATCCTCTTCTCTTGCCATATGGAGACACTACTAGAGTGCTGCAAAAACCTTCGATTGGAGTGTTGTATTGGTGTTGCAACTACCCTCTTCTCTTGCCATATGGAGGCACTACTAGAGTGCTGCAAAGATCTTCAATTGGAGTGTTGTATTAGTGTTGCAACTACCCTCTTCTCTTGCCATATGGAGACACTACTTGTGTGCTGCAAAGACTTTCAATTGGAGTGTTGTATTATGGTTGCAATTATCCTATTCCCTTGCCATTTGGAGACACTACTAGAGTGCTGCAAAGACCTTCAATTGGAGTATTATATTAGGGTTGCAACTAACCACTACCTTTGTCATATGGAGACATTACTAGAGTGTTGCAAAGGCCTTCAATTGGAGTGTTGTATTAGGTTGCAACTAACCTATTCTCTTGCCATATGGAGACACTACTTGTGTGCTGCAAATACCTTCAATTGGAGTGTTGTATTGGGGTTGCAACTACCATCTTTTCTTGCTATTTGCAGACATTCTAAGAGTGCTACAAAGACTTTGAATTGGAGTGTTGTATTAGGGTTGCAACTACCCTCTTTTCTTGCCATTTGGAGACACTACTAGAGTGCTGTAAAGACCTTCAATTGGAGTGTTGTATTAGTGTTGCAACTACCCTCTTCTCTTGCCAAATGGAGACACTACTTGTGTGCTGCAATGACCTTCAATTGAAGTGTTGTATTAGGGTTGCAATTCTTTATTCCCTTGCCATTTGGAGACACTACTTGAGTGCTGCAAAACCTTTCAATTGGAGTGTTATATTAGGGTTGCAACTACCCTCTTCCCTTGCCATCTGGAGACACTACTAATGTGCTGCATAGACCTTCAATTGGAGTGTTGTATTAGGGTTGCAACTACCTCCTTTTGCCATCTGGAGACACTACTAGAGTGCAGCAAAAACCTTCAATTGGAGTGTTATATTAGAGTTGCAAATACCCTCTTTTGTTATCCTATGGAGACAATACTAGAGTGCTTCCATGACTTTCAATTGGAGTATATCAACTCTATTAATCTTCCATGCTATACGAACATAATATACAGATACAGAATTTGCATCCTAGCTACAGGATACATCAACTTTAAATGACAAATGTAGTTACGGAGACTCCGTCACGGAGTCTCAGTGCCTCTTTTCAGATCCGAATTACTACGGGTAATCACCTTATCGGGTTTCATAATTGTACCCCTCTACCTAAGCGAGTAAGAATTTCAAATCGTAAAACGTCTTATTTCACTTTGGCGGTTCAACTATCCGTCTGCTCCCTTATTTAAATCGGAGCTGCGCCACGAACCCGCATCCGCTTCGTCCTTTCCTCTTCTTCTTCTCACCCTATACTATTTCGATCCGATGTTTGCGAATCTCAGCAGTCCCTTTGTTGTTTAATTAACTGTTCAAATGTACATTTGAAATTCAATCATCAAAATTTTCACACAATTTTGTTTCATCAATAGAGCTACTGGGCATTTGAGACATATCTAATGTATATTTAAATTTTGACAATTTTTCATCTAGGAATTGAAGTCCTAAAATATATAGAAATTCACAAGGAAAGAGTTGGAGTTAAAATTCATGAACATTTAATTGAAGATGAATTGAATATATAATATATAATAAATTGTAATGTTTCTGAGATCAGGGAATTATAACTTTTCAGCAATAATTAAATTTGTTTTATATAATAAACTCGTAGCTTGATTTCAGTACTCCACTAAAGCACGAAGGCAGGACCCGACATTTTTATTAATACCCTAACAAAAAAAAAAATTTCAAATCTACCCTCAATTTGGGAAATTTTTAAAAAATGCCCTAACCGCCCTATCATGGGGCGGTTCACCATACCCTCCAAACCGCCCTATGGTTGGGCGGTTCTGTTGGCCAAGAAAACCGCCCCCCTATGGGGCGGTCCACTATACATCCTATAAAAACCAGCAAACTGCGCACTCTCTCCCTCACACCTCATTTTCGCTCTCGCCCCGCCTCTCGCTCTTTACTGTGCTCCGAAGGTATTTTTTTATATTTTTATTTTATTATTATTTAGTTAATGTGTATTACTGTAGGTTACTGTAGATTACTGTAGATACTGCTGATTACTGTAGATTACTGTAGATTACTGTAGCTTACTGTTGATTACTGCTGAGTACTGTAGATACTGTAGATTACTGTAGCTTACTGTAGATTACTGTAGATACTGTAGATTACTGTTGATTACTGTAGATTACTGTTGATTACTGTTGATTACTGTAGATTACTGTAGATACTGTAGATTACTGTAGATACTGTAGATTACTGTAGATTACTGTTGATTACTGTAGATTACTGTTGATTACTGCAGATTACTGTAGATTAATGCATATTGTTTATTAATGTAGCTATCAAAATGTTGGTTACACTGCATATGGGCGGGAAGTTCGTGGTGGGTGTGGAGGGAGTATATTACACGAAAGATCCAACCCACGGCTTTGAGGTTAACGAAAACACCTCATTTATGGAACTTAAGCAAAATGTATTCGAAAGGATTGGTGTAAACAACAACCGGTATGACATAGATTTAGTTACTCGGGTTGACACAGGGAGGGATAGACCTTACTATGTAAAGTATCCAATAACAGATGAGGATGGTTGGAGATGTGTTTATAATACTTTTCAATCTGCGGGTACCCCGATAATGGAGTTATATTCCAGAAAGGTCCTGCGTCGGTCCGGGGTTGGACCTTCTACGGACAATACAGGTCATGATAGCCCGGTGCAGCAGCACTCGGGTTTTGAACACTCGGGTTATGACAACTCGGGTGACAGAAACTTCGGTCATGCACCACCCGTTCATACTGATTACACCGCTGATTACACCGCTGATTACACCACTGAGTATACCACTGATTACACCACTGATTATACCACCGACCTACCACCACCACCGCCGCCGCCTCCTATTCAACCCGTAATCCATGCCAGATTTCCTGCTGTACCACCGTCCGTACCTATAATTGTACCTGTTATTGTTCCCCGGAGAGATGCTATGTTGGAGGCTGAAGGGGTTGATGCCATACCGGAACATGAAATTAACTCGGGTGATAGTTGGGACGGGGAGTGGAATTCTGATGCATTATCAGACGGTGATGGAGATTATGCACCCAGCCATGACAGATTTCCTATTAGAGGTCGGACAAACAGACATCTGGTAGGCACATTCAACGATACTACTGCTTTTGAAGAAGCAGACATAAGTTATTTTGGGAAGCGTGTCGTTTACAACACAGAACTTGCTCCGAATCAGGTTTATACCAACATAGAGGAACTTGTGAAGAAAGTCCAAGAAACTCATATTCACGGCAACTGGGAGTGCACAATACAAAAGCGAGATCGAAAAAGGTTAGTTGTTGTTTGCAAAGACTCACCGCGATGCGAGTTCCGACTGTATGCAACCCCTGTGGGTAAGGGGGATGCATGGATTATTAAGAAATGTGAACCACCTCATACATGCAAGTCTGCGTCGTCCAGGACAGACCATGCACAACTTACGACATCACTTATTACCGATGTAATTGAGAGGGATGTTAAGGACGACCCGTCGATCAGCCTTAAGGAGGTAGGTAGAGCGGTGAGACACGCTTACGACCATGTAATCCCAAAGTACAACAGGTTGTGGAGAGGGCGTGAACTTGCGATTTGCAGATTGTTCGGTAGTTGGAAGGGTTCATACAACTTGCTTGCACCACTGCTCCATGCCATATCAAGTACAAATCCCGGCACAAAGTTTGAATGTTGGAATGTCACCGATCCTGAGAAGCGCGACGCGATGCAGTTCAAGGCCATAGCATGGGCGTTTGGTCCGTGCATTCAAGCTGTGCCATATATTAGACCTGTTATCAGTATAGATGCATGCTTCTTGTCTGGCCGTTACGAGGGGAGACTGTTGATAGCATGTGCATATGATGCCGAGAACCAGTTGTTGCCTTTAGCATTTGCAATTGTCGAGAAGGAGGACGGTGAAAATTGGGGTTTTTTCATGAGTTTCTTGCGAAGAGAGGTGGTTGGGAACAGGTTCTTCTGCGTCATATCAGACCAGCACAAAGGAATCAAGTATGTCTTTGATCGAACAGATTTCGGGTGGTCGACAGCACACGGCGAATGTGTGCACAGGCTGTGTATGCAGCACGTTGCAGAGAACCTCCACAAGCATGTCGGGAACGACCAATGGGTTGCAGATACATTTAAAATTGGATGCAGAAGGAAGAAGCCGAGGAGGCTGGAAGAGATGTTCAAAGAGTTTGCCAAGGTATGTATATTTTAGATGAAATTTTAATAAACTATTTACTTATATTTTTCTAATCTGAAAATTTATTTCTGTGTAGTACTGTCCGAAGGCAAATTCGTACTTACTCAAGGTGGGGAAAAATAATCCGAGAGATATGCAAGAAGCACCCGCATATGAGAAAATATTTCAAGCAAAAGATGGAGGTTGGAGATGGGGAATAATGACGACAAATGGGTCCGAGTCCTTGAATGCTGTTTTCAAGCAGAGCCGAATGTTGCCCGTGGCAGCCATTGTGGAGGACACTTTCTACAAGCTAAATGCATGGTTCGTTGACCGGCGTGTTAAAGCACGAGAATTACTCTTCAGGAACCAGGCATTTTCAACAAGGGTGGAGGGCAAACTACGTAAACATAGGGAGAAGGGTTCAGTTATGACCGTTGTCCCGTATGGGGATCGCACCTTGGAATTCGAAGTGCACTCTCCGAATGAGTATGTTCCAACCAGCCGTAGAGCAGATGGGACTATGGAGTTTATTAAAAGACCATACAAGTATGTTGTCATTATCGGAGTGGACAATACTGTAACATGTACATGCCAAGGAATCCAACTAGCTCACCTACCTTGTTCTCATGTTATGGCGGTGTGCCGAGTGAGAAACTTCCGTGAGGATGATTTTGTCGCCGACATGTACCGTACCGATTACCTTGCGAGTACTTGGGGTGCATCATTCCATCCTTATCCCAACCAGCATGCTTGGCCAGCCTACATTGGGGATGAACTCAACCCACCCAAGAAGATCAGGTTAGGGAGAATACTTTGTATATGCACTGACCATCTTTTTAATATAGTTATTTAACTTCTTTTTATATCAGGAAAGGGAGAAGGCCCCACAAGCGTGCTGTAATGACAATGGATGAGATGCAGGGTAGGCGAATGGGACATCAGGCTCGCCGTTCAACTTGTGACAGGCAGCGAGCAGGTACATTTCATCTTGTATTTTATAATTCATTTTATATTTTTCGATTTCAATAACATATCATTTTTTGTGAACTGGAATGCAGATGCCATCAACGAAGCCAACGAAAGAGAAAATGCTAGAGTTGTTGCTGAGGCCACCGGTAGCGGTAGTAGTCATGCAGAGGCATCCGGTAGCGGTAGTAGTGTCGCACAACAGACTGGAAGCAGATCCAGAACTCGTCGATTTCTAAATTTGTTCGGTCGTCGTCGATGAGTTTGTGAACTGATTTAATTCGTAGTTTGTAACTATTTTATATGCTTCAGTTTTGTTATTTTCATAACGCAATTAAATATGCACAGATTGACAACATAAAACATAAATAAACAATAACTAGATGGAATAAATACTTAAAGGAATACAATATACAACATAAATCATTAATAATTAGTACAAACAACAATAAAAATACCTACGTCTTAAAAATATATACATCTTAAATCATTAAAAATATATACATCTTAACAATATATATATCTTAACAATATATATATCTTAAAAAAGAAAAATATATCTAAACAATATATACATCTTAAAATATATATACATCAATATACATTTCCTTATAAAAATATATAAAATCTGAAAAAAAAAAAAAAACACTGAACCGCCCTATCTCTGGGCGGTTTTCTGGAGGAGGTGGACCGCCCAGAAATAGGGCGGTTTTCTGCCATAAGTGGACCGCCCCATTATGGGACGGTTAGGGCATTTTTAAATTTTTTTTAAAACTGAGGGCATTTTTAATATATATATATTTTTTTAAGGGTATTAATAAAAATCTCGGAGGCAGGACGGAGCGTAAGTAGGTACTTGACCTAAGTAACACATATATTTCTTAACTTCATCTTTAGCTATACCCAATAAATGCTCTAGTGCCAAAGCCCTATTTACCTAGTGTACCCCTAAGCAAAGACAAATGATAGTAGGTGACTTGCTCCACTGTCAATACCTATATTTTCACTTGACCTCATTAAAGGACGATTCTGCTCTAGTTTATCCTCACAGCCACAAATACTCTCATCTTATTATTTATTTCAGTCAAATCATTGCAACATTCTATGAACACTCTGACAATATACTTAAGTCATTGTCCCGGTAAAAATAATTTTAATTCATCGCGCCATTAAATTTTTCATATAGTAACCTAAATATACATTTTTTTTTTGAGAAACTTGGTAGATGCTACCAAGGGTTTGATTGAATATAAAGCATTCTTACATGTACATTTTGCTGCATCAGACAAATAGAAAAAGTACAACACTCATACTGATCCTAGCAAGTTTTCAAATTTAACTGAAATGAAAATCACAATAGTACAGTCATTTGGCAGAACTTCAGCCATAGGCCTACTTCCACTGCAATCTTGCTAGCCAACAGGTGGGGTGGCAATCTGCCATTCTGAAAATCACCGCGTTTCTCTGTTTCCAAATTGCCCAAACTGTGCAAACGAACCAGCAAAGCCAAGTCCCTCCCTTCATTCTGTTGCCTCTTTGCGCTTCCTTTTTGCACTCTTCCCATACCCCTTGTATCTCAGAATTCGGTACCATGATTGTCCTACCAAGTTTTAGAGCAAACAGGTACCATACCTGCCTTGCATACGGGCAAAGAAATAAGAGATGTAAAGCTGTTTATAGTGGGCAATTTCTGCACATGACACAATCCAACTGGCAATTGATGTGTCTCTTAATCAATACATCATGCGTTAGAATTTTTCCTATTAACATCAAAAAAGCAAAAAATTTCACTGACTGTGGGCATTTAGCATACCATAACTTCATGAACCACCACTCTATTCATCCCCCCATCAGAATCTCATAAGTTGCTTTTGCTGTGTATGAATCGCAGCTCCCCCATCACCAGAAAATACTGTCACACTGACCCGGTACCAGTGGTACTGTAGGGACCGGTACGGAAGTTTGAAGGTCATGAAAATTTGCCAAAGCATTCGTCAAGGCTATATTTGGGATAACCGGTCTTGGGTTGCTATCTTTATAGCCTTTTAACGGAACTCCATTCCATGAATCAAACCAAAACGCTGATCCATTTCCAATTTGCCAACCCGTGCACCAATGAAATATGGATTTTAGCCTAAGCAGTTGCAACCAAAAGAAAGATCCTAGACCTGTCCATAGGCGTGGTCCATCTTGCACCAGGTGCCGATTCGCACGCAATCTGTTGATCCAAATGGTCCATAGTGCATTAGGTTCCACATAGGCTCGCCACCACCAACGGAGCAAAAGAGCAATGTTTTGCATCTCCAAAAGAAAGATCCTAGACCTGTCCATAGGCGTGGTCCATCTTGCACCTGATGCTGATTCGCACGCAATATGTTGATCCAAATGGTCCATAGTGCATTAGGTTCCACATAGGCTCGCCACCACCAACGGAGCAAAAGAGCAATGTTTTGCATCTCCAAAAGAAAGATCCTAGACTTGTCCATAGGCGTGGTCCATCTTGCACCTGATGCCGATTCGCACGCAATCTGTTGATCCAAATGGTCCATAGTGCATTAGGTTCCACATAGGCTCGCCACCACCAACGGAGCAAAAGAGTAATGTTTTGCATCTCCAAATTTGGCACCCCTAAACCACCACAGATTTTTGGGATACACACTGTAGGTCAATTCAGAAGCGAAATACCCCTGCCATCTCTGATTCTATCGTTGTTTCCCCAAAGGAATATCCTTCTAACTTTGTCAAGTCTTTGAAAGACCCATTTAGGTATATGGAAGCAGTTCATGTAGTATATCAGAATTGATGAGAGTACCGATGTAACTAATTGAAATTTGCCTCCTCTCGAGATTAATTTCCCCTTCCAACCTTGAAATCTCCTCTCAAGCTTCTCAATCAGTGGCATAAACTGTTGCTTAGCCGGCTTCTTTGTGGTCAATGGCATACCAAGATACGTGACGGGAAGTTGGGTCTACGGACAGTCAAGCACTGTTTTGACCTGTTGTACCTCCTCAAGGTTAAGGTTGAATTGAACAAAGGAGCTCTTGGAGTAGTTGATATCTAAACCCGAGATCTTTGTAAATAACCTCAGCACAATCTTCAATGTTGCCACTGTTTCAGGTGCGACATTAGCAATAATTGCCGTGTCATCGGCATATTGAAGTGCAAGTAGAGATTCATCAATTCTTGAAGAAATCGGCTTATGAAGCATGGTATTTGCCACTGTAATGAATTGTTGTAGCACATCCAAATGAAAAGCATGAGGGATAAGGGATCCCCTGCCGAAGTCCTTGCTTGTGAGGGAAGAAGTCTGTTTGCTCCCCATTTACCACGACTCTAGACGAAGCCGTGTGTAGCAGTACCCTTATCCATTGCACCCATCTTGCCGGAAATCCTCTTTGTTCCATCAATCTCATAAGAAACTCCCAATTAATCGAATCAAAGGCCTTTTTGAAATCAATCTTCATGAAAATTGTAGAGTTTTTAGTGGAGTTGACATGGTGCAATATCTCTCTTGTCGCTAAGAAGTTTTCAGAGATATGCCTCCCCTTTATGAATGCAGTTAGTGGTTTGACACGAGATCTGGCAACCTCTTAGACAGTCGGTTAGCAAGCAGTTTCGCGATCAGCTTAGAGAGCAGGTTGAGTACACTGATTGGGCGATATTCACTAACATTTTCTGGGGAAAGTATTTTAGGAATCATAATGATGTTCGCACTATTGATTCCTGTGAGGTTTAAGCTTTGGTTGTAGAAGGTCGTAATCATGTACATCACGTGGTTCTTAATCTCATGCCAATAGGTTTTAAGGAACTCGTTAGGTAGCCCATCCGGTCCCGAAGCCTTATTAGGCGCAAGATTTGAGATTGCATGCTCTACCTCTAACTCCGAAAATGGAGCTTCCAGACCAGACAAGTCCATATTGGTTGGGTATAGAACCTAGTAACCTAAATATCAGGTAGAATAATGTGGGCGCAATTTGAAACTCAGCGACCTATCGTCATATGAGACAGTTTGTATCCCCGGAGAATGTACGTCATTTTGTGCTTAGTGCGTCAAATGTAATGTTTAAAGCATTCAAGGAGGATGAATAAATCGAACAAGTGATGAAAGAAAATTGCATTTATTTCATAATTAAGTGAAGAAAAACTATTTTATTCATTTTCTGGTACGGTTTTGTTATTATCTGTGGTACTGGTTTATTACCTTAAAACAAAATTGTCCAAAGAAAGCAGAAGGAAGAACAAATACATTCAATCCTGACAAAATGTTACATGCATCGACTGAAGCAATTGTGAACAAAAAAGCATCTGAGCCTAATAGCGATAAATCAGATCTTTGTATGCTTCTGGGTTCTTCGTATAATAGTCAATCTCGGCCTGAAATATATACAATAACAAAACAGTTAATCAGATCCCAAATCAGAGAACCTGCTACCGAGCTTTGATTGTATATGATGCTATTTTGTATACACTCAGGATCACACAAAGGTAATTGTTGCTTTTTCATACACAGCTGACCTGACAAACACCCATGCAGCTGGGTGTATACATAAATTAAGTTATTTGCTATTGAGTTTTAACTGTTATTTGTAGTTTATATCAAATAACACGGTTTGATAAATTGCTGAGGAAGTATTTTTTAATAAAATTTTGTTGAATGTAATCCTTTCTCACATTTTCCCAAATTCACCAGTTGGAAGTACTCTAAAATTCCAGAAAGTAAGAAGGATTTGGATAATCCATTTCAACCTGGTAACCGACAGGACAAAAACCAATCCAAACCTAAAGATAACCAGACCCAGCTCATTACTATCTCTAAGTATGTATTCCATCTTTTTCATGAAAATTATTTTAATATCACCCACCTACCAAATGCCTTATTATTATTATTATTATTATTATTATTATTATTATTATTGTTTAAAGATTACTTCATATAATTCATTATGCCATCAGCTAGTGGACCAGTGCAGCTCAAACTATCATTTGCACAACCACAGATATTCAAAATTGACCTCCTCGATCTCATAAATACATACAAGTAAATATAATATCATACCTTTCTGATGGCAATAATAGCTGTGACGAGTTTTTCACCAATAAGCTCCTTAAATATATCATCTCCCTCTAGTGCTGACACAGCTTCTCCTAAATCCTCAGGCAACCTTTTAAGGTTTGCGCTATGATCTGATGGGTTTGTCTCTGTTCAAAGAAATAGCAAAGAAATCAAATATAATTCTCAAGCAACCATACCAAATGCGGAGAAGATGTGGATGGGGTCATACCAAGACCCAGCCTGAAGTGACATCACCTGACATGGCTTCTTATATAATAGACATGTAACTATATCCAGTTATCCACATACTTACATCCAACATAACAAATATATGCTGGTTTTTATATGGGATATTTGAATATTTTGTTAGATTTTATCTACTAATTATTAGTCAACTATAGACAAAATCAAAACTACTCCAAAAATCTTTTCCAACGGGAGAAAAATCCGGGAGACATCCAAATCCATCCTGACATGACATGAACTGCTAACATGCCTTTATCAAAACAGAGGTGCAAAAAATTACTCACATTTCAACAAAACGAAAGTTTGTCATACCTATAGGTTCAGGTAAGGTGAGGCCTCTCCTTAAGCCATCGATACCGGCTGCTAGTATAGACGCCAGACCCAAGTGTGGGTTCGCGCACCCATCAAAGGATTTGATTTCAAAATTGCTAACCAGCTCCAATGGGACCCCAGGTGGGCAAGCAGTACGTAAAGGAGCTTCTCTATTTTCTTTGCCCCAGCAGTGGTAAGCACCACTCCATGTATCTGGCTTGATCCGATCATAACTACGAACCAAAACAACAATGATACGAAAATACAATGCTGATTATGAAAGGAAGAAAAACCTTTAAAACTCCTTTAATTTAAAATTGTTTGTGTAATTATAGTGATACTGGTCCCATTTCTATCCAGTCAGGTCCAGTACCAGTGTGAAACCAAATCCTTGGTTTGAATCTAGGATTTCTGTACTTGTAGTACCGTGGATCTATACTATAACTGGCCCTTACAAGGATACATGAAATAAATTTAAAATTTTAGTTAGCTCATTAGGGTTATTTTGTAATCGTTAAATCTGTACCAACTATTAGGTACCAGTATCTGTAAAACTTTCTCGGTTTAATGGTAACAGGTGGACTTTGCTCCACTTTTATCAAAAAAAAAAAAATGGAATAAATTGAAAATTACCTATTTGGTAGTGGAGCTGTAAATGCTAAGATAGAAGGGAGATGGTTGTACACTCCAGCCAGAAAATTTTGACCAACCTTTGACATCCCATAATGGGTTTCTGGGTCGTTTTCAGATCCAATGAAGACATTCTGTCCATTATCACTTAAGCTTAAGTGAACGTGAGAACCCGATCCTATATCATTCAAGTAATACCTACAAGGAGTAATAGACATATTGTAGATTAGTAACTTATTTTTCAACAACACAACATTGTATGTTTGATCTGCAATAATTGCTCATTGACCTTGCCTTGTTGAAAACATTTGTGATTTCTTATATTAATAATTCACAAAAACTGATAGACTCTGCATGGCTTTTAGAAATATGAAGATGGCCTGAGGCTCTAGAAATTGAAAACAAAAAACTTATTTTTTCTGGCAAATAGTTAAGCCTGATAAGGTATGCCAAAATAAGCTCCATATAAAAAGGATAACAAGTTAAACAAGGTGCATCTAAAGTCAAATGTACATCAGAACACAATACACGCAAGACACAAAATACTATATAAGATTAGGAAAGCTAATTCAGACTGAAAATGTACTTCATATCTACAAAGGCAAATTGGAACATATATTTCAAAAGACATACTTTGGAAGGAAGGTGGCTAATAACCCATGCTTCCTTGCAACTGATTTAATGACCTCACGTGCATAAATAATGTTGTCAGCTGCTAAATTGCACGGTAAGTACTTAAATGCAAATTCGAATTGCCCCTTTCCTGCCTCAGCATGCAACTGTCATGAGACAAACAAAAATTAAAATGAACCCTCAATCAGGTGATGATTTATCCGCGATCCAACCAAATTGAATCTCAACTAACAATCAGTTTTTCAATGAAGCCTATGTTGTGCTCATTTAAATCTCACAACCTATAGTAATCCGTCAAGTCTAGAAATTGGAAGCAGAGTCATACCTGTTCAACTGAAATATTCAAAGACTGAATAAAACTATATGCCTCCTGCAAGATAGAAGATGCAGTGTCGAATGATGAGGAGGAACAGTATGGGCCCAAGTCAAAAGGGCCCCACTCTTCTGTTCCATTTCTATATATATATAGATTTCAAATGAGAACCATTTACCACACAAAACGAAAAATATCAACCGAAAAAAAAAACTGTCAGGTGATTGGAAGTTTGCAATATAAATACCTCGTTATTTTCTTAAGAATGTAAAATTCATTCTCAAATCCTGCATTCATCACCTACAATTATGTAAAAATAAGATAAAATATATTAGGCCTTATTTCCCTTTACTCTGTATTAGATCAAATAAAATTACTAGTCTATTTATGTATCATATTCACCATACAATAAAATTTTCTTACCAAGTTGAACTCTTTTTGGAGGAACTTGGTGACCTGTAGCAAAGCACTTCTAGGGCAGTATTCCCATGCTTCTCCAGGCTTTACATGCATATCAGCCAATACCATCTCTTCTTTGGGTGACCTAGCCATAACAGGGATATGAGAGATGATTGAACCTAACAATTTATTAGGATTTCACTACCGGATACTAGTACCCGATTTGAATGATCTTCATATTTTTGAGATAATAAGTTGTAAAATCGAGAGAAAGTTGGTTTTACCAAGGAATCCTAGATATGGTTGTCATGTCAGGTACAAGCCGAATCTCACCGACACCAGTTAGGTTGGTACCTTCAGCAGCTCCATCGATAAAGGAAACCAAAGCCATTGATGCATGAGTAAGACCTACACCTTTGGTCTTAACCTCCTCATAAAACCGGCCGGCCGGTACAACCTGAGAACAGGAAACATGAACATATAAAATTAAAATTTAACGAAGATATGCATAAAAAGTTGAATTTCTTCTACTAGGTATACTCACTCGACATCTATGTTGACCTGAGGCATCGACCCAAATAATGCGAACAAAAACCACATCTTCTCCATTTTGGCTATCATTGAAATACTTCGGAACAATATTACGTGGGAAAATGTTTTCACTATTTATCGACCCAGCAATGCTGTTTAGCTTGTACAACCTCAATGCATTTTCTCTCAATATGTCTTTAACTGCTTCAAGGGCTTCTTGAAGTGTTAGGTCACCATCTCCACAGGCATCTGATAATACAGTAAATACCACATCTCTTGACCTTCTTGCACCTGTAAAATAATTATTTAAAATACATACATGTAAACCATAAGTTTATATTTTTGAATTTAACAAAAATTAAATATAGTATATTGCTTCTTGAATATTTTTGACATACCAAGATAGAATGTCTCGGGAAATGCGTACCCGTCAGTGCTGAACATCACCTATAAAATGGATGTTACTAAACACCTAAAGAAATTGGATATGATAAAATTCATGCTTTCAAGAATGGATATTGTAAATTTTAAAATTTTAGTTGCAGGAGTTCGATTTAAAATATTTAATCAAAGTCGGTTCCTCTGTCATTTTTTTTGGAAGAATATAATGCAAATTATTCTTAAAGACAGTCAGTTCTAATTTATTTTGCTATTAAATCGTAAATTACTCCTTTGTCCAAAAGCTGTGCAGTTTAGAGAAAAACCAATAAGCTGATCAATAAATTTTGATCAGTATTGTACCTTTTTAGTAGGTGCTAGCTCTAGGAGTTCCTTCAAAGAAGAGATCATCCCTTGTACACTAAGCTTTGGTATAGCCAATCCAAAATCGAGATAAACCTATTTTTTTTTTTCAATTAGTATGGAGTTGTCATCAACTCAAGCAATGAGATTAACCATTAAAAGATATAAAAGATTGGATTGCTATATTAATAGACCTGGCTATAAACTGAGGCAAGATATGATGCTTCCTTAGAGAAAGGATATGACGCATGTAGTAGAACAATTTTCGATTTGGCGAATCTCTTATCCTCTAAAACAGTACGTAGATGTAAAGGATTACTCTTTCTCAAATCTAGGTCCTTGTCTCCAAATCTGAATATTATTACAGCACAGACACATATAACTAACTACATAAATTTAAGCTAGACAGGAAAGAAATTCAAAATTACCCAGTATGAATTTGCAAGGGCAGATCAAAGGACACGGCTACTTCAAGACTACGTGTAAATATATAATCAATGAAGCTCTTATTTGTTATCCTTATTGGCTTACTACCTGAAAGGGCAAAAGTACATCAGAAAATATTGAAATATAAAATCAGCCTGTCAGCTATGACACATGCCGATACAACAGATCAAAAGCCTGGTTCTCTTTTCATTACTTTTTTTTAAATTACATTTAAATTATTTATCATTTCCAGTATTTATTGGACTGTTTTTTTTTTAATTCAGTAGAATATCAAGCATAATTTGAATAAACCATGGTATATACCATTCAGCTCTTGAAGAAGGCCTTCCTCAGCTTCTATCTCAGAGACACATGGATCAATCTCCAACCCACTTCTATAAGCAGCTATGCTCTTCATCCCCACT
This sequence comes from Carex kokanica, assembly GCA_025461125.1. NCBI lineage: Eukaryota > Viridiplantae > Streptophyta > Magnoliopsida > Poales > Cyperaceae > Carex > Carex kokanica. Next base: position 723,513 of record JAJGRX010001428.1, read on the forward strand.
ATTTTATCCGTAACTGTATAATCAAGTTCAGGAGACACAATAACTAAAGAAATATGATTTGGGGATTGATAACAAATAATTTTACATTTGTTTCACTTAAAGGATATGATTTAATCTTGGTCACAAAAACCTCAGTGAATGAATCCAAAGTCACCTTCGATCCACTGCATTTCTCCTGGGGGAAAAAAAAAAAAAGTTACAGAAGGCAAAGTCACAGAGGATTGCTATATTAGCTGGCCATAGACATATTGGTATAGTAACACTAGCAATACCAGTTTATGTTTTTTTTTAGGAAATCAAATAACCCAGGGCCAGAAAGGGCAAATACATAAAGACTGCACCGCATGAAAATTATATATATTAGTATAAAGGAGGATTACTGACTTCATTGAGAATAGTTTCAGCCAAATGCTCGATGCGCAATATCCTGCCAACGGCAGGGACAAAAGACTTGTGGGACTGCCAGTCAAGCATTTTGTCGAACACAATGCCATCATCAATAAATACTGCAGATATATTTGCAGCCCCAAAGCATTTTGAGCTGATAGAAACCAGCCCTTCGGATTTTCTGTGGTCTTCCACTTTATCTAGTGATGGCTCACATTTGTACAGTTCAGCAATGTCCCTCAGGCTTCTCTGTGTTTTCATCCAAATAAAATAATATTTCGTCATGATAAAAAAAAAAGTGTTTTATGTATCCTTGCGGCATTAAAAAATGGCAAAGTTAACCATACAAGATATATATGTTCAGGGCGGATGGTAGTGAGAGAAAAGGGGGGCTAAGGGCCCCCTTCAATTTGAAAATTGCAGTTTGTCCATTAAATTTGTAATTTTTGTATGCAACAATACATTTCAGCCCTTTCTTATAAACTGAATTTACATTACACTAGATTTTCCATCCCCATCCATCACAATTTTCTAGTTCCATCCCTCTATTTTCCTATAATTTTAAGGGAATTCAAAGCAACTTTATCTAGTGATCAGTGTTATCAGAACCAGACTGGCCGGTTCGATCGGAATAAACCGGAACCAGAGGGCCATTCAGGTTGGTTCATTAAAAAGACCGTGTATGTGCTCAAACCAGTTAAAACTGAGTTAAATGACCGGGTTTTTTATAAAAACCGCGAACCGATTAGTTGAAAAAACCCGGTTCTTGACAGGTTACTGAGATCGATCCTTGACCTTTCTCTTCGCATATCATATTCTTTCGAATTCTTTCCCTTCTGTTCTCTCATGAAATTTGAAATTTACCATAGCATACCAATATTCAAAGACATTTGTGAAATTGTGAAAACTTTGTTGTTTTAGCATCTGCAAAAGCATTTCCACAAGCACAGGCAAGAACTCACCACATCCAAACAAAACAACTAAGAGATGCTAGTCATGTTAAAGCTGTGCTGGTTTAAGTTCTCGACTAAAGACTGATATTTGCTGGTTGTACACCAGCAAGAGGATTATATTCATTGTTACCGTACTTTGCAGTTTATTTCACCATTAGTTATCCAGTCTGGGGATTAATGCTACATAAGGACTTATTAATTTTGTAAGCTTTCTTATGAGTTACATAAACCCGTCATTGGATGTCCATGCACTGGTCTAGCTAATTTGTGCATTTCAGTATACCTGCAGTTCTAGCCATAGTATTCATTGCAATCACCTCTTAATGCCATATAACAGCACAACAGTTTAGATTAATTTGCTTATTTCACTAAATTGGCCATAACTAAAGATAAATTATGCTATGATCTCAAATTTTTGATAAGTTGAAATGAAAGTATCCTTATAGTTATTTGAATTAAACTTTTCTATTTATCTATAAATTCATCTTTATAGCCTATCAATTTTCACCAAAATATATGTAAACATTATTTTTTATGTATAGTATAACTGTATGAAAAACTAACGGTTGAACCGGTTAACCCACCGGTCCGACCAGTACATACTTTCCGTTTTGAACAAAGCATCTTCTTTCAACGACAATTAGTTAATTACCTTGAAGGAGAGGGAATGGGGAGCGAAAGAGAGAGCTTCTCCTTCAGCCTCAGAGAAGCACCTGAGGAAAGGGAACTCCGATTCGACCTCTACCAGATTGTGTGCGTGCGCATCGATCGCTTGTATGGTATCCACCGTCTCTCTGAGCAAATTTCTGCTCCGGTAGCTGCTTTCAGTCGCCGCCATGGCTGAATCTACTCTTTCTTACTATCAGTGTGTCTTTGTCTTTGTTTCCAGTTGTAGATGGAGAGTGTTTGACTGCCTGGGTGTTAGTGCAAAAGGCGAAGGATTGGTGATAATTTATTTAATTGGATAATTCATAACGACCATTTAATGCTATCGTATATGCACGTCCGTTGACTTAAACATTGGCTATATCTGTAAGATCTGATTTTTTTTATTAATAGAAAAATAAATAAATAAATATTGACAAAGAGATATAATTTTGTGAAATTTCGGAATAGAGAAAGAATGTAATAAAACCATAATGTCCAACCATTGACAAACCTAGAGAGGAGATTAGACACTTGAATTTTAAAATTTTATTAGAGACCAATAATATTCTCTGTTTGTGCCTATCCTGGAAATGTTTAAGGCCCACCCCCGTGTCCTAGCAGAAAATTTTTATTGGCCAATTTTGAGACCAAATTTGAATAAATTTTGACTGCACCTATTTGCTAGATAATGATTGATTTGGGGGAGATAGGAGTAGGTCCGATGGGCATCAGACCTACATTTAGGTTCAATTAGCTCTAGGACTGTACGATTAGCATCAAGATCTTGGCGTACGGAAGTTGGTACAGACTTGTACGGATTTTGATACAAAGAACACGAATCTTGATGCTGATCGAATGGTCATCACACCCATCGAACCAAGGTAGGTCCGATGGGCATCGGACCTACTCTGATTCCGATTTGGTGATTCTTTCAATTCAACATAAGCTTGATTAATTAGACTAACTGATCAAGATATCAAATTGACTGTATTGAAATTAACTGATGAACACTGGATTTCATACTGTTAGAGCAGTACCAGTATACTCTTATAGATACCTGACAGGAGACCATGCGAGATGGTTCAATGCATTAATTGTAGCATTTTTTCAATTTGATGAGTTAGGTTAGGATATGCGCTGCACCGCATTGCAATTGTTATGCATTAATGTAATGTAATATATTAGATTGAGTAGGTTGTAAAACTTTTTTTTTTAATTTCAATACAAATGCCAGTATACTTCTTGCCAACTGACCTTAAAAAAAATTTCAAATTGGCTAAGTTTCCCAAGAGAAGTTATCTTTGATTTGAAAAATGAGTTTGTGTGGATGCTAATTATCTTACACATTAGCAGTATCGATTAGGCTGATACACTATGACAATTTGTATATTTAGTATTGAGGGATGCTTTGGTGGACATAAGGACCTATTTGTAAAATGAGTCCTATTTTCATTTTCAAAGTTCAAACAGTCGATCCGACCGTTCAACATTATCTCCATATTAAAATGTACTTGGAGGTCAAATTTTACATTTTTTTTGAATTTTTTTACTATTTATTAAGTATTTTACAAATTCAATGGTCTGAATTTGACTAGTTTTTGTAAAATACTTAATAAATAGTAAAAAAATTCAAAAAAATGTAAAATTTGACCTCCAAGTACATTTTAATATGGAGATAATGTTGAACGGTCGGATCAACTGTTTGAACTTTGAAAATGAAAATAGGACTCATTTTACAAATAGGTCCTTATGTCCACCGAAGCAAATGCCTTTAGTATTTTGTGCCTACTCCTAACTGAACTCTCGTAAACTCTCATACTTGCTAATTAACTAAAAAAAAATTCTGAACGTGATAAACTATCATGTCTAGCCAGGAAAGCATTTTTTTTTTTTTTTGCTTCTGTGCTTGATAATTACATTTTTTTTTACTTAGACATGGCCAAGTGTAGGGGTGTTCAAATGGTTTGGTTTATTTGGTTTTTAACCGAACTGAAAAAGTTCGGTTTAAATGGTTCAGTTTTTCGGTTTAATTGGTTCGGTTCGGTTCTATTTTCAGTGTTATTCGGTTTTTGTTGTTTGGTTCGGTTTAAATTTTTTTTAAATCGGTTGAACCGAACTGACCAAATTCTTTTGATGAAATTGCGTCGCTCCTATTGGGTTCGCTTCATTTTCACGCTCCTCGACTCGTTTTTCTTTTTTCCCTTTCTCTTCTCTATCGCCGCCTCCATTTGAATCTCTGCAGGAAATAAATCAAAGCAATTCATCTCCATTCCTACGGTCAACGAAGATCTAATCAATGCACTATTTTCACTACCTCTGCCTCCTATCTGATTTCAAGGTTTTTTTCTCAAAATTGTCTTTTCTCTACTCTCTTTCTTTCTTTTTGTAATTTTTGTGTGATTTGTGCAATGCATGGGAAAGGCAAGAAACATCAAAGAATTTGAAGGCTGACTTTTAATTTTCTGTCTGATTTTTGTCTAATTTATTAATTTCTTGATTTAGTCTATCAAATTTCGGTTCAACCGAACAAACCGAAATTTACTTTGGTTTGTTCGGTTCGGTTGTAATTCGGTTTGAAAATTTAGTTCGATCGGTTTGGTTCTATTTTCTAAAACCGAATAAAACTTTGGTTTGCAAAAATTAGTTCGGTTTCAACCGAACCGACCGTTTGAACACCCCTAGCCAAGTGGTTGTATATAAAATGGTTTCATAGCCAGTACCAACACACCAACGCATGCTATATTCCTTCATTTGAGATCAGTGCATGTACAACATATATTTGATTATGAGATCAATTAAGGAGAAAAAAAAAACCTCTTCTGTTGCACAAAAGAAAAAAAAATGCTTTTGGCTGGACGTGATGGCTTAGTAAGTGCGGTATGATTTAAATTAGCTGGACGTGATGACTTATAACGTCCGCTGGACATGATAAACCATCACGTTTTTCCTATATTCCGAAATTTCACGAAATCCTACCCCTATTTCGATATTTATTTATATTTTTTCTTATTAATAAAAAAATCGGTCTGTAAGACTGTAAGTCTGTAACAGACTAGTAGTTTGTCGGCGATTCTGCCGATTTTTATGTGTGACATTTAAAAAGAACAATTAAATATGTAGCTTATGTGAAGATTTTAAAAAAAAATGTAACATTAAATCTGAAATATTTTTATTTGTAGCATAAACGTTGTCGTAGTTGATGTTTCATATCTTATAAAATGTTGCTGAAGCACTATTAAAAATTCGACTTTGATGAAATGTTTTTTTTAAGGACTACTTTGATGAAATGTTTTCATTCTTTAAAAAAAAGTTGATTTAGAGAAGACTACTAAGAGAAAGGAAAGGTAACACAGTTGTCAGTTGATTAAGAAAAAGTCCTTGGTTATCTTTTTTTTTTTAAGGTTAGTGGCTTTAAGTGTTAACTAACAATTTCATTAATAAAAAAAAAACGAACTTACAACGAGGCAAATGACTCTAAATCTAAATTCACTCTTTTATTCTCACAAAATACTCCAAACTACTCTAAATAACTCTTAATCTCACTTATATTACACTCATAATTATCCTATTACTTTTCCCTATCGCTCTATACAATCGGATCTGCTTTTTTGACCGCTGTCGCGCTCCGACGACCGGATCTACTCACCCACGCTCCGATCGAGATGGCATAGACACTCCGCTCCAAACTCTGACATACCGCACTCTCGGCTCCGGACGAGAAGCCTAGAAGAGGTGATAGAGGAATGGATTGAAAGTAGAGGTGTGTTGGAGGAGGAAAAGAGGCAGCTGCCTAGGGTTTGAAATCGCCCTGAGGTCTCTCTTTTTATTTCGCTCTTTCTTTTCCTCAACTGTTAGTTATTTAAAAGTCGAGAGTTTGATTCCTTCTCATAACTTTACAACCTCTACAAAACAAGAAGAATACTAATATGTTATTGTGACAACAGCACACACCGCAAACAACAACAGTAGAAGATATTATAATTGTACCAATACTAATCATGGATTTGTGGGGTGGTGCGACGACGCTATTTTTCACCAAATGCAAACCCAATTCATGCTTCGTCTTTTTGAGGAAAAAATGAATGTGATGTATAGGAAACTAGTAGGGCTATTTCTAGTTGGTTTTCTAATTTGTTGTTCTTTAAGTAGCATGTAAGTTACTTGGATGGCATGTAATTGTAATGACATTGGCTAAGTATTTTTATAGCCACCTTTTCATCTGTTCCAAATCCTGTACATATAATCACATCAAGTTATAGATAATGAACTTGCAATGTTCAAACTTGCCCGGTTCTTGACTAATATCTACTTGTTCAAACTTGTATATATAAAATCACATCAAGTTATATATTGTACCACCTTTTCATCTGTTCCAAATCATGTATATATATTCACATCAAGTTATTAAAATTTTGTATGCATGTCCTATAAATGTAATTCATATGCATGCATTCACACCATGAAATGTGCAGCAAATAAACATGCACTTGCAAATAACCCTTTAATGCATAGAAATCATAAGATTACATCATGCATGACAACAAATGACACTTGCTAATTTAGACAAAATAACAACACTTGCTAATTTAACAACAATTCAGAAATTAACAACAGTTGCTAATTTAGAAAAAATAACAACAAATGACAACTTCAAATGGCAGCCGGAACCTAATGCTTATTAGTGACCTTCTTCAAATTCTTCTTCTTTGCTGTCCTCATCTTCATAACGCTTTTTTTCCACAAGTTCTTTTTACTTTCCTGTTTCATTGGAAATGATAATTTGCTTAAAGAAGTGTTGCTAAATTTTATTAAAGAACTGGTATTGCTAATTAACTATATAAAGCTACACATAAGTTTAAAACAAAACATATGACAAATTGCTTTGCAAACATAACAAGGTTAGAAAACTCCATTGTAATGTTAACAATTTATAAAACTAAATTACAAGTGATTCACCACATTCAATTGAAAACATAATAATAGCAATTAATTGTACCAGACAACAAATGGAAGTTAAATGCAAATAAACCCCATATTTCACTAAACAATGAAGAACAATGAAAAACCTGGGTGACCTTTTCATTTCCATTTAAGATAAGTTCAGAACAGTAAGCATTAACACCTGTCAGAAGCTTAGCACTAGTTAGAAACATGAAAGTTTCAAAGTTCAAATAGGAATGCTGGACATAAGAGAAAATTCATTTGCAAAGTAAACCCCATATTTCAATAAACTTGCATATACATCACAATTCAGCAGTTCCAAAATACCATAATTCAGCAGTTCAGCAATTCAACAGTTCCAAAATTCAGCACAATTCAGTAGTTCCACAATTCAGCAATTCAACAAAATTCAACAGTTCAGCAGTTCCAAAATTCACAAAATTCACGAAATTCACAAAATACCACAATTCTATAGCCATTGATGTACTTGGTGAATGAAACTCAAAAAATTTAGACATTTACCTATTGTCCAATACAAGTGCTTCAGACTACTACGACACTTCGCGAATTTTTTCCAGATTGCTAGCAGCATCATTTACCTGCACACATCTTATAAGATTAATACAAATATAGTGGGTTGATAAAATATAATCTAACACTATATAGTCGTTCATCACGTACCGCTTGGAGAAGTTGACATCTTTGCCGATTATGGCCTAGCATACCGCAATGCCCACATTTGTTCTTCCTCCTTCCTTCAAGTGCAAACTTCATCCGCTCGTACTTATTCTTTTTTGGTGCGCCTTTCGTCACAACAGGTTTTGGGTTCTCAATCTTCTGGGGTTATTTCTTTTCACATGAGATGCCATTCTTTTCCACCTTAGGCTTCTTGATTCCTTTCTCAACTTCATTAAGGCAACGTTGCTCTTCTTTTAACACCTCTCTTGTTTTCACATATTCGTAGCTCGACTTAGATGCTTAGTAGTTTATTTGTGTGCTTAGCTTTGTCAGCTCATGGCACATTTAGACCTATTCAGAAACCTCAAAATTCCCACCCTTCCTATCTGAAGAAAATAATGACTTAATAGTTTTTGGTCCACCTTTTAGCAATGCAACACTGCGGAATGAACGGGACATCCAAGTCTATCAATACAGCAAACACATGACGGTATGGTATTTTCTCACATTTCAATTTATAACACGTACATGTTATTTTCTCAATATTGCCCTCGAATACAAAGCAGCCCACATCTACCCGACTCACCAGTTTACCTCTTTGAGCAACGGTGTACATTGAACACGCTTTGCTCTCGTGTTTTTCAATAACAACCAATTCATTTGACTTTTCAATTTCCTCACGAACAATAGCAAAAACTTCTTATGTGTAGCTGCTTGCTGTAAATTTCTCAATATTGTAGAATGGAGTTGTTAAAACTGGTTCGGTCTGAGATGATTTGCAATCTAACTCGACCTCTTTTATGCGTATGTCCGTATGACACCGCTCAAGTTACTGTACACTCGTACACAAAGACAACCTATTATTCAAGTACCCGCGAATCTTGGAATTGAGGTTCTCGCTTCTCTGATTAGTGGACATTCCTAAGAACATCTTCTTCTTTACAAAAGACCCCGCCCATAATTTTTTTGACTCGTACATCTTCTGCAACCACTGTCTGCTTTGTGACATTTTACTCACTTTATCACCAAACTCCTGCCACTTGTTCTCAAATTCTTCAGTACTGTACACCTTGTTCATCAGCTTGTGGAACATTTGCATGACCTATGAATTACGAATATACTTTTTCGCTTTTTCCCCCATATGCCATGTGCATATCAGGTGTGCGGTGCCTGGTAATACCGATTTAATGGCCTCGCGCATAGCAAGGTCACCATCCGTAATTACAGCCTTAGGTCATACCTGATACATGGCCGCCATGAATGCTTCAGAAGCCATTCGTATGCTTTCTTATTCTCACGAGAAACAATGTCCCATGCAAAAATAATTGTGCTCCAATGATGATTGACTCATAGAAAAGGAACGAGTATCATTTTATACCGGTTCAACTGGTATGTGCTGTCAAAGACAACTACATCTCCAAAGCTAGAATAATCAAGCACTGACTGAGCATCGGCCCAAAATAGACTTGTTAAATGACCGTCTTCTGTGTCATATTTGAAAAAGAAATATGCATCTGCTTTCTTCCTCTCCTTGAAGTAATTTATCACTAAATCCACATCATTTGCAAGCATCGTAGACCGCTCATGCATAGAGGTAAAGTTATACAAATTCTTCCGTTGATAACTACGGTGTTCGTAACCACCACTCCTCCGTTCTGTGTAATCTAACATTTGACATTTGTGGATACCTAAGCTTCCAAAAGTGACTATCTCGGCCTTCTCAGCTTCATTAATAGAACAGTGAGATCGGAGGAAAGGAGCAGTATCACTAACCGCTAAACTATGGTTGTGAACATCTACATAGTCTGCCACCCACCATCTACCAATTTTCGGATCAAGTTTGACACAGAGCTTGACGGGACAGCCACAATGATAGAGTGCTGGGGCTGCTCTTTTCCGATCCAGCTTATCCAAATACTTCTTCTCTCGGAAACCATATTTGCTGCAGTAAAACTGACGAAATGTAATGGTGCCATTCTTTGGATCCTTTATAATAATGCTCTTCCTTATGCTAACCCATTTTTTTAGCATAATCGTTGTAAAACTCGTAAGCTTCTTCTTGGCTTGAAAATGTCATAGTAACAACCTGTTCTCGTGTGTATTAGAAAGAGAAAAGTTTCAGTACAGACGAGCTGTACTTTTTAAAACCTTTGTATACTCTCGCTTAAGACTGCAAGTGCACAGTCCTACTCGTACAGTATAGTCGGGTATCGATCCACAGGGACGACTCAATTCTGAATTCCTACTCGACTTAGCTAAGTACTAGAAGTTTGAAATGGGTGTTTGAGTTTGTTTATATTTCCTAAATTCAACAACAAATTCAATTACAGGAAATGAAAGCAATTAAATGTTTGGTTTTGGACTATTGTAAAGAAAAGGCGTTTCAAGGGTTTCAGATTTCATCTTCAACTTTGCTGCTCTGGACCTGTCACGCGACCCGCATACTCTCGTATGCGACCTTGTGACGCGACCCGCGTGCTTTCACACGCGACCCGCGTAGCCCTCGAGCTACTCTGGACCTCTCATGCGAACTGCATACTCTCGTATGCGACCTTGTGACGCAACCCGCGTGCTTTCACACGCGACCCGCGTGGCCCTGGAGCTGAACAGTCGTGTAAGGCTCGATTGACCGTACCTAATGTTACTAAACCTCAACTCTCGTGTATTGGCTTAACAGACCTGGTACGGAATTGCAATTTCACCTTCTCAGGTTTAATCCTAAGTTCTCAATTATGTTTACTAAAGGTATCCACTACCTCTCGACAGATGGAAATTTCACCTCTCGGCTACTATTGATCTCACATCTCGGATCTCAGATCTACCTCAAATACTTAACCTAATTTGCAAGAAACATCAAGGCCAAATTACAAGAAGAAATACCATAGGCATTCAACAGTAGACAATCAAGAATCAATCAAGCAATCACAATAATACAAGAATCAAAGAAACACGAATAACATTCAGATTCAAACAACATGCATTATCAAACAAAGTCTAAGATTACATCCAAACCCCTCGAAACTACAGAACTACTCAATCATGATCAAAAACGAATTAAAAGAGAAAGAGAAAGCAAATCATGATGGAGATGAAGGATTGAAGAGGATCGAAGCCTTCTGTCGAAATCTTCTTCTCCTGTTCGAATCCTACTTCTGGCTCCAGGTCGCCTCCCTTCCTTCTCTGTCGCGCGCCAAGCCTCAGCTTCAAACTCCCGGTTCTGTGTTTTTGTGAAATATTCTCCCCTTTAATTTGCGCCAGGCCACTGTTTATATAGGCATCTTAATGGGCTTCAATTGGGCCCTGACGCAATTAATTCGACGCGACCCGCATGGATACGGATGCGACCTGCGTCAAGTGGGGTCTGGTGCGAGCGATGAGGGTCGCGTCTGAGGTCGCGCTGAGCTATGATGCGACCCGCATCAGGTGGGACGCGAGTCGCATGGAGGATGTCAGAATTCTGGCCTTTTGCTTGTTTTCGCCTATTTCCTGCAAAGTCATAACCAAAATGCAACAGTACCATATTCTATTGATATTCAATGTAAACGATGCAATTTAGTGGTTCAAAACATGATGTCTGGTTTGGAAATAGGTCGAAACAATAGATCAAATAAGGAGACATCACAACCCTTTCATACTCTCTCAATGATGCTACGTCGACTTCATTAGCCTATAAAAATTGGTGGAATGAAATCATATTAAGTAGGAATAGTTTTATACATCTCATGGATATTTCAAAATATGGTCAATATTCCATCCATAAATAAGCTAGGGTAAGATCAAAATTGAACTAAATTATTTGGTAAATAAAATTATTGCTACTACCATGTGCATAATTTTTATGTCTTATTCTCTTACTGTCATTATGCCAACTTGCTTTCAGGTCAAGTATAAGCAATATTAGTTTTTATATTGTTAGGTAAAAGATTAAAGCTTACATTCTCAAGATTGGAAAATCCTAATTTAAACTCATGAATTGCAAAATTACAATTGTGGTCCATGATAGGTTATACAAAATCTCAATTGTTGTAAACAAGTACGGTATTACAATAGCACTGATTCCTACAACCATTAATAGATGGTAGGTACGATATTGCAATAGCACTGAAATATAAAGTATGAAATTCAGTCGAAAACAAACCATAAGATCTTCTTCAGCAGTAGACTACCAAGTAGAATGCGACGAGCAGCAGTAGCAGCAGCAACAGTTCATTGTTAAAAGTCATGGCCACATTCTACAAATAGGAACAAGCAGCAGCAGTTTAATCCCTAAGAGATGAACCAAAAATGAAAAATGATGTGAATACCGAAGGCCTAGGTGCTGCCACTACACAAATAAGCAAACCCTCTAGTCATCTAATCACATAACCAAAGGCCTAGGTGCTGATACACTGTTACAGTTCATTTGAACTGAAACCCATTGTACACCCATAGTATAGATTCATCTAATCACATAACCAAACCCTCTAAGACCATCAAATGCAACAGCAACTCTAAGATTCTCAAATGGGCATTTCATCGAACAACTTGCGTGCATCCTTAAGATTTAGACATTTTTATAGGCCACGATTTATAAGATTCTACATGACATGATTTCTAAAGGGCATCAACCTGATGTGGTGGTGACCATAGTTCTCTTATACGGGGGGCTGTGCAACAAATTGTGCAAGAAACCAGATTTGAGAAGGCAATGGAGAAAAGTAAAGTATGCTTGAAAGCTTACTTGGCCAAAAACACCAAAGTCACGGAGAAAGAGACAACACCAGGTTGATGAAGAAATACTCGATTTGGGAGGAGGGAAGACAAAATAAGAGATGGGAAAATGATAAACTTGGTAAATTGTCACGCTGGGGACCTTTTTCCTTTCGCTACACCCGACTGGAGCACATCTAGAGCATGCCCTCCATGGCGAGGAAGGCAAATTTCCCCGATCTCTCTGCCTTTCCCCTCTATTCAACCATTCTGTGGCGACAGAGAGAATTTGCCTTCTTTATTCTGTGAATAACAGAGAGTAACGAAGAAACGGAAGGGAACTAGAGGCGAAAGAGAGAAAAGCCAACTGGAGGCGGAAGAGAGAAAAGTGAACTGAACTGGAGATATTAACAAATCTAAATTATTCCAACTATACCCTTTAGACAATCAATGCTTAATATAAACTCTGCCGGAATGACCTACTGTAGTTCCTGTCTATAGAAGCATCCCTCTATTTTGTTTGTGTGCATTTATGTGGATGATTTCATTCTTACGGGAAATAATCCACAAATGTATCGTGATTTTAAAAAGGCGATGGCCCCATAATTTGAGATGAGTGACATGGGACTTATGTCATATTATTTGAGAATTGAGGTAAACCAATGGAATGAAATGATATTTATCTCTCAAGAAGGCTATGCAAAAGAAATTTTAAAGAAGTTCAAGATGATGAATTGTAATCCGGTCAATACTTCAATGGAGTGTGGGTTTAAACTTTCTAAGAAGGATAGAGAAAGAAAAATTGATCCAACCGAATTTTGAAGGGTACTTGACATGTACTAGACCGGATATATAATTTTCGGTTGGTTTAGTGAGTCAGTTTATGGAGAACCCGAGTGAAGAATACATGAAGGTGACAAACAAAATTCTTTGATATTTAAAAGGTACTCTTGATTACGGCATTTTCTATACCTCTTCAAAAGAGGCTTGTTTAAAAGGGTATTGTGATAGTGATTATGCCGGTGATATAGATGATCGGAAGAGTACTACTGGGTTTATATTTTTTTATGGAGATAATGTAATTTCATGGTGTTCTAAGAAGCAACCGATAGTTACGTTCTCAACGTGTGAATCGTAGTATGTTACTACAACAACTGGTACATGTCATGCTATATGGCTAAGAAGATTGCTAAGAGAACTTTCTTTTGCCCAACATGAAGCAACCAAAATTTTGGTGGATAACAAATCTGCAATAGCTTTAGCTAAGAATCCAGTGTTCCATGATCGAAGCAAACACATTGATGCAATGTTTCATTTATTCGAGATTGCATCACAAGCAAGGAAATTGAAGTAGAGTACATCAAAACTCTTGACCAAGTCGCTGATATTTTCACAAAACCCCTCAAAATTGAAAGGTTTCAGCAGCTTAGAAAAATTATGAGAGTTGTGAAGAAATTATAAAGAAAAAGCATAAGATTGACACAGCACTCCCAGAAATCCCTTCCCTCCCAATTTATTTCACAGAACTCATATTCTACAACATGTTTCTTTCTTTTTCATTTAATACAAAGAGCAGAGAGAAGGAGAGATTTAAATAGAACAACAGAAGGCATCAAGCACCAGCCTAAAATCTACTTTCTTATTTTGTTTTTCCTAAAAATACAACAAATAGACTTGCAAAGAAATAATTCTGATTCAATGCACAGAAATGCTCCAGGCGTGTAAATTTGTCAATTCCATATTTGCACCAATCATTCCACCTTTGCACCAATCACAGCAGATCTTCCTTTAATTAGAATATTCCAACACTCCCCCTCAAGCTGAACCGTAAAGCTCGTTGGAGGTCAGCTTGTCCGCAAATTTCTGAAAAACTTCTTTAGACAGAGCTTTGGTAAATATATCTGCCAACTTATCACTGCTTTGAAGATACGGCGTCTCTATTGTCCTGTCCAACACTTTTTCTCTTATGTAATGACATGCAACCTCAATGTGCTTCGTTCGTTCATGAAAAATTGGATTAGATGCAATATGGGTTGCCGCCTGATTGTCACAAAAAAGTTTAGTGGGTTTACCAGTAAGTGAATGTCCCAGTTCTTCAAGAAGTAACCTTAGCCAAACAATTTCACTAGCAGCTGCTGCCATCGCACGATACTCAGCTTCAGCACTTGATCTCGCAACAACACCTTGTTTCTTGCTCCTCCATGTCACTAAATTCCCTCCAACAAACATGCAGAAACCTGTGGTTGACTTCCGGTCTAGAGGATTACCTGCCTAGTCTGCATCTGTGTATCCCATCAAGTCAACAAAATCATTGTTCTTCATTAGAATACCTCTACCAGGTGCAGACTTTAGATATCTAAGAATCTGATTTATCAACTCCAAGTGTCCCGTCATAGGTTTCTGCATAAACTGACTCACATAGCTCACTGCATAAGTAATGTCAGGTCGAGTAATAGTGAGATAAATTAGTTTACCTACCAGCCTTTGAAAAAGTTTACCATCACAAGGAGTCTCTTCTTCAGACACAAACTTCTTGTTGTAATCCATTGGTGTACTTGCTGGTTTAACTCCTAGTTTTCCTGTTTCTTTCAACAAGTCCAGCACATACTTTCTCTGGCACAAGAACAAACCTTTATGAGAACGTGCAATTTCAATACCGAGAAAATACCTCAAAAAACCAAGGTCTTTAATATCAAATTCAGTTCTCAAGTGAGCTTTGAGTTCTTCTATTCCTTTCCGGTCACTACCTGTAATTACAAGATCATCAACATATATTAGAATGACAACAATTCCATTTTCTGTAACAAGAGTAAACATGGATGAATCTGCAGCACTTTTCTGGTAACCGATCTTGATCAAGGCAGCACTTATCTTACAGTACCAAGCTCTTGGAGATTGTTTGAGTCCATAGATTGCCTTTTTAAGATGACAAACCATTCCCTCTCGTTTGGAAATAGACAATCCACGTGGAATCTCCATATACACTTCTTCTTGCAAATCTCCATGTAGAAATGCATTTTTTACGTCCATTTGGAATAATGGCCAATCACAATTCACAGCTACGGACATCAATACCCGTACTGTGTTCATTTTGGCTACTGGTGCAAAGGTCTCTTCGTAGTCTATCCCATACGTTTGAGTGTATCCCCTGGCAACTAGTCGGGCCTTATGTCTTTCTATTGAACCATCACTATTAAACTTTGTTTTGTACACCCATCGACATCCAACCGATTTCTTGCCCTTTGGTAGTGTGACTATATCCCAAGTTTGGTTTTTATTCAAGGCATTTAGTTCTTCATTCATAGCCTTAACCCATTCCTCTCGTTTTACCGCTTCATCGAAGCTAGTTGGTTCAATATGAGACTCAATCTTGGTCAGAAAACTACAAAGATATTGAGATATTTTATCATACCTAATTTGATTCTGAATAGGATGATTAGTGGAGCAAAAACTCACAAAATCTTTTAAATGGGCTGGTGCATTTCTTGTTCGAATAGACCTTCTCAATTCAACAATCTCATTCCCAGGCCCAGTATCTGGCCCATCATTTCCTTCACTCTCTGTCTCATGCTGATTTGCTGCTGGAATATCGCCCACGGAATTGTCCTCAGTTACTGCCGGGTCAACCTCTGGAATTTCCTGCAAACTGGGCTGCAAGCTATCATTCGGCATAGGTACAGTGAATCTGTTATACCTATTTTCCTCCCCCTGACTTTTATCACTTGAGTAAAACATTAAATTTTTGTTGAATGTCACGTCTCTAGAGATATATACCCGTTTTGAATTTGGATCGAAACACTTGTATCCCTTTTTTGAAGATGAATAACCGATAAATATACATTTGTATGCTCTTGGGTCAAGTTTTCCTCCATTTTGAGAGTGAACATAGCAAGTGCACCCAAATACTTTCAAATGGGATATGTTAACCTTTCTATTATAAAGAATTTCTAAGGGACTTTTGTAACTTAATATTCGGCTAGGGAGTCGATTAATTAAGTAACAACTGGTAAGCACGGCATCAGCCCAAAAAGTTTTAGGTAGATTACTAGAGAAGAGAATGGCTCTAGTGACTTCAAGGAGGTGTCGATTTTTTCTTTCTGCAATTCCGTTCTGCTGAGGTGTACCAACACAGGAAGTTTGGTGTAAAATTCCCTTATCACGAAGAAAGGTTTGAAAAACATGATTAGTGTATTCAATCCCATTATCAGTTCTTAGAACTTTAATTGTAGTGCCAAATTGATTAGTAATCATGCTGCAAAATTCTTGGAAAACCATGTTGACATCACTTTTAGCCTTTATAAGGTACAACCAAGTTACACGGGATTTATCATCAATGAAAGTAACAAAGTATTTGTAACCTTATCTAGAATCAACAGGAGCATTTCCCCATACATCTGAATGCACTAAATCAAAACATTTATTAGCTCTTCCAAAATGTTCATCAAAAGATAGTCTATGCTGTTTGGCATAATGACACGAGTCACAATTATTAGAATTTAAAGACAAATCAAAACACTGTAACACACGGTCAGAGGGATGACCCAACCGTTGATGCCATACATGAGGTGCAACCTTGTTAGGCTGTGTCACAGTTAGAACCGTAGAATTCAAGTCCACCGCGTACAATCCGTTAGATAAATGTCCTTCACCAATCTTCCTCCCTGAAGTTCTGTCCTGAAATACTACTTTCTGTGGAGTGAAAATAATGTTGCAGTTCCATTGATCAGTACATTTGCTAACAGATAATAAATTTGTCTTAAGATCTGGAACAATAACTGCATAGGTTTTCTTTTGAAAGACATTTGTTCTGCCCATGCCTTTAGTAGGAATGGTAACCCCATTAGCAACAGTTACATGCGAATAGTTACAGTTGGAGCTAATATGACTCAAGTTATTTTCAGACCCAAACATGTGGTCGGTGGCACCCGAATCAATAATAATATGAGAATTTAAATTTGTAGCAAGAGCACAAACATTACCATTACCCTTTACCACATTCACTGATTCGCCCCCTGCACCATGTGACTTCATGAACTGTTCCATTTGTAAAGAGAGTTGCTCCAGTTTGGCCCGAATTTCAGAATTATCCGAGTCAGATTGCCTTGCTTCTGTCACAGCAGATGATCTCTGACCTGTTCCTTCACTGGAGACTTGATTGGCACCTGCAGATCTAGTTTTGGTGGGCCGCAGATTGGGGTAAAGTTCCCAACAACGGTCCTTTGTGTGGCCGTCACGTTTGCAATAGTCACAATGAAACTTTTTCTTTTCTTTTCCTTTATTCCAATTTTTATTGCCATCATATTTGTAAGAATTGAAAACTGAGTTTTCTTGTACCTCGTTGGAAGTTGTACCTTTGGTAGACATGGTCCTTCTTCTAGTCTCTTCTCTTTGAACAATAGAACAAATGGTGGTGAATGAAAGCTGTTCAATTCTTGAGAGAATATCTCGCTTCGTATTTTCAAAATCTGACGAGAGACCCGCCAAGAACTGAAAGATTTTGTCTTCTTCTTCACGTTTCAGGTAATCTTGAACAGTGGGAGCAACGGGCCGATATTGACGTAATTCTTCCCATCGCTTCTTCATTTTACCGAGATATTCAGTAACAGTCTGATTCCCGGTTTGCTTGATCTGAGACAATTGTTGCTGAAGTTCAAATACCCGAGATGCATTGTTGATGTTGCCATACATCTCAAGTATAGAGTCCCAGAGATTCTTGGCGGTATCCGCATATGCGAATATCTCATACACTTGAGGCTCCATTGCATTAAAAATTAGTGACATAACATAATGGTCTCTGGTCTGTCATTCCTTGTATTTTGGGTTATCAGTTTTAGGAATAGCAGTGGTACCGTCAATGTGATCCAGTACCCCTTTTCCTCCAAGAGCCACTGTAACAGCCCGTGACCATGGCATGTAATTTGTCCCATTCAACAGGGTGTTGGTAATTCTTGAATCGTTTCTGGTTTCAGCCATGAGAGAGTCTTTCAAAACAGGGACAAAAAATCAGAAAATAAATTGGAGGCAGGGACACGAAACAGGTTATGAAAGGAGCTGTACCAGGAAGCTTGGCACTGTCAAAGCAAGGACAAGGCCCTGTGATGCAGCGGAATAAGAGAAAGCTTTAGGGAGGTGTAAGAGTGCACCCACCAAATACTGACGCAAACAAGAATAGTACCAGAATAGAACCAGTACAGAGTCGACGAAGTTTTGCCGATAAACAAAAGTGATCAATTTTCAGAAAGGGAAGAGAAAGAAAGACAGGTTCGAACCACCTAGTCTACCTTCGGCATAGCCATCAGCAGACTTGACAGACCGTTACCTGCTCTGATACCATAAAGAAAAAGCATAAGATTGACACAGCACTCCCAGAAATCCCTTCCCTCCCAATTTATTTCACAGAACTCATATCTACAGCATGTTTCTTTTTTTTATTTAATACAAAGAGCAGAGAGAAGGAGAGATTTAAATAGAACAACAGAAGGCATCAAGCATCAGCCTAAAATCTACTTTCTTATTTTGTTTTTCCTAAAAATACAACAAATAGAATTGCAAAGAAATAATTCTGATTCAATGCACAGAAATGCTCCAGGCGTGTAAATTTGTCAATTCCATATTTGCACCAATCATTCCACCTTTGCACCAATCACAGCAGATCTTCCTTTAATTAGAATATTCCAACATTAAGTTTAAGAGGGAGTGTTGAAATGTAAACTTAATTGCACTGACTTAATTTTTGGATAAACAAATGAGAAGTCAAAAGTCTTCAAAATCAGTCAAACATGTTGGCTGCTGACATCGAGTAGTTATCAAATTAAAATTCTCTTGTTAGAGTAGTTATCAAATTGAAATTATCTTGTTATATTTTAATATTTTATAGCTTTCATGAAAGGTCCAGAGTTTAACCGACTTTTGTATTAGTATAAATAGAGGTATGAACTTTTGTAGAAAGTAGTGAATGAGTAAAGTATGAAAGCCGTGTAATAGAAGCCTCTTGTACTCTTGTTTTAATATAAAAAATATATTTTGAGTTTGCATTGTATCTCTTTCCTCCAAAAATTTAAGATTATATCTAACATAATCTATTCAGAGATTGATCTGGTACAGATTACTAGGCAGTAATCGTGAAAAATGATTATTGCAAAGCATGAAAGTAAAGAGATATTCTTCAAATCAACCCGCGCATATACTATGGAACTTATATCAACTAATCTCAGAATAATTGTCTTATTTCTATTTTACAAAATAAAAGAAAACAACATATTCATATAATTTAAACTTCAGCATTCATCCAAAATTATCAACTTACTCAAACAAAACCACCGTTGACTCGAATAACCTGACCATTGACCCATCCAGCCGCCTCGCTCACCAGAAACCCAACAACCGGCGCAATGTCGGTGGTCTCGCCAATTCGGCCTGAGCTCCTCTCACTCACTTTTTTCACAAAATCCTCATCCTTCCCCCCCAAAAACAAATCCGTCTTTACGGGGCCAGGTGCCACGACATTCGCGGTGACACCGGTCCCTTGTAGCTCCTTGGCAAGGATCTTTGTCATCGTCTCTACAGCTGCATTTGTGGCCGTATATGCACCATATCCAGGGAGCAATGTTCCCATGATAGATGAAGAAAAGGTCACTATTCGACCCCAGCCGTTACTCGGCAAACGTTTAGCTGCCTCCCGACACAGCAGAAAGGTGCCACGTGCATTAACCCGAAACATCTCATCAAAATCTTCAATTGTGGTTTCGGCAAGTAATGGATATTTAGGGTTTAAGATACCTGCACATGCGACGAGTATGTGGGCTTGGCTTCCGAAAGCCTTTTCAGCTCTGTCAAACATGGCCTGAACGGCATCTGGATCCGACACGTCACCTTGAACAATTACGGCGCAAGGAGTGTCAGTTGAACTGCTGTAGCGGGAGTTGAGCTCTGCTGCTAGGCTATCGGCCTGGGCAGAGTTGGATGCATAATTTAGGACCAGGCGTGCACCGAGGGATGCCAGTTGCATGGAGATTTCCCGGCCAATGCCACGCGATGCGCCGGTTACAACTGCGATGCGGTTTTCAAGTGGCTTAGTAACCAGTAGAGAAGTTTCTGTTGCCATTTTATCGGTTTTTGGTGCGTTACTTAAAGAGTTTGTTGGTGTTCTTGGAGCTATAATGATTGGTGTTATATAGAAACAGATTTGTTAATTGTTAGGTGCTAAATAATAAAATAAATCGTCACGGATGATATAACCTGGCACTCTGAATTTTCTAAGGAAGTCAAGTTTGAATTTTGAAGTTTGGATTTTCTGTGACAGTTTTCAACCGTGGCGTTTTATGTGTGAGATCATCACATGTATTCTGGAATTCATACACCCCATTTAGTTTGCTTTAACGCCATCCATAAGCTTAATTATGATCAGTGCATCCAGCAGTATATTATACCGCATAGTGTTGCTTGTAGCATCTGCCACAGGAAACCCAAATTAGAGGCATCCGTTACCAATTTGATGACGCACTAATCAAATATCTATCGTCGTTTACCCTGCGTCCACCAGCTCACCAAAGCATTATACTTTCGCTTAAACAAATTATTGGATTTATTAAATGGTACGTCCGTTATGAAAAATCTGAATTCAAAATCCGACCCGTTATGAAGAGGTGCCGACCCGTTATGAAGGTTTTAGGTCATGGAAAACGCAAGGCTTTCGGCTTTGGCTTGTGATTTCTTGCTGAACCAGTGATACTGCTACTCTCGCAAGATCTATTTCTGCACGAAGATTAACGGAGTAATTTGTAAGTTCTATCCGTTAATTAACATTGGTATCAAAGCCGTTATGGCATGTATTCTGATTTTTAATAATCACAATTTTTTTTATCATATGCATAGCCAAATTTTGCATAAATTTAATGTTTTTCGAAAAATCTGGTTATACATGAGAATAATTTTTGAAAAACTAATTTCACGTATTCAGGTATTTTAATACATACTACGGAATTATTTTCAAAAATTATTAATTTCATACTTCAGAAATGTCTAATTCGAAACAAAGAATTTGGAAGCATTTTTTTTTTTTTGGAAATTTCCAAATTTAATTTGCAAATTTTTTTTATTGTTGTGTAAATATGATAAAGCCAAATACGAATTTTTTTTTAACGTATTCAATTGTGTTCACTATTTTGGAGATTTTTTTTAAATGCATCTTTTGGAGATGTGTTGCAAAACAGTGAAAGCAAAGCAACCATAAAATTATTTTTGGATTTTGTACAACTGGGTTGGACAGTTTTTTGATCCAAATGAATTACAACCGTCAGATGAACCATTTTTGGTCCAGAATCTTTCGAACTGTGAAATTTTATAATTTCCACTTTGGATGGTTGGTACTTGGTGTGGATCATTTTTTATACTTTCAGATTGTACGAAATCCATTTTTAATTTCTAAGATAGGTAAATGATGGGTCCATTACAGTGGGAAATGGAGAGATCAAACACAAATTTTTTTTGTAGCCACTGGAATTTGAACCCATGTCATGTGGAATAGGAGACAAAAGTCTTACCACTATACTACAATGAATCTAATGTTATTATGTTGATTCTATATATTATATATACTACAAAACACAAAACATTAGTTGATACAATCTTTTTAGCAACTGGAATTTTTTTTATTATATTATATATTCTATATATTCTATATATATTATATATTATATGATATTTTTTTTTTAGCCACTGGAATTTTTTTTTTGTACGGATTTTTTTTAATCTGTTTTACAATTTTTTAGTTAAAATTATACATCAAATGTATAATTTTCAGTGAGAGTTTAGCACAGTGAAATAATTAATGGTAATATGATTTATAGAATTAAAAGATGATTGTGAAACTTAGTGATCTTTCGATTTTAATCTATAGGTATTGTTATTATTAATTTATTTCACAGTTGTTGCAAAACTGGAAGTGTTATGTTAGGTATTAAATAATTTCAATTAAGCCATTAGAATTGTGATATGTCCTAACTTAGTTTAATTATAATTTCTTAGTGAAATGGCATCTGCATCTAGGAATATTGTGGCAGAACTTAATAAGGGTGAAAAACTGAATGGCGAGAATTATGAAACATGGGAACACATGAAGGTGAATCTGACCCACAACGAGAGTATTAAAACTCTCAACGATGCAGCAAGGCATCTGGAACTTGAGGAAGATCGTATTGAGGCTCAAAGCCTCATGAAACTGAAACTGCTGTGCATTTGACCGGTTCAAGCTCTCATGGAGGGCAAGGCCAGAAGCGTAAGTCAAATTATGATCGAAAGGGCAAACAAGAGAAAAAGCATAAGGGGCAGGATCATGGCAAGGGAAAGGCTTCTCAAAACAGTTTTAAGAAGCATAATAAAGCCAAGATCAAGTGCTTCAATTGTGGCAAAAAGGGTCACTATGCTCGTGAATGCAAAGAGCCTCGCAAGGTACAAATTACATAAAAACTTTCACATTTTTCATATGTTTCCAGCTCTGTTTTTATAACTGATTCTCATCCTTTGTGGACTGTAGACTCAGGAGCAACGGACCATGTAGCCAAAGACCGTGATTTGTTTGTGGATTTTTGTCGAATTCCACAAGGTTCAAAATGGCTTTATGTAGGAAACAACTCTCGTGTACCAGTCAAGGGTATAGGCACATGCATGTTGGATATGCGTGATGGTCGAACCCTCCTCTTACATGATGTTCTCTTCGCACCTGACTTTCGACGAAATCTTGTATCTGTAGTAGTTCTTCTATTTGGATTTACTTTGAACATGTGTAGTACTAGTATTAAGTTGTATCTGGATGATGTGTGTTATGGTTATGGATATGTATCGATTATGGATGTTATTAATATAATGACTTCTTATAATACTCATTTTTCTTTAATTACATCATATGCTGATGAAAATGTTGATGTGAATGTATGGCATATGAGATTAGGCCACATTGGACAGCAACGGATGGATAGATTAGCCAAGGAAGGCATGTTAGGCCATCTTGAAAGGGTTAGTCTACCAACATGTGAAAATTGTTTAAAAGAAAAAATGACAAGAAAACCATTCGGAAAAGGAACCAGATCTGAATTTCCGTTGCAATTAATTAATTCAAACATTTGTGGACCAATGAATGTGAGAGCACGACATGAAGGTAGATACTTTATCACCTTCATTGACGATTATACGCGATACAGTCACGTCTATTTGATCTCTCATAAATCTGAAGCTCTTGCATGTTTCAAGAGATTTATAACCTTGGTTGAAAATCAATTAGACAGAAAGGTTAAAGCCTTAAGAACGGATCGTGGTCGCGAATATTTGTCTGATGAGTTCAAACAAATGTGCAAAGAAAAATGAATACTTAGGCAGCTAACCATACCAGCAACTCCACAGCAAAACAGAGTGGCTGAAATGAGAAATCGGACTCTTTTGGAAATTGTTAGGTCAATGATGGCTCAAGCAAATATGCCAATTAATTTTTGGGGTGATACATTATTGACTGCTGCCTATATTCTAAATCGTGTACCCTTCTAAATCTGTTTCTTCAACTACTTACGAACTTTGGAATAATAGAAAACCAGATCTTAGTAATCTGAGACCTTGGAAATGCGCTACCTTTGTTCATGATTCGTCTTATCAACATGGTAAATTGGGTCCACGAGGTAAAAATAGTATATTTATATGATACTCTAAACATTCCGAAGGTTATGTGTTCATTGGTGAACAATCGAGTGGGAGTGTAACAGAATTTGAGTCACGTGATGTCATTTTTTTGGAAAATGAATTTCCAAGAAAGGGTGAGATAGGTCAGGAATTTTCTCTATATGAAATAGAGGAACAAGATGATTTGATTGTTGCAAATCGTTTGGTTCATATTCCTGAAACTCCAACAGTATCTCATCCAAGTGGGAGCAAGTCAGTAGATGATGCTGAGCCAAATTCAGCACAATCATAAATTAGGCATAGCAATCGTGCTAGAGTTCCTAAACGTCATTTTCCAATTGAAAATGAATCTTACATGATTGTCATGCAAGATGAAGAAGAGCCAAGAAATATTCGAGGGGCTCTCACTTATCCTGCTAAAGAGAAATGGATGAAAGCAATGAAAGAAGAAATGGAGAATGAGATCAAATAATGTTTGAGAATTAGTTGATCTCCCTGAAGGACGCAAGGCAATTGGGAACAAATGGATTCTCAAGATTAAGCGTCTAGCTGACGGCTCGATTAAAAGGTATAAGTCACGTCTTGTTGCTAAGGGGTATACACAACAAGAAGGGATAGACTATGAAGAGACTTTCTCTCCTGTTGTAAGATTTACTTCTATACGATTGATACTAGCTATCGTTGCCAATTTAGATTTGGAATTGCATCAAATAGATGTTAAAACTGCATTTCTAAATGACAATCTGGAAGAAGAGATATATATGGAACAACCTGTCAGTTTTGTTGCCGAAGGTCAAGAACAAAAAATGTGCAAATTGTTGAGATCTATTTATGGTCTCAAACAATCTTCCAGACAATGGTACATTCAGTTTCATCAAGCAATCATATCATTCGATTTCAAAATGATTAATGAAGGCCACTATGTGTATGTCAAGAGATCTAAAGATAAATTTGTTATTCTGTCACTTTATGTGGATGACATACTGTTAGCTAGTAACAATAAAGAGTATGTGCAAATCATTAAAGAATGGTTATCCTCCAATTTTGATATGAAGGATATGGGTGAAGCAGCATACATTCTTCGAGTGAAGATTGAAAGAGATCGTTCCAAGAAGATGTTAGCTCTATCGCAAGAGCATTACATCAAGAAAGTACTTGAAAAGTTCTATATGCAAGACTGTAAACCCATTGATACTCCCATAGCAAAAGGCGAAGGTCTTAGTTTGAGAATGTGTCCAAAGACTCCAGATGAATAAGCACAAATGGAAAAAGTTTCTTACTCAAGTGCGGTTGGCAGCCTCATGTATGCTATGATGTGTACTAGGCCGAATATCAGTTTCGCCATTGGGATGGTGAGTAGATATCAAGCCAATCCAGGACAATTCCATTGGAAAATAGTAAAAAGAATACTTAGATATCTGAAAGGTACTGCAGATTATTCATTGTGTTTCCAAGGAGAAAATCTGCAACTCATAGGTTACGCAGATGCTGATTGGGGAGGAGATTTAGATGAAAGAAAATCTACCTTAGGCTATGTTTTCTTACTTAGTAATGGAGCTATCTCTTGGAGTAGTAAGAAACAGAGTTGCATATCCTTATCCACAATGGAAGCTGAATTTGTAGCATTTTCAGCAGTAGTACAAGAAGCAGTTTGGCTTAAAAGATTTTTGAATCACTTGGGTTTCGGTGAGAATGAAACTAACTCAGTGTTGGTACACAGCGATAGCCAAGCAGCAATCGCTTATACAAAAGATCTCAAGTATCACTCAAAGACCAAACACATTGATACTAAGTATAACTTCGTTAGAGACATAGTGGCAAAAAAGCAAGTTTGCATGCAGTACATATCTACACACAAAATGGTGGCAGATCCTTTTACAAAAGCAATACCTAGAGATGTGTTTATTGGCCATGTGAAATCTCTAGGGTTACATAGATTATAATTATACATTTGATTGAACAGTATATTATGTATATTTGTATATGTGGGATAAATGCAATGAATGCTATTTTCTTATTCATTTATGTGATAATTGTTTCAAATTATTTAATACCAATATATTTAGCATAACACATAAGATATAAAATGAAAGGTATGTCAAACAGTTGATTGGCCTTCTCACACAGGCAATCGCTTCTATGTCTTAGTAGAACATAGAAATGAGATTGATTTTAAGCTAGATATGATACAAAATATGAGAGCAAGTGCTTAAAAATATATATATCGCCTTGATAAATAATCAAGATGAGGTCATATGAATATACTATTATGACCGAAGGTATATGAATATACTATTATGACCGAAGGTGAAATACCCACTATTCACCTGATAAGTAGAGTTGTGGACTAAAGTTAGATATTGTGTATATCTGAACTATCACTTGTACGGTATTGGATTTTAGTTTAGACATACGCTCCATAAGAAATGGAGAGTAATACCGTAACATATGTTCATACCATATGTGCAATTGACCAACAGGGTAACAGAAGATATGATCTCTGCTTCTTTGTTGTGTGAGACTCGCGAGATCAAAATGATCTCATAGTACTCTTAGATTTTTTACTAAATACTTGAATTTCTTTTCAATTAGTTATTTTGGAATGTTGCTAATGATCATGAATGATGCGATATAATGGAACATATCTGGATAACAATTGATTTGGAATGAAGAGATTCTAGATAAAAGAAAAAGATCATTTGAGTGTTACATTATGTTATATTCACTGGTGCACTAATTATGTTTATGTAACATAATTGTGAATGTATAAGTATGGTTGTATCAATAAATAAAAGAGATCATGTAATACTTAAAAAAATGTGACTTGATGATCTGAGGTACCACATATTTACTCTACTTAGATGTTGTTATACATACCTAACAGTTGGATAACAACATATGCTCTCAAATTAAAATATGCTGGTCACGACCTATTTCCTTGTATGAATTTTAACAGAGATAAGAGATTACGTTCTCTTAGTTTATAGCGGGTATCCCATTTTGTGCAAGTGAGAGATGTTGGATTTATTAAATGGTACGTCCGTTATGGGAAATTCGAATTCAAAACCTGACCCGTTATGAAGAGGTGCCGACCAGTTATGAAGAGGTGCATTGGTTTTTATATAAACCATATCCTTCTCTCTCTCTCTCTGTGAAAGTGACTGCTAAGAAAGAGAGAAAAAATAGAGAGCACCAAGAAACACTCTGTTAATGCTTGAAGGTTTTAAGCCGTGGAAAACGCAAGGCTTCTGGCTTCGGCTTGTGATTTCTTGCTGAACCAGTGATACTGCTACCCTCGCAAGATCTATTTCCGCACGAAGATTAACGGAATAATTTGTAAGTTCTATCCGTTAATTAACACAAATTGAAATCAATAATACATCCCGTCTGAATGAACTATAGGGAAATCAATAATAACACAAAAATGTTTTCATTTTCCCCTGCTTTGAGTATTTCAAACGAGCAAATACAACTGCCAAATGTTTACGTATCAATTCTCGTAGTACACCTGTAGATACGGCTTGTTATCGGGCCTCCGTGATCAATAAAAAAAAGCTGAAAAGTAAGATAATCATTTTTAATAATGAAGAAAATTGCAAAACACGAACACTTTAATTATCGCAATTTTCGTAAAATAATGACCCAGATTCTGCTCAGCTTTAGGCCCAATAATCACGTCAATGGGCCGCGCATAATTGGCCCAAATCTTGTCTCTCTTTTTATTTGGTTGGTATTTGTTTTTACTTCAATCCGAAGCATAAAGTTATTAGATTAATGCTCTGGTATGCTCTTTGACAAAGTCAACGCTGCAGAAAATAATGATAAAATATATTTTATCCTTTATGACTAGTGTTAAATTAAACTAAGAGTACATGTTTCTGCTTAACCCTTAGTCCCATAACACAGAAAATTTGAGAAGCAGTACCACCTGCATCATTAAACTAGTTCATTTAATTAATCCAATAAATGATTAATTAAATAACTAATAGAGAGACATTCTTCATTCTTAATTACTTTAGAATGAATTGGAAGTATATTAAAATTCACATAAAAAATACTTAAGTGAATAAAAACATCTGTTCTTTTGTTAAATTGAATAGGAGACAAACGGTACACTGTGCACAGGTACCAAGAAAACTAGAATTAGGAATTAGCTAGTACAACAAGTCCAGCTAGCGTCCAAACGTTTGATCAGAGGTCTATATTCAAACAAGTCATTTTTGTGATTTCAAAGTCCAAAGAATTGATCTGAAGTGCTCATGTTCTTCATATTAAAATGTTCTTGGAAACAAAATTTTATATTTTTTGGAAATTTTACTATTTTTTATATAATTTTTTAAAATCCCTATTTTGATATGAAAAAATATAATAAAAAATTCATCAAAACAACGATTTTCAAAAATTCTAAAAAAAATAACAAAAAAATTCCAAAAAATGTAAAAATTGAGTTTCCAAGCACATTTTAATATAGAAAACATGTTAAGTGTTTCAGATCGACTTTTGAGACTTTGAAATTGTAAAAATGACTTATTTAGAAATAGATCTTTATCCAAACGTTTGAACACTAGCCGGACTCTTAGTACCACAGTTTAGCAGCTTGCGCTTCATTTAATATAAATAGATACTTATAGCACTTAGTAAAAATATAAAGAAATTTGTCAGTAATTTTTCTCTCCTCAGAACACAATATTTTCAACACTAAAGGCAACATTTATAGATTATAATTTTGACATCAATCAGTGCCCATCCGAAAACCACCAAGACTTTGGAAAATGAAAAAAAGAAATGGAACCAATGGCGCTTGTATATTGAAATAGAGATAGTTTATTAATTATTACTTTTGTTATGTAACTGATTTTCCAAATTCCAATATATATATATATATATAGAGAGAGAGAGAGAGAGAGTGGCTAAGCTCAAAACGTTTGCACCAAGCCCTTGGTGCAAACGTTTTGGTTCTCCTATTTGCAAAGTTCAAACGGTCGATCCAAACCGTTAGATATTTAATCCATATTAAAATGTGCTTGGAGACCAAATTTCACATTTTTTGGAATTTTTTTACTATTTATTAAGCCACTTTGAAAGTTGCTGATTCGGGTGAACAGTAAAAACAGTGCAATCAAATTCTGGACCGTGTGATCAGCAACTTTCAAAGTGGCTTAATAAATAGTAAAAAAATTCCAAAAAATGTAAAATTTGGTCTCCAAGCACATTTCAATATGGAGAACAACTTGAACGGTTCGGATCGACCGTTTGGACTTCAAAAATCTGAAAACAAATCGTTTGCACCAAACCCTTGGTGCAAACGTTTTGAGCTTAGCCACTCTCTCTCTCTCTCTATATATATATATATATAGATATATATAGAGTAGAACTAGGGTGCTCCTAAGCTCACCAAGTCCTTCCGTGAGCGCGACTCTAAAACCTATCGAATTGACTTCAAACGACATTTCCAAACCGTTAGATGTTCAATCTATATTAAAATGTGCTTGGAGACCAAATTTTACATTTTTTGGAATTTTTTTACTATTTATTAAGATGGTTTGAAAATCGCTGTTTTCCAATGGTGCAGAATTTTAATAAAATCAGCGATTTTCAAACCATCTTAATAAATAGTAAAAAAATTCAAAAAAAATGTAAATTTTGGTCTCCAAGCACATTTGAATATAGATTGAACATCTAACGGTTTGAAAATGTCGTTTGAAGTCAATTCGATATATATATATATATAGAGTAGAACTAGGGTGTTCCTAAGTTCACCAAGCCCTTCCGTGAGCTCGACTCTAAAACCTATCGAATTGACTTCAAACGACATTTTCAAACCGTTAGATGTTCAATCTATATTAAAATGTGCTTGGAGACCAAACTTTATATTTTTTGGAATTTTTTTACTATTTATTAAGATAGTTTGAAAATTGCTGTTTTCTAATGGTGCAGAATTTTAATAAAAACAACGATTTTCAAACCATCTTAATAAATAGTAAAAAAATTTCAAAAAATGTGAAATTTGGTCCCCAAGCACATTTTAATATAGATTGAACATCTAACGGTTTGAAAATGTCATTTGAAGTCAATTCAATAGGTTTTAGAGTTTAGCTCATGGAGGGCTTGATGAGCTTAGGAACACCCTAGTTCTATATATATATAGAGAGAGAGCAGAACTAGGGTGTTCCTAAGCTCACCAAGCCCTTCCGTGAGCTCGACTCTAAAACCTATCGAATTGACTTCAAATGACATTTTCAAATCGTTAGATGTTCAATCTATATTAAAATGTGCTTGGATACCAAATTTTACATTTTTTGGAATTTTTTTACTATTTACTAAGATGGTTTGAAAATCGCTGTTTTTATTAAAATTCTGCACCATTGGAAAACAGCGATTTTCAAACCATCTTAATAAATAGTAAAAAAATTCCAAAAAATGTAAAATTTGGTATCCAAGCACATTTCAATATGGAGAACAACTTGAACGGTTCGGATCGACGGTTTGGACTTCAAAAATCTGAAAACAAATCGTTTGCACCAAACCCTTGGTGCAAACGTTTTGAGCTTAGCCACTCTCTCTCTCTCTCTCTCTCTATATATATATATATATATATAGATATATATAGAGTAGAACTAGGGTGCTCCTAAGCTCACCAAGTCCTTCCGTGAGCGCGACTCTAAAACCTATCGAATTGACTTCAAACGACATTTCCAAACCGTTAGATGTTCAATCTATATTAAAATGTGCTTGGAGACCAAATTTTACATTTTTTGGAATTTTTTTACTATTTATTAAGATGGTTTGAAAATCGCTGTTTTCCAATGGTGCAGAATTTTAATAAAAACAGCGATTTTCAAACCATCTTAATAAATAGTAAAAAAATTCAAAAAAAATGTAAATTTTGGTCTCCAAGCACATTTGAATATAGATTGAACATCTAACGGTTTGAAAATGTCGTTTGAAGTCAATTCGATATATATATATATATAGAGTAGAACTAGGGTGTTCCTAAGTTCACCAAGCCCTTCCGTGAGCTCGACTCTAAAACCTATCGAATTGACTTCAAACGACATTTTCAAACCGTTAGATGTTCAATCTATATTAAAATGTGCTTGGAGACCAAACTTTATATTTTTTGGAATTTTTTTACTATTTATTAAGATAGTTTGAAAATTGCTGTTTTCTAATGGTGCAGAATTTTAATAAAAACAACGATTTTCAAACCATCTTAATAAATAGTAAAAAAATTTCAAAAAATGTGAAATTTGGTCTCCAAGCACATTTTAATATAGATTGAACATCTAACGGTTTGAAAATGTCATTTGAAGTCAATTCAATAGGTTTTAGAGTTTAGCTCATGGAGGGCTTGATGAGCTTAGGAACACCCTAGTTCTATATATATATAGAGAGAGAGCAGAACTAGGGTGTTCCTAAGCTCACCAAGCCCTTCCGTGAGCTCGACTCTAAAACCTATCGAATTGACTTCAAATGACATTTTCAAATCGTTAGATGTTCAATCTATATTAAAATGTGCTTGGATACCAAATTTTACATTTTTTGGAATTTTTTTACTATTTACTAAGATGGTTTGAAAATCGCTGTTTTTATTAAAATTCTGCACCATTGGAAAACAGCGATTTTCAAACCATCTTAATAAATAGTAAAAAAATTCCAAAAAATGTAAAATTTGGTCTCCAAGCACATTTTAATATAGATTGAACATCTAACGGTTTGGAAATGTCGTTTGAAGTCAATTCGATAGGTTTTAGAGTCGAGCTCACGGAGGGCTTGGTGAGCTTAGGAACACCCTAGTTCTACTCTATATATATATATAGAGTAGGGCTATTGTACTTCGCGAAGTAAAACTTCGTTTTACTTCACGCTCATACACCCATTTCCAAAATCCAAATCGTCGATCCGACCGTTCAAGTTGTTCTCCATATTGAAATGTGCTTGGAGACCAAATTTTACATTTTTTGGAATTTTTTTACTATTTATTAAGCCACTTTGAAAATCGCTGATCCATTGTGAATAGTAAAAAACAGTAAAAAATTCTGGACCAATGGATCAGCGATTTTCAAAGTGGCTTAATAAATAGTAAAAAAATTCCAAAAAATGTAAAATTTGGTCTCCAAGCACATTTCAATATGGAGAACAACTTGAACGGTCGGATCGACGATTTGGATTTTGGAAATGGGTGTATGAGCGTGAAGTACAATATGGGTTTTACTTCATGAAGCACAATAGCAAAATTCTATATATATATATATATATATATATATAGTGAGTGGCTAAGCTCAAAACGTTTGCACCAAGCCCTTGGTGCAAACGAATTGTTTTCGGATTTCCAAAGTTCAAATGGTCGATCCAAACCGTTCAAGTTGTTCTCCATATTGAAATGTGCTTGGAGACCAAATTTTACATTTTTGGAATTTTTTTACTATTTATTAAGCCACTTTGAAAGTTGCTGATCATACGGTCCAGAATTTTATTGCATTGTTTTTACTGTTCACCCGAATCAGCAACTTTCAAAGTGGCTTAATAAATAGCAAAAAAATTCCAAAAAATGTGAAATTTTGTCTCCGAGCACATTTTAATATGGATTAAATATCTAACGGTTTGGATCGACCATTTGGACTTTGCAAATAGGAGAACCAAAACGTTTGCACCAAGGGCTTGGTGCAAACGTTTTGAGCTTAGCCAGTCTCTGTATATATATATATATACTGTTGCGGTACAGGATAATGTATAAAATTTTGGCTGAAAATTTAGAATGCGTCAGATGCATTTCTCCTATGTACATTAATACATGTACTCAAACTTTTACTATTTATGAAATATATAGACAGATGATACTAATATAGCATTGTACATCACTACTTTACAAGATTATTAAGAATATTAAGTAAGATAATTACATGCAGCTCCAAACTGTCCAAACTGACAAAACCACCTCTTTTATTCTTTCTAATGTCATGATAGGAAATATCTCCACTTATTTACTTCTATCAATTATTTAGCTTGTAACATAAATTATATGGTTTCATGCATTATGTGCGAATACATTATCCACATTATAAGGTTTATATCTCAAAGCCTCAAGGGTGGCCTCCAGCACCACTGCCATATCCGGATCCGTAACCCGACCCATACCCTGATCCATGCCCAGATCCATATCCTTCACCGCCACCACCGCCACCGCCACTGCCACCACCTCTACCATATCCTTCTGCATTGCCACCACCTTCCCCATATCCAGATCCATAACCCGATCCATAGCCCGACCCACTACCACCACCATTTCCACCGCCTGATCCACCACCACCTCCGCCGCCTCCACCCCTTCCATACCCTCCACTAGAGGCACCGCCACCCTCACCATATCCTGATCCAGACCCATACCCACTTCCGGATCCATAACCACCACCTCCACCACCACGACCACCACCTCTACCATATCCACCTGCGGCTCCTCCTGAGCCCCCGCCTTCTCCATAGCCCGAGCCAGAGCCATAGCCAGAACCCCCACTATGGCCATAACCACCAACATGACCCTCGCCACCACCTCCGCCACCACCACCACCTCTACCATATGCACTTGCAGCTCCTCCTGACCCACTGCCTTCTCCATAGCCCGAGCCAGAGCCATAGCCAGAACCACCATTATGGCCATAACCACCCCCACCACCGCCACCACCTCCACCACCACCTCCGCCACCACCTGAAATTCCCAATCTAGCTGCATTGGACAAGCCAATGCAAAGAAGAGCTATCAAGGCAATAGCTACAACTTTAGTGTAAGCCATTTGTGCTTTGTTTAGTGAGGACTGTGGAGTAAGTGTGCTTAATTTGTTTGATGGTTGTGAGTTGAAGCAATGCAAGGTATTTATAGAGGTTTAGGACCATGCAAATAGTAGATTTTTTTTTTTAAATAGAATTACTCTAAATTATTTCAACCAAACAAGTCTTCGCTGTTTTGATTTTCAGAAAATAGCCTCCACCGATCCCTAGGACCGGTGGAGCAAAAAAAACACAAACTACACCGGTCCTAGGGACCGGTGGAGTCTGTTTTGGGCCAGCCCCTGACCTCGCCGCAGAAAATCCCAATTCATAGCTCCACCGATCCCTAGGATCGGTGGAGGCTTGGTTTTCTATTTTCCCGCCCCACGGCTGCCCTTTCCTCTGCTGATAAAAACGATGACGAAACTTCAAACGGTTGTAAAACGGTGCTCGAGTGTCCGATTTCAGCAAATGACCACTTTTCGGAAAGCTTGTGAAAATGCGCATGCGTCCGAACTAGCTTTGCTAGTTTTCCAAATTCAGAATCGCCAAAAAACAAAGGGAAGAGTCTCAAAACTTCAGTTGAAGTTTCCGATTAAGATTTTCATTTTTATTCTCCAATCTATGTAGCTCAGTAAATTAGTTATGTAATGAACTTGTAGAATACCAATTTTTATTATTTTTGGAATTTTTTTTACTATTTTTTATGATTTATGAAAGATGCCACAAAATAGGCCCTATTCGTACGTAATTTAGCGTAATTTACCGTATTTTAGCATAATTCTACATAATTATTGTAATTTCAATTAATTTAGTGTAATTCAGCATAATTCAATATAATTTCAAGTAATTTAGCGTATTTTAGTATTAATTAAAAAAATTTCGGATACATAAAAAAAAGTAATCTAACAAATATTAAAAACAAAATTCGAATTTTTATGGTTCAATTTCATTCATATTGTCTCTTAAATCTCAAAAAAAAAAAAAAAAAAAGGGGCCCCTACACCGATCCTGTGGATCGGTGTAGGTGTTTTTTCGTGTAAATTGCAGCTACACCGATCCACAGGATCGGTGCAGGTGTTTTTTTGTGTGGTCTTTCGTGTGGTAGGTGTGGCTGGCGCAAAACAGGCTCCACCGGTCCCTAGGACCGGTGTAGATTGTGTTTTTTTTGCTCCACCGGTCCTAGGGATTGGTGGAGGCTATTTTTCGAAAATCAAAACAACGAAGGCTCGTTTGGTTGAAATAATTTAGAGTAATTCTATTTAAAAAAAAAATCCAAATAGTAGGTGAAAAATAATTGGTGGTGTGAATGGTGTGAGTTGTTAATAATAGATAGTGCGTTATCTTGACTAAAGTTGCCACAACCCCGCCAGGTGTTAAAAAATAGTTGTTTATTGAACTGCAATATATTGGTTTGATTATTATATATTTAGCAACTGTTGTCAAATAAATTATGTAATTTGTATAAGAATTTACTTGACATAAATTAATTGAGACGACATTTTCACTGAACTCATGGGGTGCGTGACAGTATATAATAATGAGCTACTTACTCTTGTATATATTCAAAGAGGAGAGATCAAATTACATTTTTTTGGTGACACACTTTGACATCTACTATTTTTAAAGTCCAAATAGTACGTCGATCCAAACCGTTCAACATGATGGATATATTAAAATTAATGTGTTTGGAGATCAAATTTTACATTTTTTTGAATTTTTTTTACTATTTATTAAGATGGTTACAAAATCATTGTTTTCAGACCATTGAAAAACAACGATTTTGTAACCATCTTAATAAATAGTAAAAAAATTCAAAAAAATGTAAAATTTGATCTCCAAGCACATTTTAATATGGTGATCATGTTGAACGGTTCGGATCAACTGTTTGAATTTTGAAATCGCAAAATTGACTTATAAAAAAACGGTGTCATGATGTGTCACCAAAAAAGGTGTATCGGATCCTTCCTCATATTCAAATCATGGTGTTATTGGTTACTGGGAGAGAGAAGAGGAAATTAAATTATTTTTCTAACTTTCCTAGGAAACAAAATTAACTACTTTGGACACTATTTTAAAGGGAAAAAGCCATTCAACTATGATATGTTTTTATTTTGTTGGCTAAAATATATTTCATATTGTTTAGTGCTTACTGTCCTGTGTACATTAATTGTATAACGTACTTGTCAATAAATTTGATTCTCAGTAATTATTATATAATGAGCACAATTATAATTTTTTTGATGATTTCATGAAAAGAATAAGAAGTTTGAAAATTTTAATGAATATGACATCAATTAATTATAGAAGTTTATTTACCTTCTTAGGTCATTAGCAATACCTAACAACACGCACATACAATCCGTGGCCACACTAATTATCTTATAAACTTATAAATCATTCCATCATATATATTAGCATAATTAATTGGTAAAAAAAAATTATGTATCCTTGAGATCATAAATGGGGGAATTTTACAAAATGACCTATCTTTGAAAAAAGTTGGACAAAATATCCCCTCTCCAAATTCTTTGTCAAAATGACCCTGTGGGTCCCACCAGCGTAAAAATTCTCTTTCCCCTTAGTTTACTCTGACCCTTTTTCCCGTCTCTCATCTCCCAAAATCCCTTCTTTTTCTTTTATTAATTTCTACGCTAAACATGAGCAAACAAGGACAAGACGACCAAAGGCAACAGCTTCTCAAACTGCAAGCAGAGATGAATTTCGGATTAATACAATCTGATGAGCGTATACAAAGTCAAGAAGAACTCTGATAACAGCAGGAGCAAGTCCACATCGTCTGCATTAATTTAAAAGAGCATCTTGAGTTAATGCATTTCGGCTGTCAGATTTTAAACGGAGCCAATCCGGTCACGTAGGGACTCTTTAATATTAGTGCGGATCTAACTCATACGGATCTTAAAGCAGATCAGACAGTCCAGGTGCATTAACTCAAAAGATTTTTTTTGAGTTAATGCAGAGGATACGAATTCGCAGCCCGCAGGGCTCACTGTTTCTTACATACTCCCCCCATTTGTATAAATTAGCTACATCAGGTTTGTTAGGATTTGTATAATAGTGGTGCAGATATAGAGCTCATGTAATTCACTCCGCCTGTAAGACTGTTTCCTGTTTGTAATATATGCCCAAGGACTTTTCTCCAAAAAAAAATTTGTGGCTCTAAAATGTATTTTCATTTATCAAATAGCGGGACAGCAAATAACAAAGAAATATAGAGTCAAAAAAATAATACGTTTATAACAATTACAGTCAATTATAACATCAAAGAAATAAAATAGAAAATGATTATACTTAATAATTACCATAAATGGAGAGAGGGTAACTTGGAGATAGAGAGGGAGAGGAAGGAAAGAGAATATGGGACCCACAGGGTTATTTTGACAAAAAATTTAGGGAGAGGGTATTTTGTCAAAAAAATTTCAAAAGTAGGTCATTTTGTAAAATTCACCGCATAAATGAGATTGCTTGGTGGGAACTCCACCAATATAATTGTTTTTATAATTCAAGTCGCAAAAACTCGCAATTGATTGGATCCGAATTTGACGCGCTGAGACTCTATGTGCGCTTTTTGTCAATTTTCAAAACTAGCTACGTGGAGTAGAATTTTTTATTTACAGGAACTTATTAAAAATAATATCGAAAATGGATTGATTGTCTGAGAATTTCGATCTCACAAGCAATTTTGAAAAAAAAAACATTTTAGAAATAAGAGGAGGGTAGTGAGGATTTTTTATGAAGGACATGTAACATGAGATCATGAGATCATGATTTTTTATTTTAAAAAAAATCAAGTTAATTTTGTAAAATAAAAAATTCTCTACATGAAGGCGAGGTAAAGTAAATATGACCTCTGTCAAAAGAATAAATAAATTTGCTAATTCCTTTACCCAGTGGCCAGTGCTAGCATTTGTCAACGGGAGATTTCGACAGTCACTTTCTCTTCAGAATTAGTTGTACCAACTTTACTACGTACTCCGCGTGACACGTGTCGTTGCATAATTTAAACCTTTCCTTGATAAGCTGAACACATGGGTGGTGTTTAGTTGGAAAATAAATCTGCTGTGATTCTCGGGAATCGCAGGACCCTGCGATTTCGAATCTCAGCTGTTGGTTTTTTTCGGAATGCGTGCATGAAAATTTACTTTTTCAAAGTGTTTTCGAGATCCGTGCACAGAAAAATTTGAACCGTTGATTCGGAATCGCAGGATCCTGCGATCCTACCCAGGATCGCAGCAGATTCGGACTCGTTTAGTTGAGGTCTAAATTTTAGGAGATCTAATTTAGTTATTTTCATTTAGACATTTGGTTGAGGTCTAAAGTTATGTTATGTTTTAAATTATTTTTTGTTTGTTTATATTTTTGTTGATAAAGTATGGTTTAATATTTTTTTGTTTTGGCATCCACTAATACAATAAGTTTAATGGAAAAATTGTGTAGGACTTGCAACGTTTTTTGACTTGCGTTGTCCATTAACTTTTTTTTTTGTTTTTTGTTTACTTACCTTATTTAACTTGATTATATTGCAAAAATAGAACAAAGGAAACTGAAATAATTGTAATTTTAACATAATACAAAACGCTGGTACCAATTCAAATAAGTCTTTATAATACCAGCTTAATTATAATTGAAATATAGTAGTACAAAATTACAAGTCACATGATTTTTTTGCAAGGAATGAGAAATAATGAAAAATTACTACTGAGAAATGACACAAAAAGTTCAAGAGTTGTATAATTTCAAACATGACTTAAAAAAAAATTAATAAAAGGAAAGTGAAATAACATAATTGCAAACTTTCAAACAAGTACATACTAGACCATCTGATAAAGTGATATTGTACCTATGTAAAAAAATAGTAATTTTTTTAAAAATATATATAAAATTTGGTCTCCAAGCATATTTTATTATGAAGATCATATTTACCTGTTCGGATCGACTGTTCGAACTTTGAAAATGGAGATAAAGGATGTAGAGCATATTGGAGCACAAAAATTATGGTGCATTTGAACCCACCTCAATGTATAAATACTTATGAAATTTATAAAATAGGAAGGATCAAATTGTTAATTTTAATTTATTGGGATGTTTAGCCACCCCTAATTAACACTTAGATCCACCTATTATATATTTTAGAGTTCGTGAATTATTTTAACGTTGTACGATGAAGTCAACCTTTAGTGATATCGATCATTGTATTTCTGTTATATATTTTCCTAAAAACGCATTCATTTAAAGCCGTAAAATTTGCTACAAAGTAAATATTTTACGTAAAACCTTACAGGTATTACGTTTTGCGGCTTCCTAAGTTAAAATTATATAATTTGTTTTAAAAACAAGTGATCAATATATCACCATGATTTGTATACAAGAGTTGCTGATTAATTAATTATATCATCATGTGGTGCACCCCATGAGTTAATTTAGAGAAAATGTCGTCACTTATGTCAAATAAAATCTTATACAAATTAATTACTTTGGCAACAGTTGCTCTATATATAATAATCAAACGAATATATTGAAGTCTAACACAACAGTATATTAGATTTTCTGTTTGCCACTAATTACTATCACTTATTGACTTACGTAACACCAATTGTTTTTTTTTTTTTAAAGCAATAAACAACTATTTTTTAACACCTGGAGGGATTCTAGCAACTTAAGTCAAGATAACGCACTATCTATTATTAACAACTCACACCATTCACACCGCAAATTATTTTTCACCTACTATTTGCTTGGTCCTAAACATCTATAAATACCTTGCGGTGCTTCAACTCGCAACCATCAAGCAAAGCTGCCAAAGCACATGCACTTACTCCACAGTCCTCACTAAACCAAGCACAAATGGCTTACACTAAAGTTGTAACTATTGCCTTGATAGCTCTTCTTTGCATTGGCTTGTCCAATGCAGCTAGATTGGGAATTTCAGGCGGTGGCGGAGGTGGTGGTGGAGGTGGTGGCGGTGGTGGTGCCGGTTATGGCCATAATGGTGGTTCCGGCTATGGCTCTGGCTCGGGCTATGGAGAAGGCGGTGGGTCAGGAGGAGCTGCAGGTGGATATGGTAGAGGCGGTGGTGGTGGCGGAGGTGGTGGCGAGGGTCATGTTGGTGGTTATGGCCATAATGGGGGTTCTGGCTATGGCTCTGGCTCGGGCTATGGAGAAGGTGGGGGCTCAGGAGGAGCCGCAGGTGGATATGGTAGAGGTGGTGGTGGTGGCGTAGGTGGCGGCGAGGGTCATGGTGGTGGTTATGGATCCGGAAGTGGGTACGGGTCTGGATCAGGTTATGGTGTAGGTGGCGGTGCCTCTGGTGGAGGATATGGAAGGGGTGGAGGCGGTGGAGGTGGTGGTGGATCAGGCGGTGGAAATGGTGGTAGTAGTGGTTCAGGCTACGGGTCGGGTTATGGATATGGGGAAGGTGGTGGTGGCAATGCAGAAGGATATGGGAGAGGTGGTGGTGGTGGCGGTGGCGGTGGTGAAGGATATGGATCTGGAAATGGATCAGGGTACGGGTCTGGTTACGGGTCTGGATACGGCAGTGGTGCTGGAGGTCACCCTTGAGATATTATAGACCTATATATAATGTGGATAATGTATTTGCACATACTGCTTGAAACCTTTATAATAATTTATGTTACATGCTAAATAATTGATAGAGTAAATAAGTGGAGATAGTTCACACATGAGATATTGAGATTAGAAAGAATATATATATTAAAGTGGTTGTTTTTGTCAGTTTGGACAGTTTGGTGCATAATGTTATATCAGTATCATTTGTGCGTTTTATATATTTCATAAATAGTCAAGTAAATATGAGTTTGTTTAATTCTAAAATGCAGTATATATATGTATAGAAGAAATGGCGCATCTGACGCATTCTGAATTTTCAGGCAATATTTTCAATTTTATCCTGTACCGCAACGGTATTGGAATTTGGAAAATCAGTTACATATAACAAAAGTAATAATTAAACTTTATGATTTGATGAAAATTTGTTTCATTAATACTTTGATAAAGTTTTGGCGGTATATATATAAGCAGCGAGCAGCAAGAAATATTATAACCACGAACTCTCATAATTCAGTAAGGAAAGAAAAAACCTGAATAATCTTTTACTAAATTTGTACAATTGTATCAAATGTTTGCGAAAGTAATTTGTTCAAACAGACAATCCACCGGAGAACAAGAGACCCTTTATTCATTTTTTTTTTTTCATTACTTTGCTGTTGTGTGGTTTTGTGATCAAATATATAGCATCTGTCAATTAAGTTCATATAGCACAATGCTCCACTACTTCGAAGGAATTGGTATCGGATCAAATTCGATTCGATATTTGATTAAAACCGTCCGATCTACATCAAAATATTTTTTTTTTTGATGAAAAATAGGGGTCTAGCCCATATTTAATTGAAATGGATCTACATCAAAATATGTATGAACAATTTTTAATTTTCAATTATTTTGAGGAAATTGATATCGGATCAAATTTAGTTCGACATTTAATTGGAACTGTCCAATCTACATTAAAATTTGAAACCGTCCGAACAATTTAAAAAATTTACACAAATCATATTTACGCAAATCTTGATACAGATGAGATAACTTTGACCAGGAATCAAACCGCCCCACTCCTATTTTGTACGTAGTCATTTTTATTAATATCCAAAGTTAATTATAAAATAATAATAATGCGCACCTTATCTTGGTATTTTAAAAATGTCAATACCGGTCATTTAATGGCCAGTTGGAACCTTTTTTTTGTTGTTTCTGACCTAATAAATATCCATCTTTATCTCTCCTACCTCTCACAACTCACTCAAACTCACATAACAGAAAGAGAGGAAGAGAGAGAGAGAATGTGATTTCTGAGGCGAAAATGGCGATATTTAAGGCAATTTTTCTGTAAATTTATTATTTTTTTTCTTTTTTTATTATTATTATTTTTAGAAATTGTTTAGAATTAATATAAATTTTCTAATCCATAAGTTTTATTTCAAACCCTAGATCTTACCATGGCACCCAAATCCGAACTTTGAAAAGGAGGAAGTGAAACCGCTCGCAATACTCGCATATCCCACGCTAACAATTTTTGGACGGGTGAAGCCCGCTTGAAGAAACACTTATCTCGTTTAGGGTTTCCACCCAAAGATGTTGAAAAATATGCTACCACGGATGATCCAACTATTATAAAAGTTCTTTATGAGAACTTAGGCGATATCGACCCTCCACCTGAATGGCTATTGTGCCCCGCATGTCAGGTCAAGGGAGACATTGAGAAAATGTTATTTTGTCATCTCTGTTGCATAAGAGTTCACCCCAAATGTATCGACAAGAATGCTAATATGGTAAACGATTATCGTTTACAATCTAGGAGTGTGTTGCGTACTGTTGTAAGCCTTCGAAGACAATGGGAGAAAGTTTCACTACTCCTAAGCCATAGTGTTTGCTATATAATTAAGAATATGTTCTGTGTATTTTATGTCATTATAGTATTTTCTATTTAGATTTTATGTTATACTATACATGTTGCTATTTTTGTTTTGTTGTTTATCTATTCGAACTCTCCCAATTTATTTTAGTATAATTTAGCATAATTAGCATAATTTATTTTATTTTAGTATAATTTAGTATAATTTAGTGACAAAAAAGATATAAATACTATCATAAAAACACCATAAAGTAGCACATAAAAAAGAACCAAAACATAAGATAATTCAAACATAAAATACCCAACATAGTATACCAAATTTAAATACAACAAAACAATCTAACTACAACTACCATAAAAACCTATGGTCAGCGGCGAAGGCTATCCAGAGGAAGACTATCGCTATGCCGGATGTCCCCTGTTAATTATGTTTGGTAGTCCCTCTCATACTCCTGGCCAGACAACCTGATCAGGTGTAACGACTCCAAATTATGCGTAGAACAAGTGTTTGGTCTCTCCATCTTTATGCGTAGAACAAATGGCATGGATAAAAAGCACAAAGCAACGACATCTAGTAGGTGAAACACAAGAAAAAGAAAAAGAAAACCCCATACACACTTGACTTTCTCTTAATTTGGCGCCAACAATAAATAAATATGTGCACCGCAAATGGTCGTGTACGTACTATCTCTACTCGCCACAAATTTTATTGCTCTACAGGCTGGTGCCTCAACGCGCGCACTTCATGGATGGTTTGATTTGGTTTGATTTGAAAGGAGCCACTATATACTGTTTAGCTTCAATCAATACGACAGACCAATAGAAGAATTCAAATCTGCTTTTATTCTCTTTTTGTGAACAGTAACTCTATTATTTTTGTTTTTCCGAATTCAACCGTTCAATTTTTTTCGAGAACAAATCTCGAAGCAATTCTTTTTTGAAAACTGTTATGTGCACGCATTACGAAACAGTTGAACATTTAGATTCAAAAAAGTAGGAATAGCAGTATTACTGTTCATGCATGAGGATAGCAGCAGATTTGGATCTCCAATAGAGTGGTACAAATTTTTAGTAGAACTCAAATTTTCTAATTATTTTAAATATGAAATATATTTTGAGGAGAAAAACGAAGAGAAAAGATGTATTTTGAGGAGAAATGTAGAACGAGACATAATTTTAAAGTTTTTTGAATCTCAAGTATTTTTTATAATTTTTTATATATATTGCCTAGCTACTATATTATTTGTTTACATGACAATACATAATGTATATGCTGAAATTTCTTTTTTGAGTATTAAAGCATTTATGCCCTATTAAAAAAAATTACAAAATAATAATGTGACCTTGCAATTTCATTTATAAAAATGTACAACACTAGATAAATTAGTAATTTATCCAAGAATGTTACTCAACTTTCTGTAATTATTTTGCCAGTTGTATGATTATTAAATTAGCAATTAATTTGTCTGAAGGTGTTACATAATTTTTTTTTCAATTACCATGCAAAAAGTATGAGCATCTTCATTCTTCCAATTGCAAAAGATTGTTCTCTTTACAAT
Source organism: Carex kokanica (assembly GCA_025461125.1). Lineage (NCBI taxonomy): Eukaryota > Viridiplantae > Streptophyta > Magnoliopsida > Poales > Cyperaceae > Carex > Carex kokanica. Next base: position 767,246 of record JAJGRX010001428.1, read on the forward strand.
TTAAAAAATATATATGCCACGTCAGAAAAATTAAAGTTACCGGAATGAAAATATTCTCAAATTGATGTGAAAGAAAATTATTAAATTGTTGATATATATATTACATAAATTTAATTTTTATAATTATAAGAATGGAGATATCTTAAATAGACACAAAGACATTATTCTTAAATAGATATTATTCTAACGGACGGCTCAGATTAATCTCTGTCGAACCAAACTCAATTCGATTATTTGGTGCTTTTGAAACTGTAGGGAGTCTGTTTTGAGATTCTTGGTGATACGGATTCAGTAATTAGTCAGAGTAACTGAGTAAGACTATGATAACATGCATGTTATAGATAAATTCGTACTATGAATTTATATTTTTATTTGTAAAAATTAAACAGTTAATTTGAATCGTTAAACATAATCTTCATATGAAAATATATTTTGAGATCAAGTTTTACAATTTTTAGAATTTTTAGAATATTTCTTCGATAAATATAAAATTACTTGATCTAAAAATTATAAACTATTCGAAAGCAGTGAATTTCTATCTATTTAAAAAAATAGAAAAAGATTTTCTTAAAAAATGTAAATTATGAAGGTTACAAATATACTTCTAATGAGAAGATAAAATATAGATCATATTGTATATGGGTTTTTTAAGTTTAAACTTTTCATTATTAATCTGGAAAAAGCGAAGACACGTCAAATATAAACAAAGCGAGAAATTTGAACCCTCAACCCTAAATCAAATGCGTTGTACTAATTCTACTTGCACCAGATCGAATTTTAGAGCATCTACATCTCTGATATTATGAGAGTTTCTAATCTGATGTAGCTGTTTTTAATCAAGTTTCTAATTAGAAATGTGGGAGAGTTTCTTATTTAGAAACTATACAAGAAAGTTTCTTATTAAGAAACTGTTTATAAACTCCACACTGGCTAAATGATTGGCTCAAATTATTTCTCATTTTCATTTATTGCTGACGTGGCTTCTATAGAAACTCTAAAACTGATTTCAGAAATATGAGGATTAGAAATTTTAGAGACCTTAATTTTTAAAAAGTAGTTAACAGTTATTTAAAAACTCATCTGAATTGCTGGAATGTAGATGCTCTTAGTCGTGGAGTCAAAATCAACAGACTCTAGAAATTCAGCACATACGGGATAACGTTTTTTTTTAATAAATACGATTCAACCAAATAGGAGCTTGAGTCCATTTTTTCTAAGAAAATAAATAATTGGATAAATACGCTCGGGAGTCGCTGGATATTGACTTGACATCAAATGACTAAAGTAGCACTCAATTTGAAAATTATTGTTTCCACTTATTCAAAAAAAAAAAATATATATATATTGGTTTCCTAGCTTCCTCCATCACATATCTCTATAGTAACATAAATTTATAATATAATCTGGGAAATAATTAAAATATTAAAATTGAGAGTGCTGAATAAGTTACAATAGTGTAATTTTATTTTATAAAGAACTAAAAATTATAAGTATTTAAACAAATTATAAAATATAAAAAGTAAAACTGCTAATTCTTAATTTATAGGATAATGGCAGCTTTACCCACTCCTAATTAAGTTTATAATTCCAGAATTAACAGACGAATTTTTATAACATAAACAAAAACTTATGAGTAGGGCTTTATCTTTAATTAACAGTGTGTTTTCACTAATAGCAAACAAACTCGGAAACCAAAATTCGATCGGTGGGTACAATTTGGATTCGCAAAACAGCTCAATCATTTTAAGTCAACAGGACGTGTAGCGTGTGCTTCAAAAGTGGCTACTTTTATTGGAAGAATCGGAGATAAACTTTTGAAATTTGAGCTACTTCTTCGGTGGAGGGTATTGTGCAATTTTTTTTTTTTTTTTGCACACATCCATTCATTTAGCAATCAACTAAACAGCGTTGAAATAAGAACGGACCTAGAAATTTGACAAGGAGTGGACAAAAAGTTAAAAAATTTCATAATGTTGGGCTAAAAAAACGAAAAAAAAAATGATGAGTTGAACCGAAATACTTTCGAGCTCCAACAGCTCCAACAGACAATTCCAAAGATGACTGCAGAATAGGTTTGATGCCCATCAGATATACTTTAAGTTTGATGGATTCCAAGACTGTTTGATTCATTTTCATATCCATACATTCTGTTAACATCTGTGTGTTCGCGTCAATGTCTGTACACATGGATCTTAAAGTGGATCAAATGATTTCAGAGTCCATTAGACTCAAAAAGTAGATCGGTCCGTTGAACGTACTCAGTTTTCATCAAAGATAGACAGTATTTCAGAGATATATGGACTAATTCTTGTTTTTTTTTTTTAAATTAGGGGTAAACACAGTCTAAACTTAGATGTGTTTTTATTGATAAGTAATGTTTTTTAACATAGTAGGGTTCAAATATCTTATTGTCTTTCATATATCTATCGTGCTTCACATTTTTATCATTGTTTTTAAAGTTCAAACAGTCAATCTGAATCGCTCAACATGATCTCCATATTAAAAAGTGCCTAGAGATTACATTTTATATTATTTTGAGATTTTTTTTTTAGATAGATAAAAAATTATTATTTTTGAATTGTTCAGAATCTTCTGAAAAATAATAATTCTGTACCTATATAAAAAAAAAGTAAAAAATTAAAAAAATATATATAATTTGGTCTCCAAGCACATTTTAATATGGAGATCATGTTAAGCGGTTTGAATCAACCGTTTAAATTTTGAAAACAGAGATAGAGATAAAGATGTAAAGCACAATTAAGACATGAAAGATAAGAGTCATTTGAATCATGTCTTTATAAGAACAAACAAAATCACGTACAACTTGGATTCGGATAACAGAGCAAGCTTTGAAATCAATGGATGTGTGAGATATGCTTCAAATGTGGCGGCTTATTTAGACAGATAATAACTTCAGTTGGAAATTGGATATGATCTTTTGAAATTTCTGCTATTTGTTCAGAGTCTGAATCTTTATTCTATGCAAAATAGTTTAATAGCCGTAAATTAAACTGAAGTTCAAGCTCTATAATTCTGTTTGAGTTTAAATTGATCTTTTGAAACTGATCTACTCAACTATTTATATTACAGCTAGAACATTATATGTTGTTCTGAACTATTTGATAATTAGCAATTAGGGCTGTCAACGAGCTGGCTCGGGCCGAGCTGGGCCCTAGCTCAGCTTGTTAATTCTGGACCGAACTCTTACCGAGCGAGCTGGATCTAGGGCATCCGAGCTAAAATCTCAGCTTGAAATCGTGACGAGCCAGCCCGAGCTAGCTCGCGAGCTGACGAGCTGGCTCGCTGGGTCTGGCTGGATCTTGTTTTAAGAAGAAAATAAATTCTACAAACTTTTTGGATTAAGCTGAACCGAGCTGAACTGAGCTAGACCGAGCTAGACAATATAAAATGCACACAAATTCATACAAATTCACAAATTAATGCATAGCCGAGCTAGCTCGCGAGCTGGCAAGCAAGCTAGGCCCCAGCTTGAACTCGTTAATTCTGAACAGAGCTAGTGACGAGCTGGCTCGTTAACAGCTCGGTCCAATAACGAGCGAACTGTTAGCGAACGAGTCAAGTGCAAGTTACAATTGAGCCACGAGCTACGAGCTTTTTTGCCACCACATTTAGCAATCAATATGCATGTACGAGATGTCGGAAAGTAAACATTATTGTCGCGAACCATATCACCTAGGATATAGTTTCCAAACATCAAGTTGATGACAAGATAATGCTATGCAAATTATACAAGTCTTTATATGAAAATTATAGATTCCAAATATTAGTAGATGACAACCTTAAGTCGTCGAGTTGGATCGGTTCGGGTTGGATTTTAATTTGTCGTCCAATTTTAAATTATATATATTCAGATTTCAAGCAGGCGGTATCAGATCAGGTAGCTAGGGTCGGATGGAAATATGTTCTTAGAGCAAGCGCGGCTCAATCGCTCCGCACACACTAAAATATAATCCATGCATTTCTCGACCTTATTTTTTTAATCTAAATTATTTTAAGTGTATTATATAAATTTATACTTGATTTGAATTATAAAACTCTATATCTATATTAAAGTCCTCAATTATTATTTAAGTATTTGGAAACATTCCAACTGAATGTACAAATTACCTATCATTCTTCCTCTTTTAATTTGCACACTGCAAACAATTTCAATTACGTACAAAGGAAGGGCACATATAAACACATCACTCAAAGTTGACAGTGCAGTGGACCTGGGTTGCGCCCTTTGTGGAAGCACGGACATGAAAACACGAGATCACATTATGTGGGATTGTCTCTTCGTAATAAGATTCTGACAAGTCTTGTGGGCACAGGTCAATCTCCCAAGAAGAATGGAGAGAAACATCAACAAAGCTTGGGTTCAAGGAAGAAAAACCTTAACTCGAAACGCTAGGCGAGTATGGGATATAGCATGGGCTCTTTTGAAAGAAAGAAATAAGAGAACATTCTCAGAATCTAGCAAGCAGATATCGATCCTACTAGATAAAGCCACAACATATATTCATAATTGGAGCAATTTTGCTTAGGAGTAGAACAATGAGGTGGCTATTGAGTTGTGCAAGTGTGTATTGTGCACTTCTAAAAATATTATTTAGCAAATAATGAAATAATTGTATTTGTAATTATGTAATTTTGTAAATAACCTTTTTTTTAATCATTATACCCGTTAGCGGGTAATTGCCGCCAACTTTCCAATTAATGCAACAGTCTACGCCTACTAATCAAGTGTGAACCGGAAGGTGGATAAATACCTAATTTCCAAAGGAGAACTCCTACTAGACAAGACTTAACAGAGTTGATAATGAAAAATGCCATAACCATCCACAAACCACTTTTGAAAACTGTGTAGCAGATATAAAAGTTTGGCTAAAAAAACTAAGCTAGAATATTATAGAATTATTTATTCAAAAAATTGAAAAGAAGAAAGCTAGCATTCTAAACTTTCATCAATCGAGTATGGACAGAATCCATTATTAAAGCAAATACCGTCGAATATTTCGCGCCAAAAATTAAAAGGCAAATAAAGGAAAAGGCTTGCCAACGACATCTCTCCATCCAGCAAAATGTGTCAAAAACCAATCACAACGGCACCACCACTCCTGTGAATTCATATCCTCTGCGGAGTTATTCCCTGCGGAGTCGTGCGGAGTTTTTAATCTGGTCCGTTCGTTTTGATCGGAAAGACCATATTAGATCTTGTCCGAATTGAAAACAAAAAAAACAAAATTTTCCTGCCCGATAAGATCTGATCTAGTCCGTCTGATCAAAACGAACAGATCAGATTAAAAGCTCCGCACGACTCCGCAGGAAATAACTCCGCAGAGGATACCGGTCCCCACGCACTCCTCTAGGCTCCAAGTCTACCATTTCACACATGAATACTATGAGCTTGGTTCTCTTGCGGCATTAACATTACAGTCTAATTAAGGGTGACCCAATTAACCAAATATACTGTTACAAAATTTGATTGATACTAACAGAATACTATGACAGTTCACTCTGCAGCCAAACCAAAATTTGATTGATACTAACAGAATAGCAACACAGATTGCCACACAGAAAAATAACACGTAAGAACCTAGCAATCAAAACTACGTGCATCATTTTATTATCATTTGTACCATAAGCCATGCAGAACCCCCCTATAAATAGCCCCCACTACTTTGCTACTTCTTTGCTACCGTTTCATCACCCGATAATTTTAACGGATAAGAATAAAATAGGATAAAGTTAATTCTTAATGAGTATGAGTAGAATATGAATAAAATCAATTCTTAGTGAATATGAGTATGAAAATACTTTCACTCTATCCGTATCGTATTCATTGACACCCCTATCGCTATCTCAGATAATGTTCCTTCTATTGCAGTTTGCAACTCGGTTAAAGAAATAAATGCGTGATATTATTATGATATGTAATTACAGTTTAAAGTGTAACAATAGCTTACACCGGAATGGCCTAGATGTGTGTGCTTGTAATAGTATATAAATGTAAGCTGTAATATTTATTATTTAATAAGGAACTCCAAATTTTTCCGTAAATTTCGTCAATCCTATGTTTTTTTGTGTGTAAGTTATGATGAGTAGTACCACGTGGTTTTTAAAATAAAACATTAAAATGATCCAAATAGATGCAAGAGGCTTAACTTAGCCTAACTACTACAGAATTTCAAATCAGCACCAGTCAAACAACACCGGATTTGATAAAACCGGTACTTGTATGTATTTTAGCACCGGTTAAAAATATCACCGGTGCTAAATGTTTGACATACAAAATCGGTTTATTTGTCAAAACCGGTGCTAAATATTTAGCACCGGTTCATTATTAATAATCCCGACATGCCTTAATTTGCTTCTTGATGGACCCAACTTTCTGTTTTGCCCACTCTTTAATTTTCTTTTGCAAAAAACAGATCATTTGATGCAATTGAAGTGGGTTAGCTGCTGTTGGCAATGAGGACCATGCTTCTGTCACTATTTGTCCAAATTGTTCAAACTTTAACCAACAATTTTCTAATGTGAAAAACCTTGATCTCTTGAAGGTGGTCTTTGCGATATACATTAATGATATAACAGCACATGCAACACTAAGATAAACCTGCATCCAACTACTAACCCAAAGGTAAACCTATATCTGTATCAAACCACAAAAGATGAATATTATACTTTTGCAAATAAGTCCACAAAAGCAACAAAAACTTGAAGACCTAACTCATCTTTGTATCAGCAAACGAATCTTGAGGGTCCTCCTCTGAAGTTCTCCCCTGTTCTAAACTCTGCAGCAGTTCCTTAACATCATTTGTTAAAAAAAGAGTAAGTTCAAAATAAGTATAATCATTTCTACTTTTACACCAAAATGTAGCAAGCGCTATAATATTTGAAGCTAAGTATTGCGCAGGCCTTAAAGAAGCATTATAAAAACTTAAATTATTTCTTTCAAGCCAAATCACCCAAAGAATAGCTCCTTTTATCCTTATCAATTCTTTTTTGAGGAAACAACAGGGGTCAAGCCCCTATTTCATTAACCGCAATTGGTTACATAGGTTGAGTTTCCGATAAGAAACCCGAGTTTCCTCTTATCAATTCTATCAAAATTCTATCTATTAAGGGTATGTAAGCATCTAAAAGTCACAGATCCTGTATCACATTACAATTAAATACAAAATTGTTAAATTGTGCAAGTGCAATTCAATTCCAAATTGGAAGTATATAAGGACAAGTAACAAACAAATGAATAAATAATTTAATTAAATTGCTCAAAAGCCAGAAACCTCTACGAAAGACTGCACTGTTTTGGCATGGTAATATTTAACATGAAACTGTAGCAAATTAAAGCTTGTCTAATTTTCGCAGGCAAAATACTTTAATAACAGTAAATTAAGCTGAAGTTAAAGCTATGTAAATTACAGCTAGAATATATTTTGTTTGAACTATACATAATTAGCAATCAATATGACTACAAGAATGGGACAGTATGGGTTATGGGTGATGGGCAAAAGAAATCTCTCTCCTAGAACTAAAACTCAGTGGGATTCGCTTTGGGCGGCAGGTATCTAGATCTTATGGCGAGAAAGGAATCGGAGACATTTCTCAAACAAGAGGCGTTTGGTGCATCAATTAATATTTGAGCCTGGTGACAGAATGGACCGGGCGGGTCTCTTTTGTGCCTTAATAGTGGCAATTGGAGCTAGTTAGGGTGAAACTTTTCAAATGTTACTTTCAATTTGTGTTACTTTGAATTTGGGCGATGGTGCAATACTAGGTTAGCTATATTGCGCTACGATCTTGTAATTAAATCACTTTTTTAATCAATATATTGTTGGCGGCATTTCGCCGCTGACCTTCAAAAAAAAAGAATGGGACAGTATCCGCAAGAGTAAAAAGTGACTATCCGCGAGGGTGTACCGACAGAAAGGTGTTTTTTCTATTAGCGACAGGAGTATCCGCGAGGGTATACTGACAGTATACCCTCGTGGATACTGTCCCATTCTTGTGTGTGTATATATATATGTACGAGATGTCGCAAAAAGTAAATATTATTATTGTCACCAACCTTACCACCTAGGATATAGATTCTAAACATCGAGTTGATGACAAGGTACTGCTATGTAAGTTATATAGGTCTATATATGAAAATTGGAATCAGAGTAGGTCCGATGCCCATCGGACCTACCTTGGTTCTATCTTTTTTCTGACGATTATTCCCTGTTGCACACTGCAAACAATTTCAATTACAAAAGAAAGGCATCCCATATAAACACACCACTAAAAGTTGATAATGAAACAGTCAGCATTAATACACCAGTTAATGCAACAGTCTACGCCTACTAATTAAGTGTGAACCAGTGGATAAATATCTAATTTCCAAAAGAGAACTCCTCCTAGACAAGACTAAAGAAAGTTGATAATGAAAAATGCCATAACAATCAATCCATAAATCACTTTTGAAAATTGTGTAGCGAATAAAAGTTTGGCTAAAAAACTAAGCTAGAATAATATAATTATTTATTCAAAAAATTAAAAAGAAGAAAGCTAGCATTCTAAATTTACCTCAAATGAGTATGGACAGAATCCATTATTAAAGCAATTCGCGCCAAAAATTAAAAGGCAAATAAAGGGAAGTATTGCCAACGACATCTCTTCATCCAACAAATTGTGTCAAAAACCAACCACCACCACTCCTTTAGGCTCTAATAAGTCTCCCATTTCACACATGAATTAATATTATGAACTTGGTTCTCTTGCAGCGTTGACATTATAGTCTAATTAAGTGTGACCATTGACAGTTCACTCTGCAGACAAACCAAAATTTGATCCATACTAAATAGCAGCACAGATTGCCACACAGAAAAGTAACCTGTAAGAACCCAGCAATCAAAACTACGTGCATCATTTTATTATCATTTGTACCATAAGCCATGCAGAACCCCCCTTATAAATAGCCCTTGCCACCCCTTTGCTACGACCATCTCATCAACTCTTCTCGTCTCACTCACTCAGCTATCATGGCTAATAGCACTAAGACACTAGCACTTGCTTTCTTTTTGCTCCTCAGCATTAGCCACCTAGCCTTTGCTGCCAGATCCCTCACAGGATATGGCCTTGGATCAGGAGGTGGAGGAGGAGGTGGCAGTGGTGCTGGAGGAGGTGGTGGTTACAATGGTGGCTCTGGTTATGGCTCTGGCTCTGGGTCCGGTTACGGTGAGGGTGTCGGTACAGGAATTGGTGGTGCATATGGCAGGGGTGGTGGTGGCGGTGGTGGAGGTGGTGAAGGGGGTGGTGCTGGTGTAGGATCTGGGTACGGGTCTGGGCATGGATCTGGATCTGGATATGGTGGTGGCGTAGGAAGTGCGCATGGTGGTGGTTACGGAAGTGGTGGAGGTAGTGGTGGTGGCAGTGGCGGAGGGGCTGGCTATGGTAATGGATCTGGGCATGGATCCGGTTATGGCTCTGGGTCGGGATATGGTGAAGGCGGTGCTCATGGTGGTGCGTATGGCAGTGGTGGCGGTGGCGGTGGTGGAGATGGAGGTGGTGGCAGCGGAAATGGGTCAGGATATGGGTCCGGGTCTGGGTATGGATCTGGTAGTGGCGGTGGTAACGGGCACTACTAAATTTGAAGTTCGCTATCTCAGATGTACCACCTGTTGCAGTTTGCAACTCGGTTAAAAAAATAAATATGTGGTATTTGTATGATATGTAATTATCTTTTAAATTGTAACAATAGCTTACACCGGAATGGCCTGCCTGTGTGCTTGTAACAGTATAAATGTAAGCTGTAGTATGTAATAAGGAATTCCATCCACAGTTTTCCGTAAATATTGTCAATATTTTGTTATTTTTATGCGTATATATGTTGTTTAATTAATTAGTTTTATGATGAGTAGCTGGTTGTTAAAATAAAACATTAAAGCAATCCAAATATATGCAAGTGGCTTAATTAGTCTGATGCCAAGCAGTGGGCATGTCAAACCAGTATCACTGATCTGCTGCTTAAAATTTCAAATTTCCCGAAAAAAAATTATTAGAAGAAACGGTAATGATTTTTCTGGCAGTAGAATTAAAAATCGCTAGCGGCTCGTTATTCGCTAAGGGTACTGTCAAGTATATTGATGCGCTCATTGCGCTGTACGTAGGGGTGTCAATAGGTACAGTACGGGTCGGATGGAGGCATTTTTATATCCATACTCATTAAAATTGATTTTACCCATACTCTATTCATATCCATTAAAAATTGATCTTACTCTACCCTACCCTTACCCGTTAATATTATCGGGTAACGAAACGTTAGCGGATGAATAACGGATATTACTAATATAATAATTAGTTTTATTATTTTTACAAATTAAATATAAAAAACTCATTCATTTCACACATATGTAATTATATTTCTAATAAAAAATAAAAATAAATATGGAATCAATTCCAATTGAATTATTTTTTATAAAGTAAGAAAATTCAAAAACACAAATACATTTTTAGATGAGTTGGAAATTGAATTGAATATATATTTAGATTTTAAAATTATCCTATAGGATAACAGGTATGAAATAGTCAATACCCATACCCTTACTCATTTGGTTAACGAAAACAAATTCTTATCCATACCCATACCCATACCCATACCCAATAAATTAAAGGAAAAAAAATCTTACCCATATCCGCTTTATCGAATACGATACGGGTCGGGTAAACGGCTAAAAAGGTACCATTGACACCCCTAGCTGTACGAAACTAATAGAACAGTGAATTATAGAGAGATTAATTGCATACGTTGAAGTCTCCATCAGTACTGAGCGTTAACACCTCTTTCTCCTAACTAAAAAACTAATAATCTCCGCCTAAAAAGCAATTGCATACGTAAATATACATCTGCACAAATCATCTTAATTCGCAGTCATGTAAATTACACAGATTATGTTATTCAGCTCACATCAATGCATTTTGCAGTAGAAGACCGATTAGTTCACAGCAACTAAAATTATTAAAAAAGAACGCCTAGTTACTTAATTAATTAGTCACCAACTAAAATTAATAATTAGAACAAATATAGATTATTCATTTTTTACACTTCCATTATGTCAATATCTCATAGAAATTTAATATATCAATTTAAAGCTCCGTTAACAAAATAAAATCATTAAATATGATCTATACCGAAAAATATAACGTCCAATAATGCCTCGATTTGAGAGGACGTTGCAATAATGAAATCCAACATACGTTGGAGCTTTTTTTTTTAAGTTTGGAAATCAATTAAGTCATCCAATTATTTTTAACATCCACCAGGAATCTTTCATTTGAATTTCGAACCAGCAACCTCTCACACAGATGATATAGACCAAAGACTGATTATCTACTCACTGGAGTTATTAAAAAGGGAGTAGCTTGATCCCGCTCTTTTCTTAACAAAAAAAATCAAAATATAATCTATACTTCTACACTATATTAAGATCATTTCGATAGAATTATAAGCACTAAAAAATTAAAATACAGAAACCGCTCTCCTAACTTTTCTTTTCAAACTTTTTAGTAAATGATCGAAATGTAGTGAACTTTATGTGCGTCGTAAGAAATTAATATTGATCATACTTTATATGTTTTATTATTTAAGTTTTAAAGCTTTCATAATCTGGAAAAAGCGAAGACACGTCAAATTAACATAAAAAAATGAGGAATTTAAACTCTTAATCACAAACCAAATGCGTTGTACTAATTCTACTGGCACCGGAAGGAATTTTTTTTATAAACCATAATTAAAATTTTTTTTTTACAAAAACAACGTGATTATTTTTTTTTACAAAAACCATAAGAACCAAAATACCATTTCAGTCTGAAATTTTTTTTATTCCGGACCAAAATGGCATTTCGGTTCGGTCCCCTTTTTGGATTTTCTGTGGTACTGGTTTCACAAGTTTTTATATAAGCCGCCGCAGAAAATCCAAAAAAAGTACCGGACCGAAATGGCATTTCGGTTCTTATAATTTTTGTAAAAAAAACAAAAATAATCACGTTGGTTTCCTAAAAATATTTTTTTTAATTATGATTTATAAAAAAAATTCCACCGGAAGTCCGAAACTTTAGTCAGAGAGTCAAAATCAACAGACTGTTGAAATTTATGACATGGGGGATAACCTTTTTTGTTTTTCAATAATTTGGATAAATTAATACATCAAATGACTACATTAGCACTCAATTTTAAATTTTGGTTCGCAGCTTCCTCCGCGTATCCCTATCCTATACTTATATAAAGGGAGACTTTTATGTATATATATTTCTTAAAACTTCAAAATTACGTACTTTTTTCAAATTCATAATATTATATTTAAGATTTTAAAAACTCACAAATTTATCATTTTTATTAACTTTTCTATTAAATTTTTTTTATTAAGTTCTCATTTTACTCTTTACGAAGAATATGAAAAATTTGTAGCATTTGTAATAATTGTTTAGTCTTCTGATTGGCCAGTTTGTAAAGATAAATAATTTATTTTTCTACTTATAATGTATACACAATTGTATATCTAAACATCATTGTGTATGCATCATAAGCAGAGAAATGACAAATTTTCCCTACAAATCAGCCAATTATGTCTTTCACATATGCTCCATATTATTTTAATAAAAAAGATAAAATGAGAACTTTATAAATTTAAAATTAGTTTAAATAGAAAAGACAAAAATTGGGTAAATTTTTAAACTCTAGAAGGATAATATGATATAAAGAATTTTAGGAGGAGAAATACATAATTAAAAAAATAGGATTATACATGAAATTTTCCTTAAATGTGAAATTTGAAAGATCAAAATTGTAGCTAAAGTTGGATTGCAGCTGAGTGTATATTTGGAATTATTTTTATAAACCATAATTAAAAAAAAATTACGAAACCAACATGATTATTTTTTTTTTACAAAAACCATAAGAACCGAAATATCATTTCGGTCCATTATTTTTTTTTATTCCGGACCGGAATGGCATTACGGTCCGGTCCCCTTTTTGAATTTTCTGTAGCGACTCATATGAAAACTTGTGAAACCAGTACCACAGAAAATCTAAAAAAGGGATCGGACCGAAATGCCATTTCGGTCCAGAATAAAAAAAAATAACGGACCGAAATGACATTTCGGCTCTTATGATTCTTGTAAAAAAAAAAGATATCATGTTGGTTCCGTAAAAAAAAAAATTAATTATGGTTTATAAAATAATTCGTATATTTGCCTATTTGTCATCAATTTTATACAGAGTCTGAAAAACCCAATATAGTATGGTCTATAATTCCAGAATAAACAGAGAAATGGTTTTATCTTTAATTAACAGTGTGTTTTTAATAATAGCAAATAAACTCGATAATCAGAATTCGGTGGGTACAATTTGGATTCGCATAAGAGCTTAATCTTTTCAAGTCAACAGGACTTGGAAGATTTGCTTCAAAAGTGGCTACTTCCATAGATTCTACGACTAACTACTTCCATTGGAAGAATCGGAGATAATCTTTTGAAATTTGAGCTGCTTCTTCGGTGGAGTCCACTGTGCATTCCCGGCCCATGCCTTTTTTGCACCACTTGAGAGTAGGTCCGATGGGCATCGGACCTACTCTGGTTCAATGGGTTTAATCGCCGTCGATTTGCTTTAAGATTCGTGTGGAACGCTTTAAACTTCGTGCATGTTTGTTTTAATTTTTGTGCGCACAAATCTTAAATTAGATCGGACGGTCATCATGCTCGTTGAACCTAAAAGTAGGTCCGATGTCCATTCTCTTTTTGCACACCTCTATTCATTCAGCAACAATCATACAACTAAACGGGTCCGGATCCTCTAAATTAAATCAAACCCGAACTCCGAAAACGAGTTTTTAGTAAATTACTGTTCAATGCAAAGCAAACCTGATTATCTATGTTATATTTTTATTTAATTGCTTTCTACTTTAACACTGTTTAGTTGGAGTTCGGATTTTTTTTTTTTTAAAGTAAATGAAATATAGAGTTTTAATTCAGAATGTCCGATTAAAATCCGGACCCGTTTAGTTGATACAAGGTGGATTAATTAGCTGATTCGCATAACAGACGTGGGAGATATGCTTCAAATGGTTATTGCGCGGTAGAAGGTTACAGATTGCTTCTTCAGTGGAGTCTACTGTGTATGATTGTATTCTCATCCCATTTGTCCATAACTCCTAATTCATGCAGCTGACAAGTGACAACTAAACAGTGTTGAAATAGAAAGTAATTAATCTAATTGCTTTCTATTTTTAATTGCTGGGGTCTGGGGTATGTGTGGCTGAGGCAGTATATGGGTCCAAGTAGGGGTGCACAAAAAATTCGAGATTCGTGATTCAATTCGAGTTTGATTCGAAAAAGTTCGAAAAAAATTCGATTCGAAACCAGTTCGATTCGAAATTAATTCAATTTCGAATTCAAACCTGTCCAGGTTCGATTCGATATAGTTCGCGAATTTTGAAGGTTCGAAATCAGCCAACCGTCCAATTAATATAGGCTAGCGAATAAGAGGGACTTGGCCATTATTTTTCTCCCTCTCGCAGCCAGAGTCGCTTAAACCTAAATCTAGGTTTAGCCAACTTTTACTCTCCGCCGTTGCTCTCCTCCGCCGTAGCTCTCCTTGGCCACACGGCTCTCCTCCTCCGCCTTGCTCTCACTCTCTCCTCCTCCGTTGCTCTCCTCTCTCCTCCGCCCTTACTCTCCGTTCCTCTCTCCTCTGCCTGTGTCTTGAGGCCTTCAGAGAATCTGCACTGAATTTCGAATCTGCATTGAATTTCGAACTAATTTCGAATCAAATCGAACTAGTTCGAATTATACCGAACCAAATTCGAACTGGCCTTTCAGGTTCGAAATCTATTTCAATTTCGAACTGGGTTTGATTCGAAATTATTTCGAATTCGAATTCGAACTAGAGCAGATTCGATTTGGTTCGGTTCGTTTGCAGCCCTAGGTCTAAGGTTTTTAGTGGTTTTTTGCTGGATTTTGAACTGTGTGAATGTGTGGTGATAGTTTAGAAACTTATAACCCTTGTAAATGTTTACCGGTAAATATGAATTCACATCCCCTAATCCAGGATTTTCGTGGGGGGTAAAAAAAATATCGAATCGGGTTTAAATCCATTAACCAATTGGATATTCAATAAAAAATAATGCTTTAACTTATACTTTCTAATGCTTTGACATGTAATTTCTGATGCTTTGACTTATAATTCTAATTACCAATCAAAATTCAACAAATTTATTTCAATTTAACCCTAAATTTAACCCGAATTACAAAATCAAACGTTCAGAGGGGGGCAAAAAAAATTCCAGGGGGGGGGGGGCAAAATCGGTCGGAACTGATAAATCTCCACTAAAACTCAAAATCCAGAGGGGGGCAGCTGCCCCCCCTGGATACACCTGGGTCCGCCCCTGCCCTCAGGTTACCTGACCGAGGACAATTGAAACGGACGATCCGGAATTGTTCTTTTAACTTGGCACCAATCTCTATAAATTGGCAGCTTCTGCCATGATTCCTAAAAAAAAAAATTGACACCAATCTCAAAGCACAAATAATACTGGCCCAGCACTATCCCCAAATATGCACCTGAGAGTAAATCTGGGCTGTCTGTTTCAATTTGCTTTAGTCAGGTGAAATATACAGGGGTTGCTAGTCTGCTACAGCCTTTTCTCAAAATAATAATAATAATAATAATAATAATAATAATAATAATAATAATAATAATAATAATAATAATAATAATAATAATAATAATAATAATAATAAATAATTTAATTTAACATGGTCAATTTTTAATATGAAACTGTTGGCGGTAGGATCTAATTAAATCTTGTGTAATTTTCGCAGGCAAAATAGTTTAATATATAGCTGTAAATTAAGCTGAAGTTCAAGCTCTGTAATTAATCATGTGAAACTGATCTACTCAACTATACTACAGCTAGAATATATGTTATTCTCAAGGATTTTCTTTTCAAGGACAGTGCTATACTGAGCTAGGATCGATGTTTTAATTCTAGAAGAAGCTTGGTTTACTTATCAGTTTTAAAGAACGGGTTTTGGTGCGCTGCTTTTGTATGTAATTGTGCCTACGGGCTTTGAAGTGCAAAGTAAACATATATTATTAATTGTCACCAACCTTATCAACTAGGATATAGATTCCGAACGTCAAGTTGATGACAAGGTAATGCGATGTATTATGTACCTATCAGTGTTCTCTTCTTCTTTTTTATTATTCCCTTTAATCTGTTCACTGCAAACAATTTCAATTACAAAAGAAAGGCATCATATACAGGGGCGGATTCAGGATTTTCATCAAGAAGAGGCAAAAAAATATCGAATCGGATTTAAATCTATTAACTAATTGGGTACTTGATAAAAAATAATGCTTTAACTTATACTTTTCAATGCTTTGACTTGTAATTTCTGATTCTCTGACTTATAATTCTAATTACCAATCAAAATTTAACAAATTTATTTCAATTTTAACCCTAAATTTAACCCGAATTACAAATCAAACATTCAAAGGGAGGCAAAAAAAATTTCAAGAAGGGCAAAGTCGGTCGGAACCGATAAATTTCCACTAAAACTCAAAATTCAAAGGGGACAAAGTCGGTCGGAACCCGAATACACTGGGTCCGCCCCTGATCATATATAAACACATGCACCACTCAAAGTTGACAATGAAATTGTCTGCATTAATACACCAGTTAATGCAACAGTCTACACCAACTAATTAAGTGTGAACCAGAAGGTGGATAAATACCTAATTTTCAAAGGAGAATTAATTCCTACTAGACAAGACTAAATAAAGTTGATAATTAAAAAATGCCATAACCATTCATAAACCACTTTTGAAAATTGTGTAGCATATACAAGTTGGGACAAAAAACTAAGCTAGAATTCTTTACTAAAAAAAATTAAAAAGAAGAAAGCTAACATTCTAAACTTCCCTCAATACGATCGAGTATGGACAGAATCCATTATTAAAGCAAATACTGTCAAATATTTCGCGCCAAAAATTAAAAGGCATGCCAACGACATCTCTCCATCTAGCAAAATGTGTCAAAAACCAACCACCTCCACTCCTGTAGGCTCCAAGTCTACCATTCACACATTAATACTATGAGCTTGTTGGTTCTCTTGCTCGGCATTAACATAATAGTCTAATTAAGTGTAACCCAAATATACTGTGTACGTACTACAACCATTGACAGTTCACTCTGCAGCCAAAACAAAATTTGATCCATACTAACAGAATAGCAACATTGATGGCCACACAGAAAAGTAACACGTAATTAATTAAGAACCCAACAATCAAAACTACGTGCACCATTTCATTATCATTTGTACCATAATTGTCATTTGCAACGATCATCTCGTCAAATCTTCTCTTCTACTTCTACTCTCACTCACTTAATTAGCTAGCCATCATGGCTAATAGCACTAAGACACTAGCACTTGCTTTCTTTTTGCTGCTCAGCATTAGCCACCTAGCCTTTGTTGCCAGATCCCTCACATCAGGAGCTGGAGGAGGTGGTGGCAATGGTGCTGGAGGAGGCGGTGGTTACAATGCTGGCTCTAGTTATGGCTCTGGGTCCAGCTATGGTGAGGGTGCCGATACAGGAATTGGTGGTGCATATGGCAGGGGTGGTGGTGGCGGCGGTAGAAGTGGTGAAGGTGGTGGTGCTGGTGTAAGATCTGGGTAAGGGTCTGGGAATGGATATGGATCTGGATATGGTGATGGTGTAGGAGGTGTGCAGGGTGTCGATTACGGCATTGATGGAGGTGGTGGTGGTCACAGTGATAAGCCTCAATTATATATACTTTCGGTTAGGGTTTCACCTCTAAAACTGTACCAAATTTCTTGTATTTTAGTTTAGTTTAGTATATAATGCACCAAAGAACCAAGTTACTACATTTACCTTGTTTAAATTGCAGAAATCGAGCAAATGAAGCAAAATACAGACTGGTGCTGGCTGCACGGAAATAAAATAAAGCTGCACAAGAAATTCGGAATTAAAATCGAGAAATCTCCAATTCTTCCCGAGAGTTTTGCGGCCTGTACAAGCATTTCGTGCGGGCCGCACGAACCAAAAATCTCATTTTGTGTGGGTCTCTCTTGCCGCACAACCAGCCGCACAAACCTCTTTCCTTGGCAAAATTCAGCCGACTTCCCATTTTATGCGGGCCACATGGAATTTTATGAAGGCCTCACGGGAGGCCGCACCAATGCCAATCTTGCTTGATTTCACGATATCTTCTTAGATTTGCTGTCATATTCTGAGGGATTGCTTCCCAAGACACAAAAATTGTTATATATTGGAGGGGGCAGCAGGAGAATGGCATATTTGTTTTAACTTTTATTCTACAAAATTTCTACACATCTTTTTAACATTTTCGAAGTGAATCAAGGCGATTGAGGCGAAGGTTGAAGGTTGCTCGAGCGAAACAACGTGAAGACGAGGGCAACAAGCGAGGAAATTGGTGTAGTCTATTCTCTTTCTTGTTTTTCTTAATTTTTATTATGTTTACTCTTGTATTTCTTTTGGATGTTAGCGCACCCATGAGAGGCTAGATTTTCTCTCTAGGGAGTTAGACTTTAAGCATGAACTTGTGTTAAAATCTACCTTACTTGGATGGTTTTCTCTATTATGATTGTTTGTTTGCATAATTGTTCTTGTTGATTTTATTATTCGTGTGATTACGTGATTTATGTTGCTTGTTAATTAGTATACCGCTTAAGTCTAAATAACTTGAGTAGATTTGGATCAAGAATTGATGGTACCAAATTATGTACATGAATACCTTAAGATTTGAGATTAGAAATGACCAAATCTAATTCTTAGTCCGGAACCACAAGAAACAAAGGTTGAATTGAGGTGAATGACTTAATCGTGAAGCCTCATATTTGATTGGGACTCCTAGAATTGAACCAAATATTGTATGAAGGACTTAATCGTGAAGTATCGGTATTTAGGGATAAACTAGGCTAACCTATGTTTATGGTCTAGATAGCTAGGGTGAAGAACTTAATCGTGAAACCCGAATTGTTTAGGCACGTCATTAATTCACAAAAGTGACCCTTAATGATACTTTCGGCTTAGAAACTCCATCAACGCAAACATGAATTTAGAAACCAAACAAGCATGGATTTGATTAAGTGATTGTATGTCAATAGCCCCTAGACTTCTCTCTATTGAAACACAAAACTCATTTTAATTGTTTATTTAAATTGCTTTGTTTTAGTCAAACTCTCATTTGGGTATTGAACCCAACCAAACCAATTTGCAACAACCCCCCCCCCCCCCCCCATTTATTTTATTTGCACCTTTTTAGAATTAATTAATTTAGTAGAAAGTAATATTTTTCGTTTTCTTTGGATCGATACCTATATTACTACAAGGTTATGTTGTATGCTTGCAACTAATCTATTATTGTGTACTAAGGTTTATAAATTCAAAAGTGAAAAGTGTATTCAATTGACCTAAAAATCCAATACCTAAAATACACAACAGGCAATAGCGGAGGGGCTGGCTATGGTAATGGATTTGGATATGGATATGGCTGTGGATCGGGATACGGTGAAGGCGGTGCTCATGGGGGTGGTATGGCAATGGTGGTGGTGGTGGCCGCTGAAACGTGTCAGGATATGGGTCCAAGTCTGGATATGGATCTGGATCCAGTAGTGGCGGTGGAAACGGACACTACTAAAGTTTAAGTTTGCTATGCCAAATGTACCATCTGTTGCAGCTTCGGTTAAAGAAATAAATGTGTGGTATTAATATGATATGTAATTAATTATATTTTGAAGTGTAAAAATATATAGCTTACACCGGAATGGCCTGCATTTGTGCTTGTAACTGGGGGTGTTCAACCGGTCGGTTCGGGTCAAACCGAATTTTTTTTGTCGAACTGCGGTTTGAACTGAATTTTGAAAACCCAACCGAACCGACCGAATTAAAATTCCAAACCGATCTAAAACCGAACCAATTAAACCGATTTAAACTTCGGTTTGTTCGGTTGAACCGAATACAAACATTTCAAGTTACAAATAAACATTTCAAAACCGGTTGGTTCGGTTCAAACCGATTTGGATAACATTTTTGATAACCACACAAGCCGGTTTTTGATAAACCGATCCATTATAAACCACACAAAATAAACCGATCCATTTTTTATTAAACCGGTTGGTTCGGTTCAAACCGATTTGGAGATCTCAAAACCGAACCGAATCATTTAAACCGAACTTCTTCAAAAACTAAACCGAACCGAACCATTTAAACCGAACAACCGATACAATTAAACCGAAATTTGCCAGTTCGGTTTAGAACCGAATAAACCGATCCATTTGAACACCCCTACTTGTAACAATATAAGCTGTAATATGTAATCAGGAAATCCAAAATTTTCCGTAAATTTCGTCAATCCTCTGTTTTTTTCTGCCTATGTTGTTTAGTTTTATGATGAGTACGTACCTGGTTTTTAAAATAAAAAATTAAAACCATCAAAATAAATGCAAATGGCTTAACATAGTCTGATGCAATTAACTTTAAGCAGGGGCTCTGCAGATTAAGTATTGTTGTGTATTTTTGGTATTGGAATATGTGGGTCAATTTTGTAATACACTCTATGCTTTAAATTTATAAACCTTAATACACAATGATAGATTGGTTGCAAGCATACAACCTATCCTTGTAGTAAAATAGGTATCGATCCAAAGATAACGGGAGAAATTACTTTTTACTTAAATAATTAATTCTAAATAATGCAATTAAAGTAAAAGGGGGGTTTTGTTGAAAACTGGAATGGTGGGTTCAATACCCGAATTAGAGTTTAAACAAAACAAAACAATTATAAATAAATAATGAAAAAGGAGTTTGTAATTAAAGAGACGGAATCTAAGGGCTATCGGCTCTCAATCCCTTGATCAAATTCATATTTACTTGGTTTCTAAATTCATGTTTGTTATTTTGGGGTTTCTAAACCTAATATGTCAAAAAGGGTCACTTTCGTGAATTAATGACATGTCTAGATAGTTCGGATTTCACGATTAAGTCCCTCATTCTAGTTATCTAGACCATAACCTTGTGTTTAGCCTAATTTATTCCCAAATTTCGACATTTCACGATTAAGTCCTTCATACCAAAATTCGGTTCAATTTTAGGGGTCCCAATTGAATATAAGGCTTCACGATTAAGTTCTTCGCCTCAATTCAACCATTGTTCTTGTGGTTCCGGGCTAAGAAATAGACTTGGTCATTTCTAATCTTAATCCTAAAATTATTCATGCAAGTATTCGGTTTTATCAATTCTTTGATCCTAACACCTTAAGTTTGTTAAACCCAAGCGGGACACTAATTAATAATTCACAAATTACTCAAGCACATGAATTATAAAATCACCAAGAACAAACAATTAACAAACAATCATCACATAGAAATATTATCCAAGTAAAATAGAATCTAATACAAGTTCATGAGTTTAAGCCTAAGCCCCTAGAGAGGAATCTAGCCTCTCATGGGTGCAATAACATCCAAGAGATAGAATAAAGTAAACATGACTAAAAACTTAGATAAACAAATAGAGATGAGAATACACCAATCTCCTAGTTTGCTGCCCTTGTCTTCAATGTCTGCTCGCTCGAATCAAGCCTTCAACCGTCAATCCAAAAGCTCTTGATCTTGTGAAGAGGAGAGAATAAGAATGGAGAGGTTTTTGAAAATAAGAACTTAGGAGCAAGGTGGAAGAAGAGATCCCCTCCTCCTGCTGCCTCTCCCTTCTTTAATAGCCAATTTCGTCACTCCTCCCATCAATCCCGAAATCTGGCAGCAGTTATGAGGAGATCCCTCAAAATCAGGCTGAATTGGCGCTGGTGCGGCCTTTGTGCGGCCTTCACAAAATCCGTGCGGCTCGCACAAAATGGAGAGTTGGCCGGAAACTGCGCGGAGGAAAAAGGGGTTTGTGCGGCCCGCATAGATTTCGTGCGGCCCGCATTTTCTGTTTGTGCGGCCCGCATAGAATTCCTTAAGGCCGCACGACTGGCCGCAATACTCTCTGACTTGACTGGGTAAAACTTGTAGATTTCCGACTTTTTAATTTCGGATGAATTTAATTTTTGTGCAGCCCGCACAAACTCGCAGAATTGCTCCTTTTTGCTTGATTCCTACAAATTAGACAAGGCAACAGCAGTAACTTGGTTCTTGAATGAATTCTCTATTAAACTAGGGTAAAACACATGAAATTTGGTACAATTTAGAGGTAAAACCTTAACCGAAAGTGTATACAATTGAGGCTTATCAAGTATCAACCTTATAGTCTTTTACAAATTTACATTTGACAATTATATATGAACTATATATAAATTGATAAAGAATGAGGCTATGAAATTTTGCAATGTGCATATCAGTTCATACTATGGTTTCATATTTCCGTTTTCAAAGTCTAAACAATCAATTCGATCCATTCAACATGATTTTCACATGAAAATGTACTTGCACATCAAATTTTATATTTTTTTTAAGTTTGTTTTACTATTTTTTTGGATAGATATATAGAATACGAGGAGGGATCCAATTACACTTTTTTTTGTGACACACTTTGACACCTACCATTTTTAAAGTCCAAATAATCGATCAAACCGTTCAACATGATGAATATATTAAAATGTGCTTGGAGATAAAATTTTACATTTTTTTGAATTTTTTTACTATTTATTAAGATGGTTACAAAATCGTTGTTTTCAGACCCTTGAAAAACAGCGATTTTGTAACCATCTTAATAAATAGTAAAAAAATTCAAAAAATGTAAAATTTGATCTCCATGCACATTTTAATATGGTGATCATGTTGAACGGTTCGGATCGACTGTTTGGATTTTGAAATCGCAAAATTGACTTATATAAAAAACGGTGTCATGATGTGTCACCAAAAAAGATGTAATTGGATTCCTCCTCATAGAATATTAGTACTTTTGGATGGTCCAAACTGTTAAAATCAAGTGACTTTTTACCTATTTAAAAAAAAGTATAAGTTTCTAAAAAAAAAAATGTGAAGTCTCCATCAGTAAGTGTTGTGTTGGACTTGTGAAGTGTGAACAACTCCCTCTTTTTAACTAAAAACTAATAATATCCACCTAAAAAGCCATTGCATAGGCAAATATACATCTGCGCTGCTGCGCACCAATTATCTTAGCAGCCATGTAAAGAAAACATATCATGTTATGCAGTTAACATCAATGCATTTTGCAGTAAAAGACGGAGTAATTCTATGTTTGGTTGGAATGAGAATAGGCTATTCTTGAGATTTAGGCTATTTGGAATAGCCTATTCAGTGTTTGGTTGGATTAGAATAGCTAGAATAGTGAATCCAAACTTTTTGTCTTATTAGAGTAGACTATTCCTAAAAGTTTTGAAATTTGACTATTCTAATAAAACATCAAAAAGTTTAAATTCCCTATTCTAGCTATTCTAATCCAACCAAACACCAGAATACCGAATAGCTTATTCTCAACTCAACCAAACATACAAAAAGAATAGCAACGGACCGTACTGCAATTATTCATCCTATGCAGCTAGCTACCGAACTAAACCAGATGCTGCTAAATTTTAAAGAGTTAAATGAGTCAAATCTGTCATTATTCGAACCTGAATAAATCCAAACTAAATAAAACTGCTAATAATAAGTATCGAAATATAAAATAATCCTATCCTGAAATGATCAGTAGCCTGAAAAATATTCAAATGGTAGTGATCCTAAACTATATGTTACCCAAACTAACTCATCTCTGAATCTTAATTAGCTCGAACCAAAGGAAATCCAATATAAGATATATAATTTAATATGAAATAATTATGTTTTTTGCCCTAGAACTTGAAACCTAATAAAATCTGATCCGGACTATTTGTGTCATGGTTATTCAAACTCAAAAGCTCACAGAATCTGGAGAAAAATCAATCCAAAACAACCCCAGCCTGATATTTATATGAACATCATAGCAATCTAAATTCAACTTAATCCAATCTAAACACAGCCCAACCTGCCTGATTTGCATCTGAAACCAACATCTAAATTACTCATAATTCACTGTAACTTAAGTACTTAAGCCAAAATAATCCAACTCTCAAGTGTTACCGTATCATTATTGGTCTAAAACCCAATAAAACATGAACACACATGATCCGAGTCATATAGCCACTGAAACTCTGAAAGTTTACCAAACATGAAATAAACTTGATCCATGCAACTTGAGTCCAATAATATATCTGAACCGGCAAGTAATTGACACAACCCGACCCACCTAACCTGTCAGGTCCAAGTTTAATGAAAAGATTCAAATATCTGTAGCAAAATTTCAAAGAGGAAGCCCAGGGTATTATTGCATATGTACCAGTCATTCTTCAACAAATAAAAAAAAAATTAAACAAATCTTGTCAAAGATTTCATTGGAAGTTTCTAGCAATAAAATTGACTAACTCAAAAGTACGCAAGATGTAGAATTTTAGAACTACAAATAACTAAGTGACTTAAATTTCTCCAGTACCAAGGGCTTGCCTTGAAGTATCCCCTGATGCCCATGCTTGATAATCCTTCACAAGCTAAAAAAGGAAAAGTCGTAACAGTTAATACATAATATGATTACATCAATTACTACCAGAAATGTGTTGGGCTACTAGGTTTTTTATCAGTAGGATTCCAATTTATTTATTTATTTTCTCACAACTATTTTCAGCCCAGAAGAAAAAAATCACCAAAAACATCCTCGTTTTAAAATCCAAATTTATGCTAAAAATCCTCTTGTTCTCTGCTTTCTGTTTCTATTTGGTCACTAGAAGCCCTGGCATTTTTACGTACCCTTTGTATACCTATGTAAATTAGTAGCAAATTAAAGCAGACCTGAGTTAAAAAACGAGGAAGCATCACTCGTAGAATCTGTTCAAGCACCTGTCTACCAGTCGACTCAATAGCCTCAACCGGCAAAGCTCGAAAAAGAAATGGAATTTCAATTGCAACCTATATATAGAAGGGGCATTTATTTCAACATAACCTATTTATATGATGAGGGTTCAAATATCTCCATTTTTTGTGCCTTATTATACCCTCATTTTTAGAAGCTTAACATAAACTAAAATTTAAACCTCCAATATAACAAAATGTCACCATTACATGTGGTCTCTGTGACTCTGACTCTGTCACATTCTCTACATGTCCATAAAAATGCAATATTTCAGTTTTATTTGGTAAGTATAAGCATGAAAAAAGAACATATAGAGATTTCCTGCGTTAGTGAAGAGTTACAGATCTCTTGAAAAAGATAAAATAAAGCTTAAATGTCGTAATTCGCCATTATTTGGGTTTTGAGTTTTTTCATTAATACACTTTCAAAAAAAATGGAGGCAATAAAAACCATTCTCACATATGATATATTCAATTCTTACTGTATATACTCAAAGGCACTGGTAGAAATTTATTCACCTCAATAGAAGTATCAGATGTGAGTTCCTGGAAATCTGAATCCTGCAAACTCTGCTTGCAGAAAACCCGATTCACCATGGAAGCTGCATTCCGACAGTAAACTTAAGTCAATCATTTCCTGAAAAAAATAAAATTAAATACTTCTATTCAGAAAATAAAAAAAAAAAAAACACAAAAGAAAACATTTGAGTAATGGTCCAAATGGGGACTAGAAAAGTCTGTGCCTTAATATACAAACTAGTACACAAAAACATTACCATTTTGTTTCTATTTTTTAAATTATGAATCCCAGTTCGTAAATAACAACTATTCTTGAATCAAATGAAAATTGGAGCAATCAAAACATTAAAACAAAGAGACTGGCACAAAGCAGAACAATAGTAACAATGATATAATTAGTACCTGAAAATTTCTCATTCTGAGCTTCAACAAGTGGTGAACCCTCCAACTAATAATGAAAAGTCAAAACAAGACAAATCCATATAAAAACAAAGAAGAAGAGATGAAATTAGAAATATTCAAAGACCTAAGTACGTGGGAAATTGAATCTCGTTCACCGCATATACAATTATGCATCACATGAAAAGTAATTCTCCTTATCTCTGGGATCTTTATGGTTTTGAATTAACATACAAAGGACCACAAGTCACTCCATTTCAAGAATGGTTACTAGCTAGCCAACAGACACATTATTAGAACAAAAAAAAAACAGATGCTAAATTAAATGATTTAGAGAGTATGATGTTATTACCGTATCTAATTATGTGCAATACCAGATAAGCACTTGGACTAACTAGTTAGTGCTGCTGAATCCACACCAGGCTTTTTACTGATCCTTGTAGAATATCATGGCCATTTTTTTTTTTTGTTTATTAAGCTCGGGATAAAATTCTCTAAGAAAGGATTAACCTTCGTACCGAAAATACCTTGCCACCAATCAGAGTAGACCCACAATTACTTTATCAGGTAGAATAGAACACCTCTATAGTAAAAAGTAAAAAGGGACATGAATAACCTTGCAAGACATGAGGCGGATACAACATCCATTGGGTTCCTCGTCAACACGAACAACCAACACTGGACAGACTTCAAATGAGAAGAACTTGAAGCGGTACACATAGCACCTAAATGTATTGTCATCTATTCTCTCTATCCTCTCTGCATCTAGCACCGAGTACTGACTCGCTGGTAAGCTCATGTACTCAGCTAGTTTATGAAAGAAAATAACAAATCAGTGCAAAATTTTATATTTGTCCTTGTCAAATATGTGAAATGTCACCTATACCCTCTTATTTAAGTTTATTCAAGGAGGTTTAGGACCCACACACATTATTTAACTTGACAATCTTAACAATCTTCATAAATATGATTGAAATAAGAATATCAACAATATAGGCATGATCTATTGGATACATGAATTGTGCGCAAGAAAATATGACGAGATTTGGACCATATTTTACCATTAATTAAACCATGTCTAAATTTAACAACTTTTGATGTAGGGCAAAGCCACCCTTTGCCAGGGTGCGGCACTTGCCTCCCCCGAATCAAAAAGAAGGTTACGCTCCTTATATTTGTTTCCATGGTTTTCTGAAAAGAACAAGTAAAATCAAGAAGAAGAGAAGAAGGCTTGTGATTGGCACTTGGTTGACAGAGGTACCTAAAGGGCGTTGGAGCTGTTTGACGGACGCAGAATCAGAGTGACGGGCGATGAAGCGGGCCTTGGGGGCGGAGGACACGGCGGAGGAACGGAGGCATAGTCTCCGGCGGCGATAGGAGACCGCCGTAGCAGCGTAGAAATGAATAGGCGGAGCAGAAGAAGAATGGAGAGCGGCCATCGACTTCTCTTCTCTCCACTTTGGAGTGGAGTGTAGAGAGACGGATTAGTTGGGAGCTACAGACTGGCACTGGAGAGACCAGTTTGAACCGGACCTGTGAGAGCAGGAGGGAAGAGAAGAGAATCCAGACTTCAGATTCAAGGACCAACGTGGCAACGATGGGGAACGCTGGACATTGTGGAGTGTGGACAGTATGTTTGACTCCAGGGATAAGACGCCAACGATTCTCCAGTATCTTGCAACTGGAGAAATCAGTGTATCACTATTAAATGCTTCCATCATGTTTTAATTTCTAAAATTCTAATAACTCAAATTTCAACTTTCTTTATATTATTATCAAGAGCTTGTGACGTGAATAATTTTTTAACGTCGATTTTTCAACATATTAATTTGCATGAAAAAAAAAACCAAAAAGTAATAATTTTGTATGTGCATATAGAAAAAAAATAACATAGATTGTTATTAGAAAATAAAAAAATAAAGACACGATATAAAAGTTAAAAACAAAAAGACATTTGAATCCAGAGTTCGTAAATTTCTTTTCCTTTTTTTATTTGTACTGAAACTATTTCGTAATTGTTCACCTTTATCAATGTATGAAAGTCATTGATATGATCTTACATTTCAATAACGAGAAAAAAGGAGCTGAAATTCCAAGCTAATCTAACAAGTCAAGTTTCATACTTCAGCTATTCAACTTAGCAATAAATTAATTAATTCCTCAATTTCTATTTCATTACAGCTAAGCATCTACTATACACTCAATAGACATTCAAGTATCTTTCAGCTACCTACCAAAATCACATATTGCTAACTGGCCCACAAAGATGTCAGGTGAGGCTCCAGAGAAATTCAAAAACCAAATTCAATCAATATCGGCATGAACATAATCTGTAAAAACAAAATTCTTCTCTAGCTCATGCAGTGTATACGCCGCTGCGGCGCTGACCAAGGCGGCCCCTCCTATCAGGAGACGAATAGATGTCTCTGACGGGATTCCAGCTGTAGCACAGAAGAAAACAGTTGATCCAATCAACACCTTTTTCCAAGTCTGAAAACCATTGTAAGCTGCTTTGCATGATGAGCACTTGAGCGTGTGTTGCTCAAATCTGTCGAGCATCTGCAGAGATTATACCGAAAAAGTGCTGGTAAATGCCCATATGAGATATTAAAGAATGAAAGATAACATGAAATACCATGCATACTGTTACAAAACTAACAACATTAAATATGCCCCTCTAAAGTTGCTAATATCACATATACTATTAACTTATTTCTTTGAACATAAATAACTCTCTTAAGTTCGTTTTTCTGAGACAAATACTGACAAGGAGAATACCATTGGCAACCTTTAAATTAAAATATTTGGTCTTTATAGATAGTCCGTTATTTCCTTTTTTATGAGTAATTTGCAAATAAGCCTCTCAACTAATGCATTTATTTGTTTATCTACAACAAAATAGGGGCCCGTTTGCATTTATTTGTACTGAGTACTTGTGAAGTCTAATGCAACTTCTTCAAAACAAAAACAAAAAAAATTACCTGGCGCTTAGACAAGACTGTAGAAGGCAATGGTTGGTTGTCAGTGAAACCAAACCACTCAGGCTGGCTATTCCCAAACCGTCTCAGCCATGCACGAAAGGCTAAAACCAGGCGATCTGCCTGGGTCGGGGTAAAAGTAATTTTTGTGTACTCCTTATTTATGTCAGTCAAAGACTCATTCAACTTGGATTGAAATACCTTTTCTTGACCTTGAAGTACTATCATGTCACCATCATAGACCAAGTTTGATGTCCAGTGCTCATACCACCTTGGCACGACCTATGCCATTGAAAACTAAAATAAGACCTTCGAACAAATCCATTTATAAATCATATATCAATGAACTAATATTATTTTTCCAACGCCCTGGCAAGTTTGCATTGGAGCCTAAACTAAACCCAAATTCAAGACAAATTTAATCTTCAATAACTTTTTCTTTCTTTTTAACATAAGCTTGAATTACCCTCAAAATTCGCAGCTAAGCACCAAGTTAGCTTCAATTGTACAAGGGGACATAAGGCACTATTCATATCAAAAATATATTAAATTTGCTTACCTGCCACCAATTAGGTCCAGGCATTGAAAATTGGAAGAAGTTGCGGGCACTACAAACAATAGAACGGGTCTTCCCAGGCGCCATAGGAATATTGAAGGAACAAATCCATATAACCCATTTCTGATTTCCTATTATTGGCAACTTCGTGTCAATCTCAATCCTGTAAGAGTAATACATATAACTCATTTCAAGTGCCGATCTTGTACTAGGCTTTTTATAAAGTTACATTTAATAAAAGGTTTAAAAAATTATCACCTGACTATATTTGCAAATAAGACCCAACATATTACACATTTGCAATCAAATAAAACAACGATTAACAACATTAGTCTCACTTTTTTAGATTAGCTTAACAAAATTGCTAAGTTCATTAGAACTTGAAAAACTAAGTCTCTTTGACTAGACTTTAGTTGATATTGGCTTGACTTTTCTTGTGCAAATAAGACCCAATGTACTTGATAAATTACTCAGCATTTCTCTATTAACAACCGGCATCCAAAATTATTTAAGATACTCGTGATCACACCTACCCACGAGATCTATGTGAAGAAAAAGGCAGAGTTATGACATATTGACAAGGGGCCTCTAACTCCACAACAAGACCAGATGAATCAAAATCAGACCAATACACAGAAAAACATGGTTGAAAAATATATTGTACAGTTCCGAAGGGATGTGATCAGTTCAACTCAGGGAAGTAATGGGCAAGTTAGTCATTTCTTTACTTGAGTTGACCTGTCATCTTCTTGCTTGACTTGACCTCTGATTTTGAATCTTGGTGTTATTTGCAAAAGAAAATTATAAAATTGAATCAACATCGGACAAACTTACTTGTTCATAGCATAGCAAGGAGCAATGAACTTAGCAGTGATGCGAGGATTGCCTGAATTAGCACCAGAATAACCCCACGCACCACTCGAATCCAACTTAAATGGCAAAGGCTTAGCTCTATCTCTCCTTCCTGTTACCTATTTAACAACAAATGTAATATGTTCTACCATTTGTAAAATGTCCCTACTACATGTGCCAGCAAGAAAAGAAGAAAATCTACCTTATGGTGTGCAAATTCTATATGTGAAGGATCAGAGACGTTCTCCATTAGCGTGTCATAGCCATAGAAAAGGTCTCTCTGGATTGTGACTGTAGAAAATGCAGGGTCATCAAAATCCTCAGGCAACCTAATTATACAATGCAAACATCTTATTTCCAAAATAATGAATCCAAAATATAAAAAATGGAATCCTATTATATGCATTAAGTGCCTTTGTTTACTGCATCATCGCCAAAAGGGAAGCTACAGAATACAAAGATTTCAGACATGATGCATGCAAGACAGCTATAGCATGATTTCTTAATTTATTTTGAATAAGGGAAGCTTTAAGAGTATACAAAGGTAAATGCCACAAAATAAAATTAATTTTACGCACATAACTATCTGAGCTTAGAACCATTATATGTAGTAGTTGCATACAAGACCAGAAAATCAATCATTTTGCACAAGTGTTTATTAGCAATTTAGCATACATACATGGGAGGTTTTGTAGCAGCAGCTTTTTCCCATCCATTTTCATCAGGCCAGACAAAAAGCAATCCCTGAGAGACAAGGGTTGGGAACTTAATTGCACATGCTCTGGCTGACTGGTTGGCCCGTGCCTCCGGTCCCTCAGCTGCCGCCTGAGGGATCCGCGTGCAGGAGCCCGATCCACTAAAGGACCACCCGTGGTATGAGCACTGCAAGCATCCAGTCTCATCTATTCTTCCTTCCTGTTCAAGTAAAGGACAATTGTCAAAGTGTGTTTCTTTTTATGCTGGAATCTCTTATGTTCCCCCTAAATTTTTATAATAATAATTTTAAGCACGCGCATTGACTGGATTCAAATTTATCGTTTTCAATTTTACAGTAATTATACATAGAATTCAACCAAATTATACACATAATTACAATAATGCAGTAGTTTTACAGGCCTACGAGCATTCAACCTAAAACAAATTATACAAACTGTCACCAATTTAGCATCAAGGTACATACATCTAGAAACAGTACGAATTAATAAAATTTATAATTTAGAGAAACTTAACATTCAAAGTAATTTCGAGTTTGCATCTTATCAAGCTTACAGAAATTTGCATATGATTCAAAAATAAATCACAATAAAATAAACGTCGAACGTCCTCAAGTTAAAAAAGTTACCGAGAGAGGTGCAAGTCGGTGGGGGCATTTATCATCTAAGGCGACCCAATCGCCCGAATTGGGATCTTTCCAAATCACAAGATCACGATTTAAGAGCTGAAACGGAGTTGGGTACCGCGGGTCGAGATCCTCAACTAGTGAAACTGGATACCAGTGGTCTCTCCATGAGAATTTCTCATCGGATGAAGAATTAGATGTTGTTGGCTCCTCATCTCGTCTCACTTCCTCATCTTTTGAGATCGGAGAGGTGGGAGACGATGGTGTGGCCACGCGAAGTGAGAATCGTCGATTGCGTTTGGAATTTGGTTTGTGAGAATTAAAGGTGGTTTTACTGGGTAGAGGAACTGAGGGTTTGAGCAGTGGGGAGTGGTAGTGACACTGGGGGAAGAGTGATAAGAATGTATTTAGCGCCATTTTCGGGGATTAGAGAAGAGAAACTTTGTTTATAGTTTTACAAAAAGAACTAGTAGTTTATTGGAGAGAAGCTGCTGAAAGTGGCCCCCACCTGAGATTGCAAACTGGTAGTTGATTTTGCTTGCACGCCACAACGAATTTTCTGGAAACAAGAAACCCTGCGTCATCTCCTAACTACGAACCATGTGGCGGGTACTAACTACTGGAACCCACAAAGTAATAAGTAATAACTAGCATGCACTTAACCGAGTGAAGCTGGGACCCACCAGTCGGGGGACAGTGTCATACTGGGCTCCAGACAGCGTTAGGGAGTTTGGGACGAGTCATACCGAGAACAAAAGAAAGAATTGGAGGTAAAATGGTAAATCTGGCCTGTGGATTCATAATTTGTTCAGACTTCAGACGTACAAGTCTAAAGAAGGCTTGTCGTGTTGAATTACTCCGCTCGATAAGTGGCGGAGGATGGTCCAAACTCCAAAAGGTTCAGCAACTCAGCACTGCTCTTCAATTTGCTATTTTACTTTTTTTATCGAAAAAATTAATAAAAAGCATTTCCGACCTGCCGGATTCGAACCAGCGACCTAAGGATGTCTGCGAACAACTACAGTCCTCCGCTCTACCAACTGAGCTAAGGTCGGTTTCTGATTAAATAGAGTAATTAATATATTCATTATATACTTCCGAGTTCTGACGCCCATTTTACACCATGCTGTAGCCTGCAAGTGCTGTACTCCTGTAGGAACGTTTTGTACAGCTAATTTAGGCCGAGTGACGACCTCATTTCATGCCAATTGTGCAGGATCCCTCTCCTCCCCAAATTGTTGAAGTCTCATTGGAAAGTCCGAGATGATCTAGCGTGCAAAACAAAAGGTTGCTTCACAATGGAACGGACTCCGCTGCTTTTTTAGAAGAAAAGCAGGACCCTTCTCTTCCAAATCCAACAATTCAAAATTCGTTGAGATTTGTGCATGAAACAAGTTTTTTATCGAGATACGTGAATGAAAATTTTGAATCGTTAGATTTGGAAGAGGAGGGTCCTCCTTTTCTGCTAGAAAAGCAGCAGAGTCGGACCCCTTCACAGTGGGTTCTGATTCAACCCGATCTTGACCAGAAAGTACACGTCATATGATATTATCAAATGTGCACCTTTAGGCTTTTTTTTTTTTTTGTTTTGAGGAAAAACACTTAGGTGGTGTTTGGTTATGGAATGTGGACTAAAGTTAATGAGATCTAAATTGATTGTTTCAACTTAGATTGGTCTAAATTATTCATGTTTGGTTGAGATCTAAATTTAGATCATGACTTAAGTTATTCCTTGTTTGGTTAGAGTTGGTGGAGGATTGAAGTTTTGGAAACCTAAGTTAGTTAATTAATAATTATTATTATTTAATGAGGAGGGATCGGATTACACTCTTTTTTTGACACATTTTGACACCTACCATTTTCAAAGTCCAAATGGTCGATCCAAACCGTTCAACATGATGAATATATTAAAATGTGCTTGGAGATCAAATTTTACATTTTTTTTGAATTTTTTTACTATTTATTAAGATGGTTACAAAAATCGTTGTTTTCAGACCATTGAAAAACAGCGATTTTGTAACCATCTTAATAAATAGTAAAAAAATTCAAAAAAAATGTAAAATTTGATCTCCAAGCACATTTTAATATGGTGATCATGTTGAACAGTTCGGATCGACTATTTGAATTTTGAAATTGCAAAATTAACCTATCAAAAAAACAATGTCAAGATGTGTCATAAAAAAGGGTGTAATTGGATCCCTCCTCTTATATAATTATATACTAATAATAATTATTAATAGTAATATACTAAGATGAGGGTTAAAATGCACCACAATTTTGTGCTCCAATATGCTCCACATCCTTTCTCTTTGTTTTCAAAGTCCGATTAGTCGATCCGAACCGCTCAATTTATAATAAAATATGTTTGCAGACCAAATTTTATATTTTTTGAATTTTTTTACTACTTTTTAAGATAGGTACAAAATCACTATTTTAAGGAGATTCTGGACCATCCGATAAAGTGATATTGTACCTATGTAAAAAAATAGTAAAAAAATTCTAAAAAATATAAAATTTGGTCTTCAAGAATATTTTATTATGAAGATCATGTTGAGCGGTTCGAATCGACTGTTCGAACTTTAAAAACGGAGATAAAAGATGTTGAGCATATTGAAGTACAAAATCATAATACATTTGAACCCTACTTATATACTAATTGAGGAGGGATCCAATTACACCTTTTTTGTGACATATCATGACACCGTTTTTTATATAGATCAATTTTGCGATTTCAAAATCCAAACAGTCGATCCGAACCGTTCAACATGATCACCATATTAAAATGTGCTTGGAGATCAAATTTTACATTTTTTTGAATTTTTTTACTATTTATTAAGATGGTTACAAAATCGCTGTTTTTCAATGGTCTGAAAACAACAATTTTTGTAACCATCTTAATAAATAGCAAAAAAATTCAAAAAAAATGTAAAATTTGATCTCCAAGCACATTTTAATATATCCATCGTGTTGAACGGTTTGAATCGACTATTTGGACTTTGAAAATGATAAGTGTCAAAGTGTATCACCAAAAAAGATGTAATTGGATCCCTCCTCATACTAATTATATACTAATAATATATTATTATAATAATTTGAGTTAGGACATGACGTACAATAAAATTAAACCACTATGTAAAGTGATTTAATTTAGACCAGCCTAAAGATCGGTTTATGCCATCTTAGTCCAGCTCAATTAATACTTATTTGGTGAAATAACTAGAACTAAACTCCTTATTTCACCTTTTAGGCCACAACCAAACATGGGGTAGATAGCATGAGAAAGGCTGTAATCAGTTCAAGCTTGGCTTAACTCCCAAGTTCCAACATACACCAAACCATGTTTGCCTAATAATCATGTCCAATTGACGAGCATGTACACCAAACCATGTTTACCTAATAATCATGTCCAATTAACATGGGGCTCCCCTATATGATCATGCTTATTTAACAATATATCAATACTGACAGGATTAGCCACAAGTTCAATATCCACACTTATTTCAGTAAGCCACAAGGCCAATGAGAGACAAGAACACCAGAAAAGATATCAATTAGAAAATACAAACTAGAAGGGTCACAAGCTTGTTTCCCCAACAACTAAACAGAAACAAACAACAGACAAGCTCCAGAGAAATTCACTCAAACAAAAGAACAATTAAAACAGCCCACTTTTAGAAGAACCTAAATGGGGCATTAATGGAACGAAAGACAAAACATTCCATCACTTGGGGATCATCTGTGCTGCAGCAGCTGCAGCCTGCTCCTGCTGCTGCTGAAAGTTGAGCGGCCGGCGAAACAGCATGATATGTGGCTCCGGGCGGTGGATAGCATAGTGTACCCAGCCACGGCTCTGCTGCACACCTATTGCCCTCCACTCATTCTGCACCAAAATTGAGAGGGAATATAGAAATATATCATCACACAATATAATTTGCAGTTTGTGCACAAAGGAGAAAATACATTTAGGTTCCCATTCTAATAGGCACAACAATATCAAACAGGAAAAACATGTACTTGGATTGAGAAAAATACAAGGGGTTCACTGGGATTCACTCAGCATGTAACACACAAACTTATGATTATGAGTTTGACATTCCTTAGGAAAAGACTATGGAAAGATGATAAATTTTAGAAATTCAGATGTTGTCGTCTTCAAAACCATATAAAGTGGATTGATCTACAGCACAATTTAGTTCCAGCATGTACGTCATATGTTATAGGTAAACCAACAAATTTGACACCAGATAACCATATAAAGAGAAATCATTTAATTTGTTGGAATCTACCCAAAATCAAACCAGGAGTGTAGAACAACAAATTTACAACAAAAAGTGTCATGAACTACTAGTTTGACAAACTCCAATTTCAATTAGACAAAAGAACACTTAGTGCATGACAGATCTATGCATAAGGCTATATAATGTAGAAAATGAAATCTGGATACATGGTTAGATCTTTTCATCACTTAAATACCAGTGCATTATCATATTATACACAATCAAAATGGGGAAGTTAAATTTTTACTCAATTCAGGGCTGATTTACCTCAGAAAGGAGACGGTTCTTTGGGAGAAGCTTGGCAACTTCAGGAGGTAGAACAACATGCCTAGAATTGAATCAAGAAACATCAATATATTAACCTTGATCGATATTTGTATCCAAGTAGTGAACTTTTGTTGGGCTAGGTCAGTATATTTTGTTTTCAAGGTAAAACCAGTTGAGGTCTGACCCTAATCAGCCAGGAGGTGAAGAAATACAGACAGAGACATGATCCATGAACCAATTGGATCAACCCAAATCAAGCCCTTTCGGGTAAGGTTGATCCATCAGTTCAGGTTTGCAATAGCCAACCCGTTTTCGTTTAATATAGATTAAAATCAGGATACTTCTTTTGTAGAAATTCTCTTTTTGGTTGAACTTCTTTTTTCATTTTTATTGAAAAGTTTCCCAAAAAAACACACAATGGTACTAGGACTTAAATGAGTATTTTTATTCTATTTAATGCAACAATTTTAAAATAAGTTACCTGCACAATTCAATTTATTTAAATTTCTCAACTTTTGGTTCTTGTTTCCGTACAACCCTTGGATCTACAGTAGAACTTCCAATGAGTAAATTTAAAGAAAAGGGCAATAATGGGATTCGATAGAAGTACCTGTACTCGAATTTATCGTCAAAATACTTCTCCGAATACTGGATCTGCCCCATTTCTCAAACTCTTCAATTAATCAAACTCACTGAGGAAAAAAAATCGATCGAAAATCTAAGATCGACCGATGCATTAAGTGGAAAATGCTCAGTGACTATCGAATTGAGACAGCAAAAGAGATCTATAGAAAAAAGAATAATAGTTTTAACACACCTGTTCGATTCTTGAGTAAACCCTAGAGGCGAGCAAGACTGCGACAGGATGAGAGAAACAGCGAGCGGGAGAGAAAAAGGCACAAAAAAGGCTACTTGGAATTGTGAATTTAATACGTATATATAAAAGGCATGGATTAGGACAAAAGGAGCAGATCAATTAACGGATGAGCCGGATCGTTTTATTGTGGGACCCATGATCAGTGAAACAACGTCTATGCCGCTTAGTACACCGTGTTTATAATTTTTCTTAATGAAAGGGGGAGATTTGAAATTCGAAATCTGGTCTGGAGCGTTTTAAGAATTTTTAAAAGACAATTTAAAAGAAAGTGATGCATAATGGTCGGCTCTGGAGTCTGGAGACTTCCATTCTTTGTTATCCAACGGCTCCAGCTGAAAGTACGCCTAGACTCGGTTCAATTGATGAATGATGAGTAAACTACACAATGGTCCTTAAATATCACTTACCTATTATCTTAATTTTAAAGTAATTTTAGGAGCATAATTTTGATTCATAAAGTTTGCAGTTTGTTACCTACGGGTAGGGGTGTTCAAATGGTTCGGTTTATTTGGTTTTGAACCGAACCGAGAAATTTCGGTTTAAATGGTTCGGTTCGGTTGATTTTATGAATTAGTTCGGTTTAAATGGTTCGGTTCGGTTTTGATTTTTCAAAACCGACTAAACCGAACCGACCGGTTTATTATGGTTAAACTTTAAAATTATTCAGTGGCTCAGCGCCTTTCACCCACCACATCGCACGCTTTTCCTTTTTCACTCACCCATGACCCACCCATCGCGCGTCTAGACCTAGCCTGTCCCATCTCGGCGCTCTCCTCGACTCTCTCACAGCCCTACGCTCTCCTGTCGAATCGCCGAACCCCTAGAGCCTTACCTAGGGGCGGAACTAGAAAATAGAGATTGGAGGGCTGAAGAATCAAATATAGTATAATTTCATTTTATAGAAGAGGCTAAAAGATATCAATTCATATAAAAATTACAAAATTTAATGGATCAAACTACAAATTTTCAAACTATAGGGGGTGCTTAGCACCCTTTCCCCACCACTATGTTCCGCCCCTGGCCTTACCTCTCCTCCTGTCAAATCGCCGAACCATCCCTCTTCGTCTCCTGCTCTGCGGGATTTTCTTTATCTTTGCACGGTTTGGAAGCATTGTATTCTTTCTTTTCTTAGTTGAATGTGTGTTGAGCCTTGTTCTTTTTGCACGACTTTAAATTTCTTTGGCGAGCCTCTAAGCTCTTTGATTTTCTGATTTTGTGAATCCATTATGGTTTGAGGCTTGAAATCCTTGTTCTTGCTAGTTTAATTGATGATTGAATCTCTTTTGTTGAAATCGTTGTTCTTGCTTTTGAATTGATGATTGAATCCCTTTACGGCCTTGGGTTGATTTCGGATCTGGTACTGGTACCAAATCGGTACCAGTGTGCTTTGTGAATAGGGTTATTAATTTTCTCACGACAAGGGCCCCTTTTTGTACAAAGTATGAGAAATTTACAAGCATGTGAAACCAGTGGTTTTTGGTATGCAATTTTTTTACGACAGGGGCCTTAAAGCTAATTTTGGTATTTTGTAGACGTATTTTGTAAAATTTGCTTTGATGATCTATTTTAGTACAAGCAAGCTTAACTTACTGTTGGTTTTTAACAAATTGAATTGTTCTAATTTTATTCCGTTGTTCAGGATTTTTTCTTAGCAATATATTGTTCTAATTTTTAGTGCAAGCACAGTTGTTCAGTAGCCTTAATTACTGGGTTTATATACTTCGGTTTGAACCGAACAAACCGAACTAAATTTCGGTTTGTTCGGTTCAGTTCTTAATCGGTTGATATATTTAATCGGTTCGGTTCGGTTCTAATTTTGAAAACCGAAAAAAAGTTTGGTTTGACTATTTTAGTTCGGTTTCAACCGAACCGACCGTTTGAACACCCCTACCTATGGATTTTGAATAAAATAAAATAAAATAGTTTGCAGTTTGCAATAAATTAATCGTACAGCTGTCGTAGGTAAAAAAAATAGATAAAGTTTTATAGTCACATCTATATCCGTGATTTTCATTAATATCCAAAGTTAATTACAAATTAATAAATATACCCAACAACTTTGGAAATTTATAAAACTATCTGTACCAGTCATTTTCTGGCCAGTTTAATTGTGATAGGGCCATGTTCCCAAGGCCCTTTATTAATAAACTTTAGGCCTATGAAAGCCCGGGATTCGGACCTCCTTGTAGGAGCCAGCTCGGAGCCAAGGTAAAGAGGCCTAAAACCAGAGATACTTAAAAGACCCAGGAATAGAGCAGGCCGAAGGCCCTGAAAAGGTCGAACTCGGCCCGAAATAAACCTGTACCGCCTTAACGCGGGATAACCACCAAACGTGGTCACAATAACCGCTTCACCGCCTTGAGGCGAGATAACTATCGAGATAGCGGTTATGGAGCGGTTATAATTCAGCCTATATAAGGCAAAAATCCCCATTGAACGGGGGTCGAGATTTTTACATACACAGAGAGATATCGCATAGGTCAGAGTCAGAATCTCTCTACAACCACTCCACTTCTCAACTCTCATCTCGGACTGCCATCTTGGGCAGGGCGAGATCGTCCAATCACTTCTCACATACGGACTACTCTCCTCAGGAGATAGGACGTATCAACCACCGTGGGGCCACCTCGCTCCAACACTGAAGCATCCGATGGAGGCGCAAGATGTTTCGAATCCCCCTCCTACGGGAACCA
This sequence comes from Carex kokanica, assembly GCA_025461125.1. NCBI lineage: Eukaryota > Viridiplantae > Streptophyta > Magnoliopsida > Poales > Cyperaceae > Carex > Carex kokanica. The sequence goes on from JAJGRX010001428.1 coordinate 806,967, forward strand.
ACAAAGACACCACAGGAGGTAAGGATACGGGAAACACTGCAAGACCCTCTCCGAGGACCGACAACAACCCTGCAGGAGAGAAAGACAACCGGCGTACTGCCAACCCACCGAAAAGCCAACCCGGGGCCGGTTTAGGGGCGACCTCTCAAAATCCCCCTATCACTGCATCCTCGGGTCAGGTTGTTCCACCAGGCACCACGTCGATAATATCACCCCTGAGCGCAACTGCGACAAGGCCGATGTCGCCCCGACCACAACAATAATACCGGCCACCTTTCGCATCGTACCAGCCACAAACGCCCGTATACTATTACGGGACGTACCCCTACTCACCATATGGCCCACCGGTGCCACAATACCCGTATATGACCCCGCCCGGTCAAATGACCCAGGAAGGCTCTCCGGGAACCTATCACCCCGGTATTGCGGCACCTTATCCCCTGGCTCCACCCACTTATCTTCCCCTTCAACAAGCGCAGCAGCACTCTGCCCAAATAGTAGCCACGTGTGCTGCGCCAACGAAGCCAACAAAGCCTCTTTCCAAGAACCTCCAGGCAGCTATCTCGCCCCGAAACCTTAACTCCGACTTTATTAAGGTCCGGACAGCGAATAGTCAGGAAACAGACACTCCTAGCCCCCAAAACCGCGCGGCGCAACACGGCCCCGAGCCGATCGAGCAGGAAGGCCAGGGTGAGAACCAAGGAAAGGAACAAGGGCAGGGAGCGGGGGTGGAACGCAACCCGTCACCTCAAAAGGAACAAAGATCAGTCCACGGCGGGGAGCGGGGACGATCACATCACCGCAAGTAGTCTCGCTCTCGTTATGAACGCGAGGGTAGTCATCCGCGAGGCAGACACATGACGCGAAAAGTTGACAGAAAGCGGACCCGACAGTCCCCCACCCCTACCAGAGGAATTAACACGACTCAAGTAGAAGAACTGATCCAGGCCCGACTCAATGCCAAGATGGCCGAGATCGAGTCCTAAAACGCAGGCACCTATTCTAAACCGATGGGGATTGCGGATGGACCACTATCGGCCAACATATACGGAGCATCCATGACAGACTTTAAATACCCCACGTTCTTTCCAAGCTTCCGAGGTAACGGGGACCCCGCAGACCCGCACAACTTTGTATACGGGTTTCTGGAGCGATTACGGCTCTTGGGAGCTACGGACGCGATCACATGCCGGGTCTTCACAACTTGCCTCCAAGGAGAAGCTTGGGACTGGTACATGAACCTCCCCCGAGGTTCGATCACTAAGTTTGAAGACCTCGCTAAGGCCTTCTTGGAAAGGTACACCGTGATCAGGCCCCCTCAGATCACCAGCGAGATGCTCCTGGACATTGTTCAAGGTCCAAGGGAAAGAACTGGCGATTTCGTCAACCGCTTCATACAAGCATCTCGTCAAGTACAGAACTTGAATGAAGAATTTGCCCTGGCTGCTATTAAAAAAGGGCTCCGTAAAGGCGGCCCCGGTACCCTGTGGTATGACGCGCACGTAAAGAAAATGACTACCTTACGCGAGTTCGTGGCCTTCGCTGAAGGGTACATAAGGGCCGAAGAAGATAATGGCAGCCCCCAAGAATCCGACCGAGGTCACCCCGACAACAGAACCACTGGCCACCTCAAAATGATCAACCTCGGGCACAGGTCGAACCTCGGACCCAGAATGAGCCCCGTCGACACAATCAGGACAAGAAGGGAGGGCACAAACTAAATGAAGCAGAGTACCGCCCCCACTATGTGCGGTACGCCCCCTTCACCAAAAAGCGGCACGAGATGTACCATATTGTGAAGGACATGTTTGATCTACCCCCCATTGCCCAAAAACATCTTCGAAATACAGGACAAATCTAAAGAATGCCTGTTTCATGGATTCGAGGGACATTCGACAAGCTACTGCCTCCAGTTACGCGACATACTGGAAAGGCTAGCCCGGGAAGGTAAATTAACCGATTTCATTCAACCTGACTTCTACAAAAAATACACTTGGAAGTACAATGGGCGAGGCCGAGATTACAAGAAGAAAATTCCATACAAGAAGAATTACAACGGTGACCGACGTCCCGATCAAGGACCCAACACTGATGACGGGTCAGGTCCGCAACGCGGGGAGCGACAAAGCAGCCCGGTTGTCAACACGATCAGCGGTGGCATCGGACATTACCCCCGCAAGGTTGAAACCCGCCCAAAGACTAAACCTTACCCCACCATTTTAAATGTTGAACAAGATACATACAAGAAACGACCGAGAATGGATGAGGTAATTGTATTTTATGAGAAGGATCAAAGCGAGATCGTTGGCCCACATGTCGACCCAATTGTGCTTAGCCTCAAAATCGATACGCACAGGGTAAAAAGGGTCCTGGTAGACACCGGAAGCTCAGCCGACATCCTTTACTTGTCCGCTTTCCGCAAAATGGGACTCAAAATCGATACACTCAAACGGATAGCACCCCCCTCATCGGTTTCACAGGCGACGCCCTCCGTCCAAAGGGTATGGTTTCACTCAACACCGCTTTCGGCACCCCGCCTAAAGTGGTGGAAACAATGATCGATTTCTTGGTGGTTGAGGCCCTGTCTGCCTACAATGCCATCCTCGGGAGGGGTACGCTGAACAAAATCGGGGCCATAGTTTCTTCCCCCCATTTAAAAATCAAGTTTTACACAACCCATGGGGTAGGAGAAGAAGGCTTAGAAGAATGTGAAACAAGCTGTGCTGCAATCTCGACCATTAGAGGTTCTGAGAGCATGTTGATTGTTGAACTTTTGCTTGCTACTTTCTCTGGGAGCATGTTGATTGTTGAGGTTTTTAATTGAATAATTGCAATTATGTTCAACAATCAACATGCTCCCAGAAGGCTCAGAAGAATGTGAAACAAGCTGTGTTGCAATCTCGACCATTAGAGGTTCTGGGAGCATGTTGATTGTTGAGGTTTTTAACTTTCTTTTCATTGAACATTTTCGCTCATGGATCCATTGAACATTTTTGCAAACTTCTGTGGAACATTCTGTGGTATTATATGAAAGGAGATCAACAGTATTTGTGTTAAAATTAGTGGCAACTAACTTATATATAAGAAGAACTAAAACTTTTTAAGGAATTGCCGAGATGACATGGTTGAGCGTCACCTCGGGCTTCTCCCGAATTATCTCCTTCTGATAGGCAGTCTCTGTTACCCTGAAGATTTCCCGAGCATACCGAGCATGCAGGTTTTTGTTCTCTTCCCGTGACTGTTGCATGATGGAATGACCCGGGAGGTGTAGGCCCAAGCTATCAGCAAACCCGGGTACAAGTTTTTCTTTGAATACGACCCCGATAACTAGCTCTTGACCCGGAATGGCCGCTTGTAAGAAACTCTGGAGGTTGATGTTGCACGGCTCTGCTATATCAGCCGTGATTGCAGGAGTAGCAGATGTCGGGGCGGTTGCCAAGGAGGTACTCTCCTGGTGAAGATGTACGCTTGCACCGGCTGGAGTGGTTCTACTAACCGGGATGGCCTCAACAATGGCTGTATCAGATGCCCTTCTCGCTCTCTTCTTTTTAGGGCGTTCCGGTGCTACGCCCTTACCCTTATCGGCCGAGGTGAGGGAAACACTGGGGGTCTCCTTCCGTTTACGAGGTGGAGCGTCCTCCGAGATACCTCGTGTCGGAGAACGCACGGGCTCCTCAGCAGTGAGACTGGCTGAAGCCTCAGACTTGGAATTTTTTCGGGGAACCTTTGACCCCGCCTTTTTCTCCTTCTGACCCGCGGTTGCGGTGGAGGTACTCTTCTTCGGGGCTGCGCGATTTGGGGCGTGTGAGGCACTAGTCCAGATTAGATCCATGCAGCCTTCTCCTGCACAAACAACAAAAATACAATTTACATTAAGCTCCGCAATTGGGTAAATCGAGATGAGAATAAGCATAAAATAAATTGCGACTAAACCCGCGAGAACAGGACTCACTTCTCACAAGTTCTCTCAATTCATGCGCAGCCGACTGTTCTTGCAGATCAAGATTTTTAGAAACTGCCGGGATCAATCCCTTCCCGGACTCCAACGGCCTCCACCTCGCCTTTACACCCTGCAGGCAAGCCACATGGCGCCAATTCTCTATATACATCCAACCATGGTCCCAAGCCTCTATCTTGTTCATTTTCTTATCCTTCTCAAACAAGGATTGCTCATTTTTTGGTGTTTTCTGGCGAAAAGCTAGATGGCCTGAGTCCACATAGAGTGTGGAAAAGAAATGAAAAAATAACTCAATGGTTGGCCTGCTCATCCCGAGCTCAGCCTTAAAGGTCCTAAAGACTGCTTCGAAGCTACGTATGTAGCTCCAAGCCACCCCGGTCAATTGTGCAGGTGCCACCTTCATAAAGCTTAGCAGGCTTCTCTCAAATTGTGTCAGCCTTAAATGGAAGCCGCATTGCGGCATTTTCCAGTAAACACACATGCCGCGCTCGTGGTCATGTGCCCGATCCTCCGGGCCAGGCGCCCATAGTACGATCTGATCCCTTGGGATCTTATCTTTGGTAAACACCAAATCCTCATAAAATGCCTCTGCCCAGGCCTGATCTTGAACCTCGGGTACGGGGGCTCGTAGTAATGACTGGAGGAATTGGGTATCATTTGGATGACCAGGCCGAGGACTCACGTCAGGTAGTGATTTAGTTCTGGCCTTTGATTTGGGCTTAGGATTCGCAGCCCGAGTATGGCCCTTACCCTTGGATGTCCCGGCTTCCGCCGAAATACGCTCACCCCGAGATGATGTTTCCGGACTCGGGTTGAGTATGTCAACTTCCACGTCGGTAGCTTCATCCTCATCTACCTCCACAGTTTCTTCTTCCTGATCGGGCTCATATAAATACCCACTCGACTCTGGCGAGGTGTCCTCCCCGCTATCAGACCCCTCCTGATAGACCACATCGGCCGCCTTCTCGAGCATAGCCTCTATACTCTTGCCAACGCCATGATGCGCGGTAGAGGCTGTTCGCTTAGGAGGGACCACGGGGGCACCCGAGCGATCCCCCGAGATGGATGGGTTTTGTTCTATTGACCTGGACTGGGTTTCTTCAGATCTTGCATCAGAATGGTCAGCCATTTCTACGATTAACAAAGGGATCGGCTTAGGTACAGACTTATTCGAGGTTGGTACATAGTTAATCCGGGTTTTGGTTATACAAATACACCGAGTTGGCCTACTTATTTACACTCTCAATCCCGGGTTGTACTGATTTTCTGTTAAACGAGTTGTACCGAGGTCCAGGAATCACTAACCTTATCGAAGCGAGGTCTTCTTTCACAGATCGCACGTCTTCTGTCACGCTTTGAGTTAGCAGCTTCAAGTTCTTTATCTCCGAGATAACAGTTGTTCGATCAGAAAAAGTGAAAATGATGGGGACGGGGGTATATATAGGTCTGATTTGTAAAACTTTTTTCCGCTCGGATCCCGAGGGATGACACCTAGCGCAATCTATAGCGTTCATCCAGGCGACGTTTCGCCTCCCGACCGTTCATTTCGAGATTAGAGCTCTTTTCGATTTGACAGGCGACAACTGTCGTCATAATGTCGAAACGACGCCTCGAAACCTCGGGTCTTTTATTGCGTTAACGGCTTGGCCAACGGTACTTATAACTCCATTTCCGTTATGGTTAACGGCTCTTTTCGTTCAAAATTACACATAGCAATCACGAGCTACATGTCCTAACTCGAGGTTTACACCACCTCGGAAGGACGCGACACCTCGCGTTCGGATTTTTACTTGCTCTTTTCATTAATATGTACCCATTAATGAGGGAAGTTGAGAAGGCGACAGTTCCGTTATGACAGATTTATTACCATTGATGCCACTGTGTATGACTCCTATTATAAATAGGGTACTCCCTAACCACAAACAATCACTTTCCCCTTTGCTTTTTCTACAAACACTTCGACCTCGCATCAATTATGTCTGTTCAGCGACACATTACAAAGTTCTTAGCAGAACGTGAGAAGCAACGCCGAGCTATTCACCACCGAGTTATTCCATCTCGTTCTGCTGGTCCATCCAGCTCGAGCCGAGGTCCTCAACGACGTGTCATCACGTCCACGGAACGGGAGCAATTAATTCAAGACGTTCCCAATGACTTGGATTAGATGCTGGACAACGAGTCCCCTACTGTTCAAGATTTCCTGAACTATAAGCTGGCGACGTACAAAGAGTTGGACGACGAAATCGACATCGCCGAACTCCTTGGCCCTCTCGTGACTGCCTGGCATGTGGGCAGTCAGCCCCAAAAGAGGACATGATCAAATGTCGGGGCTGTCGCGCATGGTGGCATCCCTCTCATTTTCTGATCCATGACCGATCGGATCCCCGACGTCGCTTCTTCAAGTGTTTATCCTGCCAAAACTGACATCCCAAGGGACCCACATTGGCAACAGCCACTCCAGCCCAGATTTGGGCAGATGATCATTTCGAGGATCCTGATAGCGAGATGGTGGATTTCCTCCCCCCACCTCCGGGACTCGCCTGATAAATTCCAAAGGAAATCCTAGTCTATTTCTAAGTCAGATACCTTAGTTCTGTTTTCATTTACTGTCACATCTCTAGTTCACTACGAGTTGTAACAAGTTTTTACTCTAATGAAATTCCTTTACATTCTTATTGCATTTCTTTCCGGAGTTCAAAAAAAAAAAAAATTTACGACGTGATACCATTATAGTGACATTACAATATCGTGCGACGTCACATTACACGGTTCAAACAAACAACATCATACTTAGCGAGACAAACGTCACAAATAACAGCATCTCGGGACATCATAAATAACTTTACATATTTTTTGTTCCCATGACTAAGTAATATCAAGTCAGAAGCATCTCGCTATACATTCTGACTTCGGGGGCTAATGATAGGGCCATGTTCCCAAGGCCCTTTATTAATAAACTTTAGGCCTATGAAAGCCCGGGATTCGGACCTCCTTGTAGGAGCCAGCCCGGAGCCAAGGTAAAGAGGCCCAAAGCCCGAGATACTTAAAAGACCCAGGAATAGAGCAGGCCGAAGGCCCTGAAAAGGCCGAACTCGGCCCGAAATAAACCTGTACCGCCTTAACGCGGGATAACCACCAAACGTGGTCACAATAACCGCTTCACCGCCTTGAGGCGAGATAACCACCGAGATAGCGGTTATGGAGCGGTTATAATTCAGCCTATATAAGGCAAAAATCCCCATTGAACGGGGGTCGAGATTTTACACACACAGAGAGATATCGCATAGGTCAGAGTCAGAATCTCTCTACAACCACCTTACTTCTCAACTCTCATCTCGGACTGCCATCTCGGGCAGGGCGAGATCGTCCAATCACTTCTCACATACGGACTACTCTCCTCGGGAGATAGGACGTATCAAATTGTTTTCGGTACCGGCCAGAAAATGGCCGGTTCTAATTTTTTTTTAGAGACAAATAGCAAAAATGCTAAAATCTAACACTAAAAATTCGATTTTTTTTAAATATTTGTTAGATTACTTTTTTATATATAATTAGCATAGTTATACTAAAATACGCTAAATTACTTGAAATTATGTTAAATTACATTGAATTACACTATATTACGCTAAATTACAATAATTATGTTAAATTATGCTAAAATACAGTAAATTACGCTAAATTACATATGAATAGGGATGATATCATCACTGAGAAGGCGAAAAACGACAACGAAACTTTAAACGGTCATAAAATGGCGCTCGAGTGTCCGATTTTAGTAAATGACCACTTTTCGGAAAGCTTGCGAAAATACGCATGTGTCAGTGCCCGCTTTGCTAGATTTCGAAATTCAGAATTGCCAAAAAATAAAGGGAAGAGTCTCAAAACTTGAGTTGAAGTTTCCGATTAAGATTTTCATTTCTATTGTTCAATCTACGTAGCTCAGTAAATTAGTTATATAATAAACTTGTAGAATACCAATTTTTATTATTTTTTGAATTTTTTACTATTTTTTATGATTTATGAAAAATGGCACAAAATCGGCCTAATTTAGCGTAATTTACCGTATTTTAGCATAATTTAACATAATTATTGTAATGTAGTGTAATTTAGTATAATTCAGCGTAATTTAACATAATTTCAAGTAATTTAGCGTATTTTAGTATAAATATGCTGATTATATATCAAAAAAAGTAATCTAACAAATATTTAAAAAAAATTCGAATTTTTAGTGTTAGATTTCAACATTTTTGCTATTTGCCTCTAAAAAAATAAAAAATTAGTACCAGCCATTTTCTGACCGGTACCGAAAACAATTAAAACCGGCCAGATAATGGCCGGTATAGATAGTTTTATAAATTCCCAAAGTTGTTAGGTATATTTATTAATTTGTAATTAACTTTTGATATTAATAAAAATGTCGGCATCTATATCATAGTGATATCTATTATATCTATATAATCCGCGTCGCAGAGCTACAGTACTCTAACAGTGAATATTCATTTTCTTCTCTCCATTTTCATTTGTTTCTCTTCTCTCCATTTTCTTGCTAAAAAATAAAAATAACAAAATCACAACCTAAAAAACCCTGCCGCCTTTGTTCTTCGTCCACAAGTGAAAAAAACCCAAAAAATAACCTATCTAAATTTCTCGCTCTCAGTCTCTCATCTATCTCCGTTCGATACGAAACCCTTATCGCTTCGTTTCTCTTCTTTCATCTATCGATACTGTGAAACCTTCATCGCCTCTCTGCTCTCACCTTCCGCTCTGCCGATTTCTTCTCTCCACTCGTTGTTTTCGTTGCCTTTCACTGTTTTTGCTAACAGGTTGAACCCCGACAACACAATTTTGGGAGGAGTTGAAAGTAGGCGCTGGATCTCTTCGGAACCGGAGAAGGTGTGAGCTATCTATTTTAAAGTTCTAATTCTGTTTTTGCCAATTTAGAATTGAAATTTGTCATTTATAAGGACAATAAATTTGGTTGATAAGGTGTTTTTTTAACATATGAAGTACCTTCATATTTTCTAACTTTGACCTCTCACAGATTCAGAACTCACAAAATTGTTTATCAGCGAATGAGTTTGGGATCTAGCTCGACTCTTAATTACATAAACCTAGATCATAAGCAATTAACGAAATTGCTATGTATTTCCATTTCCATATATTTACTTAGCTGAGTACCTAGCTGATTATGATCTAGGTTTATGCACTAGGTTCTGAAAAAAAAGGACCAGTAATTTCTATATACCAACTCTTAATTATACAACCAAGTTTTGAGGTAAGTGACTAACTATAATACCAAGCTAATACTAACTCTTAATTATACAATTGCACAAATTTAGTATAATCTAGGTATATGTAATGCATCCATGGTCTAAGCTTGCATGACTGAAAAAATATACCTAAACCCTAGGCGAAATGTCTTAAAGATACAAACCTGAGCAGGTAATGTGGGGATTCTTCAGTTTTGATCTTCTTGTTGGAGGCAGCGTCTGGTGAGACGGCGCGTCTCGTGGGGACTGGTGAGTTCGCGCACAGAGGCAGCTGTAAAAGAGAAGAAGATGACTGTCCCTAGTGTTTGTAATATGGGTCTGTTCGCTCACAAGGACCGCTTAAGTCCAACCTTTCCTAGACAGAACCTTCTTCACCTCTGTACGAATAACAGCTCTTACTCAGGTACTTTATTGCTTCATCACATTCTTAGATATACTTAACACTTTTTCAAAGAAAGCGTAAAGTAATTTGGTAATATGACAAAGTTCCCTTTGGTCCAGTTATCAGGACACGTAAAAGGGGTTTGCCAGAAAGACAATCGAAAGTTCTTTTTCCAGTCTTTCCTTGACATAACCTTATCTTTACTATGTGGAGATCAACAGCTCTTACTCAGGCACTTTATTGCTTCATCACATTCTTAGATATACGTAACACTTTTGAAAGATTAAAGAAAGAAAGCGTAAAGTAATTTGATAACGTGACAAAGTTCCCTTTGGGCCAGTTATCAGGACACGTAAAAGGGGTTTGCCAGAAAGACAACCGAAAGTTCATTTTCCAGTCTTTCCTTGACATAACCTTATCTTTTACAGTGTGGAGATCAACAGCTCTTACTCAGGTACTTTATTGCTTCATCACATTCTTAGATATACTTTAACACAGTCGAAAGTTTTTGAAAGAAAGTGTAAAGTAATTTGGTAATGTGATAAAGTTCCTTTTCGGCCAGTTATCATACAAGAAAAGGGATTTCCAGAAAAGATCAGGGGTCACAAGGACCGCTTAAGTCTAATCTTTCCTAGACAGAACCTTCTTTACCTCTGTACGAATAACAGTTCTTACTTAGGTACTTTATTGCTTCATCACATTCTTAGATATACTTTAACACTTTCGAACGAAAACGTAAAGAAAGCATAAAATCACATTTTATCTTTCTTAGTCGGAAAACCGAACCAAGAAGTTTAGGAAAGCATAAAATCACATTTTATTACTTTCTTTGTCGGAAAACTGAACCAAGAAAATCACATTTTATTCGGTTCAGTTTATCACATTCTTTAATGTACTCAACACACCCTAAAGCATAAAATCATATTTTATCTTTCTTAGTCAGAAAACCGAACCAAGAAAATCATATTTTATCTTTCTTAGTTTTAAGCTGCAAATCTAAGAATTCAAACCAATAAACTTATTTATATGTATCAACTATACATAAGGTACAAAGATTTTAGAAAATCAATCAGCAGGAGAGCCTGTGCTCTGATACCACTGTAGGGTTTTCGTGCTACCCTTTGATTAGGCTTAAGCTGCGGAAAGACCGTAAAACAATAATTTTACTTCTAACTCAAGCCGAGGATTAAAAGAGGTATGTCGGAAAGACCACCGAAAGTTCCTTTTCCAGTCTTTCCCTTGACAGAACCTTTTAATCCTACGAGGATCTACTTCTCGATTGATTTCTAAACATATATTTATTTAACACTTAAATAAATTAAAACAACGATTGTACCTTAATCCAAATTCGAATTGGATTTGCAGTCTGACTCGGTTTCGTAGCACCAGAAATCTAGTGCCTCTATCAGTATCCACCAGGAACTACCAGAGAGTTGGTATTTCTTTTGCCAGAAATACTATACCAACGGTATTCGAAAAAGTCGCGGTTTACGGTAAATCACTATTCACCGTAAGTACGATAATTTCTGCAAAAACACTATTCACAAGAATAACTATTTTATTCTCACAAGAATATATATTTATGGATTACCGAATTTTCTGCAAATCACTATTTGGGAGAAAATTAAAGTACGAATCGAATCGGATTCTGATTCGAACTTGGATCGGATTATTCTGATTTTCTCTCCACCCCTCCACCCCTTTATATAGGGTTTAAAGTCAGTTTGCTATTTACAAAAATACCCCTATATGGCGGTTTCAAAGAGAAAAGACAAAAATGCCCTTGGCCCAAATTGAATTGATTTAATTTGGGCTTTTTCAATTTAATTTAATTTGGGCTTTTGAATTAAAATCTAATTTTAATTTAGGCCCAAATTCCAAATGGGCTTTTGGCCCAAAATATTAATTCATAATTAATATTTTAATCCATATAATATTCTGAATAATTATATTCTTGCGATTGCGATAAATTTATACGACGTGTCATACACGTTATAAATTTAATTCGGTTTAATCATGTCATCTCCATGACATATATTTTATTTTTAATTATAACACTTTATAATTAATCATAAAATTTCTCTGATTACTTTTCTATTGGTGTGACCTGATAGGATCTGTGATATGTTGGCAATAGAATTAAAACTCCTTTTAATTCTATAAATCATAAGCGGCATCTGGCAGAATACATTATGACTACCCAATTGACACAGATGATCTTGTACAGTACAATATCACGATCTAGTAAACAATTTACTCGTGTTAATTCTTTTGTCTCATAGTATCAGATCAGTTCCAAGGTAGGTATGTGTCATCCTTGCAAACTTAATATTTTCTCGATCTTAAGTAGTTGTATCAAATATGATTAACTCTTTAATCATACCGCGCGCTGATAATCCTACTTCATCAAGAGGCCTAGTGATACTATCACTCATATTAAAATACGAGTAACAATAGTAGTCTTGGTGAACATCTCCCTTCCGCATAAGTTATGCATACTGAAATGTCATCGTTATAGCTACTTTTTACGGATAGCGTTAAACAACACTCACGAATACACACTTCCTATGTAGGAAAGATGAATACCTCATACTTTAGAACTTAACACTGAATGAAGACATTAATGACACGAACACAATCCATTTAATGTTTCATTTAGGGTCTGTCAAATACCATGTTCTCTAACATGTATCTGTGTGATTAAAATGACAACTCTTTGTCTATGGTTTGTAAAACTTAACTATCATTTAATCCACACACTAACCTTTAAATGGTCAATTAGTGTTCCTTGCTAATTACCACGGTTAGAGATTATCAAGAGTATTTATCATCTATATTACGAAGTTCTACAATTTCAAGTCATGAACTCAAAATGATTCATAAATTCGACAAAACTCGAAAGAACAAAATGATATCTTTATTAATCATCTATTACATGAATGATCACTCAAAAGAGAGCGATGTTTCTTTTAAAATTTATAAACTCGGAAATGCTATCGGTTCGGATCGCAAGCGCACAATCCTTATCTAGTATAATCGAGGTCGATCCACAGGGAATATTGGTCTACAGTCTTGAGCGATCAAATCACAATCTCTCGAAAGGCTAGACAAAATCTGAAAATTGAGAGTTTGGAATTGTGATCAATGTAAATTTGGCAACAATTAAAAGTAATTAAAATAAAGATAGAGATGAGAATTCCTAGGGTTTCGGCACACCATTGCTACTCCATCCACTTTGATATTCTACTTCTGTCGGGTCTGATTACTTGTTGTTATTAATGGAAGACACTACATAGGACACTGCGAGTCACTTACGCAAATGACGGGACTTCCACCGGGATACTACATAGGACACTGCGATTTATCTTACGCAAATGACAGATCCCTTAAATACACAAGTTACTACATAGGACACTGCGATTTATCTTACGCAAATGACAGAACTTGGTTTGCGTTTTGTGGTTCTGATTTATGGTTTCCCCGCGAAGGTTTTCTTCACATAAATCTAATGGCTCCCAACGAGACTGACTCGTCCATCATAGTTTTTCTACCAATAAAGTACTGTCACTACCCTAGGATTAAACTAGATCATCGAAATTAGGTGAAGGGAGAATAAATTGCAAAAGCATTTCAATCAACAACAAGAAATCATAATCAACAGAAAATATATATATCAAAGCATCATGAGTAACAAGGTTTACTGCCTAGCCCCTAAGAAAAGAACTTAGCCGCGGAACGGCATCATTACAACACTCATCTCTTTCTCACTTCAATTAAATCTAACCCTAATCACCAAAATTACAAAGATGAGTTTTTCTTCTGTCCAGGGGTCTTATATAATAGTGAGGGGACGTCTGGAGATGAGTGGAGGCCAAGAAACACGATCTGAACACGCTTGTGGCAATTATTCCCCAAAGGGCGCCTTGGTTACGGACCGTATCAGGTGATACGGTCCGTATTCACACCTTGTTGCTGAGGGTTTTAATACATATCACACCATCTCCGGGTTCGTATCCGGCTAGGTCCGTATCAACTGGTACGGACAGTAACAGGGCCATAGTCGATGAGCGTCGCTTATCCGGTTGACCTGATTCTTGCTCCATTTGATGTGAAATAGTCCCAAAACCTATTTTCTGCAATAAAACATAAATAAGGGTGACAATAACCTTTTTCTCTAATTAAATAAACATAAGTGTGAGATAATATGCAAAACCTAGGCCAAAACCCTACGTAATTCATCATCATTTTGACTCTGATCAATAACAAAATATATAGAATAAAATTATTCTATGATTGACTTCTAGATTATTACACTAGCAGCTCCGCACACAGTAACATAGAAAAATGGATGGAAAAAATGTAGCGAATACCAATAGTCTCAAAGCCGATATTTTTATTAATAACCTCGAAAAAAACAAATATCACGTATAACCTCGATTTGAAATTATTGTCAAACTCTTCCTACCAAACCGCCCCCCTGTGGGGCGGTCAGCTAGTGTATAAAGAACCGCCCCACAGGGGGGCGGTCCAGTTTTTTTTTTTTTAAGAGATTTGAGAGACAATATTAATAAATTTAACAATAAAAATGTGAATTTTGTTTCTAATATTTCTTAGATTACTTCTTTTGTCAAATAGCTAAAATGATTACTTCTTTTTAATATTTGTTAAATTACTTCTTCTTTTTTTAATTCGAATTTTGTTTTTAATATATATATATTTTTTTAGAGACAAATAGCTAAAATGATGAAATATAACACTAAAAAATCGAATTTTTTTTCCCTTTGTCAAATTACTTTTTTGATAGCATATTTATACTAAAATACGCTAAATTACTTGAAATTATGTTAATTTATGCTGATTTACACTAAATTACTTGAAATTATGTTAATTTTTTTAAAGAGACAAATAGGTAATATGCTGAAATATAACACTAAAAAATGGATTTTTTTTTTAAATATTTGTTAGATTACTTTTTTGACATATAATTAGCATAGTTATACTAAAATACGCTAAAGAACTTGAAATTATGTTAATTTATGCTGAATTACACTAAATTTCTTGAAATTACAATAATTATGTAGAATTATGTAGAATTATGCTAAAATACGGTAAATTACGCTAAATTACGTATGAATAGGGTCTATTTTGTGCCATGTTTCATAAATCATAAAAAATAGGTAAAAAATTCCAAAAATAATAAAAATTGGTATTCTACAAGTTCATTACATAACTAATTTAGTGATCTACGTAGATTGGAGAATAGAAATGAAATCTTAATCGGAAACTTCAACTGAAGTTGTGAGGCTCTTCTCTTTAATTTTTGGTGATTCTGAATTTAGAAATCTAGCATCACAATTCGGACACATGTGTATTTTCACAAGCTTTTCGAAAAGTGGTCATTTGCTGAAATCGGACACTCGAGCGCCGTTTTATGGCCGTTTGAAGTTTTGTCGTCGTTTTTCGCCTTCTCAGTAAAGATATCATCCCTATTCATACGTAATTTAGCGTAATTTACCGTATTTTAGCATAATTCTACATAATTATTGTAATTTCAAGTAATTTAGTGTAATTCAGCATAAATTAACATAATTTCAAGTTATTTAGCGTATTTTAGTATAACTATGCTAATTATATGTCAAAAAAGTAATCTAACAAATATTTAAATTTTTTCCAATTTTTTAGTGTTATATTTCAGCATATTACCTATTTGTCTCTTAAAAAAAATTAACATAATTTCAAGTAATTTAGTGTAAATCAGCATAAATTAACATAATTTCAAGTAATTTAGCGTATTTAGTATAAATATGCTATCAAAAAAGTAATTTGACAAAGGAAAAAAAAATTCGATTTTTTAGTGTTATATTTCATCATTTTAGCTATTTGTCTCTAAAAATATATATATATTAAAAACAAAATTCGAATTAAAAAAAAAAGAAGTAATCTAACAAATATTAAAAAGAAGTAATTGACAAAAGAAGTAATCATTTTAGCTATTTGACAAAAGAAGTAATCTAAGAAATATTAAAAACAAAATTCACATTTTTATTGTTAAATTTGATTCATATTGTCTCTCAAATCTCTTAAAAAAAAAAAACTGAACCGCCTCCCTGTGAAAAATATCGGGTCTTAAAGTTGTAAAAAATCAAATCTTGACTGAGATTGATTGAATGTAAGACTGGAATCTTCTTTGGAAAAATAACTTCTTCTCCAAAATTTAATATGATTTTACAAGAAGTAAAGATAAAGATTACGTATGGCTATAACTAAAAAACACAGTTTTATTCTTTTGGATCAAGCTTGCTAAAGAAGGCACAGCTTAATCTCGAAGACTGGGTCTAAATTAGGTTTGACCTTTCGTAGAATGCGTATGTCCAGTAGACAAAGAACACCACTGTACTGAATTTCTTACTCGTTGATTGTGAAAGTCAGTTGAGGGGTGAAAACGAGTCGGATAAATATCCGATTGAATCCATATTCAAAAATTAGATATGGATATATGATATCTGAATATTCAGACGGATATGAATGCAAGTATAATTTTAAATTTTAATTATCCGTATCCGAAGAGTAGATAACTAAATATATACTAAATAATTTAAGTTTACGTTATTCATCGTTATAATAATTATAATATTATGAACTTTCATATTTTTTAATAAATAATAGTATTGAAAAACAGATATCCAATCCGTATCCGATTTAGTATCCGATTCGTATCCATATCCAAAAAATAAAAATGAATATGAATATGGTTTTACTATTATTCAATCCGTATCCGATCCGTTTACCCGATCCGAATTCGCAGAGGTGTAGCCGTGTAGGTCTTTGAGGAGAGAGATCCGTGAGGACGTGTGTAGCTGATGACTGGGCCTTCACAAAGTAATTTAATATGGAGCCTGGACTAACGTATAAAATCGGGCTGGGCCAGTGTTGGGTTGGTCCACACTGCAACTTCCAAGAGTCTCAAGCGGGTTTGCGGATAATATTGAAATTAGACCCGTTAAACTAACGCTCCACGCGGCTTTCCGACGATGGCACGAATCTAGTAAAAGCAACCTTTTACGCCCGAAACCCTGCTGCTTTCTTCTCTCTGTCCAAGACGATGGCTAATCTCCGAAATACCCTTTAACCTTATCCTCTCCTGTCTTCTTCCACTCATGCATTCATCAACCCTTGCACCAGGCTTCCGATTCCACCCGACAGATGAAGAACTCATCATCTACTACCTCAAACGCAAAATCCTAAACCGTCCGTTATTGATCGACTCAATCTCGTCCGTCAATCTCTACCAGCTGGAGCCATGGGATCTCCCCTCGCTCGCCCGGCTCCAATCAAACGATCAGGAGTGGTTCTTCTTCTGCCCTCTCGATCGAAAGAACAATTCGAATCAGCCTCGGACCAATCGTGCGACGCCACGTGGCTATTGGAAGACCACGGGGAAGGATAGGGAGGTGGTGAGGAGAGATGATATGAAAACCGTGGTGGGGATGAAGAAGACTCTGGTGTACCACTGCGGGCGGGCCCCACGTGGCAAGAGAACCAAGTGGGTCATGCACGAGTATAGGCTGTTGGACGAAGGACTTGTCAAAGGAGGTGTATGTCTGGTATGTGACCAGTTTTGTCTATTAGCACTGTATTTATTTTTTTTCTATTTTGTATGTCCATCCTTCCATCTTCTTATGATAACAGAGAGATAATTACAATAATCGTCATACTTTAAAAGTCTAAAATTCGTTCTGAATACTGGGTTTCTTGATTAGAATTGAAATGTTGAAGCCTTGTAGGGTAGATAATTAAGTTATAACTGATTGAGAATTCCTGCATAAGCACTTAAGCAGTTTACGTTTTTGTTGTACCTATACCCTCCTAAAAGGCTTTACCTATTATTTCATACAAAAGGTTTTCCGATTAGTTTGTCTGGGTTTCTGCTCATTATTAGTACCATAGTAAAAGGTTTTCTTAATTGTATTTGAAAATTCCAATCCTGGATGGTAAGTAGCAGTGCAGTTAAAAAGCCTTTGATGCGCTTAAGAGCAGAGGCGAGGTGATGTTACGTATTGCGCTTTTGTTTTGATAGTGCGAGCGTGATTCAAAGAGTGAGCGCTTCTATGCGCTTGAGCAGCAGATGAAAAAAGCGCAAAAGAATTCACTTGGATCGTAAAAGAGAGGAAAGAGTAATATTATTTTAATAAGTCAAACAACAAAGGCTTTTTGGTTGAGAAGTGAAGCGGTGCAAAACTGCCAAATTCTAGCTTTCCAGCACTAGCAGTGTTGCACATTTTGCTATTTTTAACTTTGCTATCTCTGCTTTGAAATTGAGCATTACTTTGTACAACATATTGTACAAAGCCTTTCGCTTTTGACTGCATTGGTAAGTAGGCAGCTCTTACTTTTGGAGGATAACCTGGGGTGGAGCCAGGAACTACCATAGGTTGGGGCATGATCTTACAATTATTTTGAATTAGAAACATATATATTTTTTTTTTACAATTTTTTCAAAAAATCATAGCAAAAGTAAGCATATTTTTGCATCTTGTTTTGGATGGGGGCAAGTGCCTCCCTCTGCCGCTGTGTAGCTCTGCCTCTGACATTTCTAAACATTATTGAAAACTTGATTTTTCTTTTGGGGTATGTCGGAAGGATGGAATGGTGGTGTGCAGGATCTTTGAAAAGCAAGGTCCAGGGCATCAAATGGCGGCCCAGTATGGTGCCCCAGTGGCAGAGGAAGAAACAGAGGAGGAAAGAGGGGAAGAGCATGAGAATGAGAAAGAAGTAATTACTGAAGAGGTTGGAGATAGTGCTGCTAACTATGTCCAATTGACCAACTTGCATGAGGTACTGTTATCATTTTCTGTTTGACATTATAGAAAATAATTTAAGTATACAAATGGTTCTCCTAAAGTATGATGAAAAGGTATATTACCTAAGGCGCTTATGCAATCCCTTAAACGGAGGCAGTTTCTGTTTGAATGTTTTATAGTTTTCAAGTTGATCTATTGGATTCAACTTTTTGGTCGTTAAAGTTCCACAGTTCCAATTTTAGCCCAGACACTCCATGTTGATGAGAATTTGAGACTTTATGCATCACACTAGGTAATAAACCATGCTTTGGGAACCATGTGTAATAAGGTAACTACAGTAGAAGGTGATGCTCTTACTTGACTGCTGTGCTGGTACTAGCCAATTGAGTGTGTGGGCATGACATCTGAACTGTACTGCTTGAGTTGAGTGCCATGCTGATACTAATCAGTTGCATGTGTGTGCATGACATCTGAACTGTACTGCTTGAGTTGAGTGCCATGCTGATACTAATCAGTTGCATGTGTGTGCATGACATCTCAACTGTACTGCTTGAGTTAGAGTGCCATTCTGATACTAATCAGTTGCATGTGTGTGCATGACATCTTAACTGTACTGCTTGATTTGAGTGCTGTTCTGATAATAATCAGTTAATGGGGTTTATTTGGAGGTTTTGGTACTTAAGTGTGAACCTTCATCTTTGTATTCAAATTCTCAATTAAACACAAATGTAATTAATACTTAACATTATGTGCCTGTATGATATCTGAACAGTAGTATTTGAGTTTAGTTCTGTGCTGATACTAATTAACCAGTTTTTAGGGTTTATCAGGTGATTTGGAATACTAAAGTCTATAATTCTTTTATTGGATTAAAAATTTGACACAAAAAAAAAATCCAAGAATTTATATTGGAAAAATATTTGTTTGGCTTATTTTACCCATTAGGAATCCTCAATTTGCTTTGGCTCACTGTACACATGTTAGAGAAGTTTATAGTCGAACGGTAAACTATCCAAAGAATAGGATCTACACAAGATGGAAAAGATTTAAACATTTTCTAGAAACTCCATACCTTAACTCATGAAGGGTATTTTAGGGGAACATACTTTATTTCATTTATTTTCACTGAAGACTTGTACCATATAGATGCGAAATGCGCACACCAGAATTGTTCCTTTCTTCTTCTTATTTCCAAATTTAAGCTTTCAGTAGGATTATGCTACAGAAAGTATCAATTTATTTTTGATTGATGTTTGTTCTATAGGGTTTTCATGTCTGCTATTGAAACTGATAGATACTGCTTTCTATTCATGAAGAAAATTCTTTGTTCATTACTTCCTTTTCCCCTTTTTTTGGTTCTCAGAATCTCGATGAAAATCATGAAGTTGGAACTCCTTCCGGAGAAGGCTCTAGCCAGCAAGACTTGCATGTATCTTCACAAAACCATGAAGATGCCGATATTTTTGGTGGTCTGGATGGCATTGATAATGTTGTAAACCTATCCCGACCATTAGATCAGTTTGCTCATGTGACTAATGAGTTTTTTGAGATGAATGACTTTGATGCTAGTTTGCTCGAAGTTCCTCCGAGCCAAGGCCCGAACAGTTCAACTGATGGAGAGGTTCTTAATGAAGGTGTCCAGTTCTTTGACTCTCTGGATATATTTGATGATATTGATGGCATTTTTAATTACGAGGGTTTTGCCGAAGATGAAAAGTTTCTATTCGATGAGGCAGGTTCCACTTTATGTCAATCAGATGCCCCTAAAGAGGTAAATGGGTCAAGTTTAATTTTGAACCTTGATTTTATCTTATATGATGTATTAAGGGCTTGGAATGCCTGCTTGTACTACTAATGGATGCAATCAAACCTGTAACAAGCTCTTGTACTGTATTTTAACTTGTACAATGTACCCGCACCAACTATTGATGTGCCTTTCAGTGCATTAAAAAGGTTAATGGAGTTGCACTTACTTACAAGTCTACTTGCCAGGATGTGGGATCGAGTGTGCAGGATGGCTTGTCTATGCCTAATTTGGATGGCATCGGAAATGAGGAACTCTTGGATATGCAAGGTATGCATATTGTTTTGTCTCTGTATGTCAGATGTTTGTGTATATTTAGGATTTTAGATTATATTATAATTATCAAATAAAAAAGTTTATGGATCCTAACATAAAACTAGGAAAAACTTTTTTGGATTAAGATAAAAGCCATGTGGCGAAATTATGTTGGTGGTGAGCCAGAATTGTGCTCAATTGATCAGGCCATGATTTGATAATATTTAATATCTGCTTATACAGTATAAAGTTAAATTCCTGCTATTATTATCTATTTATTTGTAAATATTGAGAACTGTATTGTTACTTCTCTCTGTCAGGTGAAAATATTTGTCTACTAAGTTTTATTAATTATAATCCTGTCACTATTTGTCTAACAAAAAAATATTAAGATTAATTTTGTTATATGCATAGAAGGTCCCTGGTCTGGTTCCAATACCCAATTATTGGCCTCTCTATGTTTTAATTTGGTTTGATTATTATTTGTTTATTTATGAACAGAAGCAGTGCCAAGTCCAGTCAGATACAATAGTCCTATATCAGATAGTCTTATCAGATTCTTGGATTCCTTCTCTCCACCTCCTGCTTTTGCATCAGAATTCGTGCCCGCTAATTTCAATCTGACCCCAGAGACTATTCGCTTCAGCTCCTCCATCACTTACAGCAAGTCGAAACGAACTGAAGTCAAATCGGTGGTATCTAGAGTCCTTCAAGGGATTCTTTGCTCCTCCTTTTTCTTAGCAATTGCTGTGACTGCTGGTTGCAAGCTGGCCGTATGCGTCGGAGCTAAATAGAGGAGGGAGGCAAGATATACATGTTTTGTACTATGTTTTGGGATCAAATAACTAACACCTTGTTATCTTGCAGTGCTTATCTTTTATTGTGTAAGTTTCTACTGTAAAAAATTTTAAACTGTTGCTATATTTATTTCTCTGTTTTTTTTGTTATTGGTAAGAGATTAATTTCAATGTTCTTCACTCTGTCTCCAAAAGTATGCTCACTAGAAGATAAAAAACCTGTAATGAAACGTGAGTCGGCCCTAGTTTTATAATGGCTCTGCTTTATAGCAATGAAGATTAATTTGTGTTGATTCTTTAGTTTGATCAGTATCAATTTTTTTTTTTTGAGTAATGGAAAATGCTAATTAGTTCCTCACCATATTAAACTCATCGGAGCTTACTACTTTGAACTACTAGCTAAATTCAATTTGATAGATAGCAATTTGACCTTATGCCCAGAATAAAAGCATACTGAAAGCTTTGTTTGTGCTTGAACTGATTAGAAGTTCCAAATAGGATACAGAATATACATTAAATGCAGTTCATCAACGTTTTTAGACCAAATATGATTAAAAGTAAATTGGTTCACAAGCTAATTAAAGAAGTCAATTTCTGATTTGTAGCATGATGAGACTACTTTAAGCAAATTGTTTGAACCAACTTGATCCGAATTGTATAAATTGGCATGAGGTATACAATTTTTGGAAATTGATGAATTATACTTCTTGCAATTCCGTGAACTCTGTAGATTGCTAGACCATAATTTCATCTCTTTGAATTTGCAAAAATTAGGTTAGTAAATATATATCCAGAACATCTGATTTTCATGACAGTTAGGGTATGTTCGGTTGTAAAACAAGAATAGCTAGAATAGCTAAATTAAGAATAACTATTGTTTGTCTTATTAGAATAGTCAAATCTCAAAATTCTTAGGAATAACCTATTCTAATAAGACAAAAAGTTTGAATTCACTATTCTATCTATTCTAACCAAATCAAACACCGAATAGGCTATTCCGAATAGCCTAACCTCAATAATAGTCTATTCTCATTCCAACTAAACATACCCTAGATGTACACTGAGCCACGAACAGATTAAGGCCTCAAATTGATAGAAGAACACGCTCAATATAAGTTTAGCGACTTATTTGTATATAATATTCGAATATATCTGTTAGTTTTTAAGTGTTTAACATTTGTCGAGTATTGAGCAGATTAAAAATAGGGACCGATTAACTATACCTCGGCTCCTATTTCCCGGTCAATAACTGTCTTTGTTGACCGTTAATTAAGAGGACTACAAATTTCAGCGCTAAAAGACAAAACAAAACGCGTCATTATCGCGGCGAGTGCAAATTTTCATATATAATACATCAAGTATTTAAAAAAAAAAAAAAAAATTCCAGTGTACCCATTCAAACTTTTGAAATAGCCAATATCCTCATACAAATTTCACATTCTTTCTTCTATCCCCTTCTATTTATATTTATTTTTATTTAATTATTTTAAAATTTAAGTTGACCATTATGCCCCTCTAGTTGTAAATGGACATGTCCATTAATGTATAAACAGGATGGAGTTTGCAAGTGGATTGAAGAAGAAAAGGAAAGACGCTTATCTTCGCGCCTATTATTCCCTTTCGTCTATCATAATCTTTCCTTCTTTTCTTCGGTAGAAAATTTGATTTTGAGGATTTAGTTGAAATCGGTGATTTTTCTCATTTAGAGTTAAGGCAGCAGTAGGCCCAATAATCGTTCTTTCTCAGAGTCGTCAAATGTAAGGCATACAGTTGAATGGTTTGAGGTAATTATGTTACGTTTTCTACAATTTCTTATAGAAAGTAAGCATCGGTTAATTAATTATACTACAAATACTAATTATGCAGGTCAATAACTTTTATGTCATTTCCTTGGTTTCTCTGACAACCATTTGTCCTCTGATTTCAGTTCGCAAGCAAGGGACATACCAAAGACCTACCTTTCCAACTTAGTAAGCCCCAACACAAATTTTGAGCATGCCCAAACATTGCATCAGGTAGCAGGGTCAGCTGAACCAAGCCATGTACCTGCTGGTACCAATAAACCCCAAAACCAACACTTGTTACAAACAAAAAAATAAAAATGTACTTAAAGGATGAATTAATCAAAACTGCTTTACAGGCTAATAAAGAACACTTTCATGAGTACCTGCCAGCACCAGTCATAACTGGTATGAATTCTTTGATAAACTATACTCCTCGAAGCTACCAGATTATTGAATACACTTAAATTCGTCAATAGGCTTCCCTGTGGTAGGTACATGCTGATAAAATACCTGAATTATAACGGTATGCCTAGCAAGAGAGCATAAAATCGTCTTATTATAGTTTTAATGATTCTAGGTCAATTAATAGAGGGCACAATCAAATGTATGGATAATCTTTACTCGAAATCAATTTTGGAACTGTATACAGTAAAGTTGATAACTTAAGAGGTATTACTTAAAGAAAAAGTATCTCTAGCTTTTCTTGTAAATTATGAATTGTCTCATATGACTTTGATGAAACACTTTCTCTAGCTTCGAATTTTCTCGATTTTGCTGAGAGAGACACGCATGAGGGAGGACTAGGGCTTCTCGTATGATCTCCAGCAAAATCTCAGTTTTGCTGAGAGAGTGACACACATGAGGGTTGGGAGAACTGGGGCCGAGAGAGGCAAACCTGATTGCTTCGATTCAATGCGCTAGACAGGAAGAAGGAAAAATTTCTGAAGGGAGAAATATTTAGTCTGGAAAGTAGAATGAGGAAGGAAAAAAAAAAGCAATGGACACCTCAAGTTAAAATTCAAGGGTATATTAGTCAGGTCAGGTTTTAAAATAATTAAATAAAAAGAAAAATAAATAAAAGGGGATAGAAGAAAGAATATAAAATTTGTATGGGGATATTGGATATTGTGGCATTTTGATGGGGATATTGGCTATTTTAAAAGTTTGCATGGGTACACTGGAAATTTTCTCTAAAAAAAAAAACTAGACACATCACCCACCCATCTTTTACACGTTTTTAGAAGTGATTTTTTTTCTCCGTTCACTCTAACCAATATTTTTGACAATCTGTGAGAAATTTTGCAAATCTAAAATCACGAACGTCTTCTACACAATTTTCTCTTTCAAATGAGATCCATGATGACATACTTTCGAGTTGTCCGTTGCACAAGTATTCATACCTCATCGAGCAAGTATTCATACCTCATCAGTATTTCACAAATAAAAAACTGGACATATCATTCACTCATTTTTTACCGATTGAAATTTCATTACCACTCATTTTCCGAAATACTTGATATCTTAGATATAAATACTTGTTCGACGAGGTATGAATACTTGTACGACGAGATATAAATAATTTTACGAGATATGAATACTTGCGCGACGGATAACTCAAAAGTACTTCATCATGGATCTCATTTGAAAGAGAAAATTGCGTAGAAAACGTTTGTGATTTTAGAATCGCAAAATTCTTCACAGATTGTCTGAAATATTGGTTAGAGTGAACGGAGAAAAAAAACCCACATCTAAAAACGTGTAAAAGATTGGTGAGTGATGTGTCCAGTTTTTTTTTTAAATACTTGATATCTTAGATATGAATACTTAGTGTATTATATATGATCTAATTAGGGTTAAGACAAGATTTAATAGCTTGGAAACTACTGTTTTTGGTACCAACAAAGAAAAGGATGCAATGAAAGCTCTAAAATTCGTTGTTTTAATATATTCAAAATATCAAGAGACTGCTAGAAATTGAAAATGTGCAGGGAAGCCCCTTAGTTTGTTTGAGATCATGTTTTTAACATGCTCTTTCATTTGTTTGAAGGACAAATCATTAAGACTTCATTAGGTCAAAGATATAAATGACACAGGGCAAGTTCGAGTTGCTGGCTATCTATATCTTTAGCCTTCTGTCTTTCACTATTTGCACCTAAGTCCATTAATTTCTTTTTATTGCACAACTTAATGTGTATATATAAAGAAACTAACTTTCCTATTTGCAACATGGGTCCATTAAAGAGGGTTTGGTAGGGAACTGTCAAGCTCAACCATCACCAATCTCTAGGTCTTTATTTCATTCATTTCCATTTTATTGCTCCTTGATCCTTTTTATGTAAAATAATTAAATAGGTTAGATATAGGTGGAATTGTCAAGCTCAACTCCCATATCCTTGCTAATTAACTATTTTACAAAAGAATTAAAGAGAGTATTTAAAGAAAAAAGGCAGCAAAGAGAAAAATTACATTTTTATACTTTTGAAACCTATACTAACCACTATATTTATGATAATTATTAACATTTTGAATAAAACAGCAAGCAATCATAAAAGAAATGTGAAACTAGTATCTAAGATAAAATAGCAGTTTTTATTATATTTTTATATATTTTATTAAGACCACAAAGGCTAAAAGGCACCATTTTTTATCATTAAGCCAATCATGCATTGCTTATTATGAAATAAGCCTATAAATCATGAGGCTTTCTCATTTTCTGTTATTTCATAAGCTCCAATAAATAAAAGCATCACAGAGGTAAGAACAAATCGAAAGGAATGCAAAGAAAATAACAAAGAATATTAACTTGAGAACTTTATTCAACTAAGAAGGTTTACATCACTTGGCCCCTGAGAAGAAAGAGGAGAATTGCTCTCAAAACTAGCCAACTACAAGATTTTGGGTAGAGCTTCAGCTTAGGTTTTGTGTATTGGGGTCTGTCGGTCTCTTTTATCTATGCTTTAGGTGCCTTTTTATAGGCAATATTAGGGTTTAAGCTTGCTGCCTTTGTTGAGGTGTTTCCATCATGTCCCTCAAATGTTTGATGCATGGTCTTGATTGTTTGCTTCCCTTATAGGTGTATACATGGCAAGGACTCAGCGTATCACATTCATACATGTCATGATTTATTAGCTGTATCATTCACAACCCTTGGATTTCGACCAGCTGTGAAAACATGCATCATAGCCCTTCATAAACCGGCCAAATATAGTAAGGCTTAATAAACGTGCTCCTGCACCCTTGGAGAAGAATCTTCCGCTTTTGGCTTCATCTAGGGAGCATGTGACACGCGTCTGAAGGGACCACAGGGCTGGCAACAGCTGTAGGTGGTGCAGTGTAGTGTACTGGCGGTACACCGGACTTCAAACATGCACCCCTCTTGATATTCGTGCTTCTGGCGACAGAGAGACGGATTTTTTTTAAAAACCATAATTAAAAAAATTAAAATTAGCAAACCAACATGATTACTTGACTTTTTTCAAAAATCATAAGAACCGAGATGCCAATTCGGTCCCCACTTTTTTTTTCTCCTGGGACCGAATTGGCATTTCGGTCCCCCCTCATTTTACAGATTTTCTGCAGAGCTGCTACAGAAAATCGAAATGACTTGGAGACTGAATTGTCATTTCGGTCCCCATTTTTTTTCTACCTGGCACCGAAATGCCTATTCGGTCTCCCCTCAATATGCAATACTTAATAATTAATATATTTGGAAATTATAAGATTGAACTGTGCTATGAAAGTACCGAGGTAAGAGACATTGGAGGGATACAATTCGTACTGAAATCTGCAGAGTTTAATTAAGTGTTTTCTCATCTCCAGTCATTCGACAAAAAAATAATACCGCATGGTTTGTCCATTGACTATAGCTAACTGATTTTAATAAAGGAAATCTGTTAAATAAATAAAAGGGGAGAGAGGGATTTGAAATGAAGGTTATATTTGTCCATTCGTTTGTTAAAATAATTAAATAGAAAGTTAAATAAGTAAAAGGGGATATAGGAAAAAATATTAAGTTTTGCCTACATTAAATATTACGTTTTCAAAATTAATTAGTCATGATTACCTTTGTATTAATTCTTTGAATTCTTTTTATCGGTTCAAAAAATTAATTTTTATAAATCAATGAAAAAAGACTTACTAACCATACATATTGCTCCATTGAGTATTCCTGAATAGAATGAAACAAAATAAAAATCCCTTTTCTTGCTCCCACAGAATTTAAAACCAATTTGATTGATTTTCCATTTTTCATTTATCTCCAATTTGATTAATTTTCATCTTGAATATTAGCGTCAGTCGCTTCTGTAGTCATGCTTAAAGAGCAGCAACTCCAAATTGTCTTGGTTATATTATATTTATTTTATGTAAATAGTGAAATATAAATATTTTGTTATATTAATTATAATAAAAAATATAATTATTTCAAATTATATTTGTATACTATTAATTACAAATTTTAGACCCAATATAAAATAAACATTTCAAGATTTTAATTTGTTGGATTGGTTGAATTTTTTGTTGAATGACTGGAGATGAGAAAACACCTAAACTCCAGATTTCAGTACGAATTGTATCTCTTACCTCGGTACTAGTTCCATAGCACAGTACTACCAAAAGGTACATATAATAAGTTCATATTTAATTATTAAAATATGTGCAATACTTCCGTAGCACCGAATTCCCAATTCGGTCCCCTACAGAAAATACCCTGGACCGAATTGGGATCTCGGTCCCAAGGTGCTACACCGAAGGCAACACGGTCTCGGCTGGAAAATCTGTGAAATGAGGGGGGACCGAAATGCCAATTCGGTCCCAAGAGAAAAAAAAAGTGGGGACCGAATTGGCATCTCGGTTCTTATGGTTTTTGGAAAAAGCCAAGTAATCATGTTGGTTTGCTAATTTTAATTTTTTTAATTATGGTTTTTAAAAAAAATCCGACAGAGACGTGTCCCATAGCGTCGCCTTCAATAGTTTAAGTTGCTCCAAAGATCAATTTACCACTTGAGCAACCAATTCAATGTTTTCCGATTAAGGCAATAACCGGGCTCATGCCATATCTACAATATACCTCCTTGGGTCCATTTTGGATTAAATTGGGAGTGTATATAGCATCGCAGGGGTCTTGTTAGTGGTCACCTAAAATCCCAGAGCCCAATTTACATCCAAGCTCGAGTTCCCATTTCATCCTCTTTTTCCTTTCTCGGTCGAAACTGAAGCTTGTGAGAGAGAGAGACTGATAAACCTAAATTATATATATTTTTGATTAAAATTTAACCTAAAAAACTAAGCTAATTTTCTTGTATTTTAGTGTAATTTTGTGTTAAAATATGTCAAGATCAAGTTACTGCCAAAGTCTATTTAAATTACAAGAAATTGAGTAAATTGTAGATCTTCTCGCAAGCTTTCTGAAAAGTGGTAGAACACTGAAAACGGAGTTACGGATGATGATCTATGCCCGTTTTAAGTTCAGTTCATAGTAAATTTCCAGAGGGTTCTGCGGGTGCTCGTGCGGGTTCCTCTGGATGCACAACTAGCCGCACAAAATCACAACTGCCAACACACAATTTGTATTTTGGCCATATCTTGATCATACGAACTCCGATTTGGGTGAATCAAAGCTTGAAAGAACCAAGACAAAAAGATCTACAACTTTTATGAAGGAAACAAATCCAAATTGAAAATGTAGAATTTTGTGCTGCCGCACCAATGACCCTCCAGCTTAGATTTGGATAGATTTTATTGCCAAATTGATGCAATCTTCGCCCGATTCACTTCCAGATCTTGTTTGCTTGCTCCCAAAGTCACAAAAATTACTATATATTGGCAGGGAGGCAGCAGGAGAAGACAACTTTTAACCTAGCTTTTATTCTACACATCTTTTTATATGTTTCCCTCTTCTCCGAGTGATTGAAGGCGATTGGAGCGAATGATTGAATGTTTTCTCGAGCGGGCAAAGGTGAAGACAAGGGGCAGAGAGCAAGGAGATTGGTGTATTCTATTATCTTTCTTGTTTTGCTAGGTTTTTTACTCTTGTATTTCTTTTGGATGTTAGTGCACCCATGAGAGGCTAGATTTCCTCTCTAGGGACTTAGGCTCTAAACATGAACTTGTGTTAAAATCTACCTTACTTGGATAGTTTTCTTTATTATGATTGTTTGCTTGCATGTTTGTTCTTGTTGATTTTGTAATTCATGTGATTGTGTGATTTGTGTGCTTGTTAATTAGCGTCCTGCTTAGGTTTAATCAACTTAAGGTGCTAGGATCAAATAATTGATGGTACCAAATTATATCCATGAATAACTCTAGGATTGAGATTAGAAATGACCAAATCTATTTCTTAGTCCGGAACCACAAGAAACAAAGGTTGAATTGAGGTGAATAACTTAATCGTGAAGTCTCATATTTAGTTGGGACCCCTAGAATTGAACCGAATATTAGTATGAAGGACTTAATCGTGAAGTATTGGTATTTAGGGATAAACTAGGCTAACCTATGCTTATGGTCTAGATAGCTAAGGTGAATGACTTAATCGTGAAATCCAAATTATCTAGGCATGTCATTAATTCACGAAAGTGATCATTTTTTATATTTAAGGCTTAGAAACCTCATAATTGCAAATATGAATTTAGAAACCAAGTAAGTGTGAATTTGACCAAGTGATTATATGTCGATAGCCCCTAAACTGCTATCTCATTAACTCACAAAACTCCTTTTATTTGTTTGTTTTGAATTGCTTTGTTTAAATTCAACTCTCAATCGGGTATTGAACCCACAAAACCAATTTTACAACAAACCCCCCCATTTACTTTTATTTACACTATTTTAGGATTAATTAATTTAGTAAAAATTAATATTTCCCGTTATCTTTGGATCGATACTGTTGCACCAAAAGGTATAGTACAAAGTTTCAGTACAGTAAACTATACTTTTTAACCTTAAATACACTTTCGGTTCAGATTGCAAGTATACAATCCTATCGAGTAGTATATTATCGGGTATCGATCACATGGATGGTTCAAGTCTTAACTAGATTCTACCTAATTTAAATAAA
Organism: Carex kokanica; assembly: GCA_025461125.1. Taxonomy (NCBI): domain Eukaryota; kingdom Viridiplantae; phylum Streptophyta; class Magnoliopsida; order Poales; family Cyperaceae; genus Carex; species Carex kokanica. The sequence continues at coordinate 837,069 of JAJGRX010001428.1, forward strand.
AACTAGAAGTTTGAAAAAGTTGGTTTTGGTTTTTATAGTTCCTAACAATTCAATCACAGTAATTAAAATGCAAGAAAATAAATCAACTTGGTTTAAATCAATAGTAAAAAGCGTTTCCAGGATTTCTGACTTCGTTTCAGTTTAGCCCCAAGGTGTACGACCCGCACACTTTCATGTACGATCCGTACGGAACCTCAAGTTGATACAGCAACTACTGTTTCTGTGTCGATTCTTTTGTTTAGGGTTTCTATTGACCATACCTAAATTCTTAAACCGCAACTGTCACTTGTTGGCCTAATAATCCGATATGAAATTCAAATACTCCCCTCTTAGGGTTCTTAAACCTCAACTTTCGCTTGTTGGCTTAATTATCCTAAGTGACTTGTCGGTTTACTAAAGGTATCTAAGGTCTTTCGACTCGAGGAAAGTTTCGCCTTTTGGGTACTTCTTGGTTTCACCTTTCGGCTCACAAACCTACCTCATGTACTTAGTTTGGTTGGTTTAAATGTCATAGCCTTGTAACCTAACATCTAGATGTGCGCATTCATCTAACGGGTTGACCAATCAATTCAAGCAAGCACAAACCAAGCAATTGAAATACTACTCAACAAGTAAAAACAAAAGCATTCAACACAAATCCAAGTAGCTAGCTAATAAAACTAAACATGAAACTACATCATAACCCTAGAAACCAAAAAGTCTACTCAAACATGGTTCTAAAACAGATAAAAGAAGTAATAAAAGAAATAGCCATGAAAAAACCCAAAGAAACCAAGAAGATCCGTCGAAAACTCGCGTCTTTCGCTTCTTAACTTCGTCTCCAAGCCTAGCCGTCTCTCTCTCCACCCTGGAGCCAGAGATCTCCCCTTTTAGAACTGGAATCTCCCCTTTTAATGCCCAAAATCGCGTATTAAAAGCCTTCCTTTTCGACCTCCCCAGCTGGCATCTCTTTCAATCACCAGTTTGGATTTCCGGATTTTCTGTGTACGATCCGCACAAAAATGTGTACGGACCGTGTGCCTGTATTGTAGAGATTTAGCACTCTCTGTGTGGTTGGGCAGTTAAGATACGGTCCGTACAAAAATGTGTATGGACCGTGTGCTTGTGTATTTAGCTCAGATTGTAGATCTTCTCGCAAGCTTTCCGAAAAGTGGTCATATACCCAAAACGGAGTTACGAGTCAAAATCTATGACTGTTTTAATTTCAGGTGCTGAAATTTCAGCATCATATACAGGTCGTGTGGATGGTGTCCTGGTCGTGTCTGTGGTCGGGCAGAGGGTTGTACGGTCTGCATCAGAAGGTACACGGACCGTATATAAACCTTTGAATTCCATATTCTTCCTCGATTTCGCCCGTTTTCTGCAAAGTAAGAACAAATGCGCAGCAGTACCACATTCTATAGATATTCAATGAAATAAACACGATTTAACAGTTTTAGGCACAGGTTTTGGTACAAAGTTTGGTCGGAATATAGATAAGAAAGCGAGACATCAGATACCTATTTTACTACAAGGATAGGTTGTATGCTTGCAACCGACCTATCATTGTGTATTAAGGTTTTATAAATTTTAAAAGTGAAAAGTGTATTAAATTGACCTAAATTTCGATACCCAAAATACACAACAAGCTTTTTGGCGCTGTTGTCGGGGATAACAGATAGATATTAATTTTTACTTTAAAAATTAATTCTAGAATTTTTCTTGCATTTATTTTATTTTATTTCACTTCTTTGGAACCTACTTCTCTTTTCTCTTTCTTCCGCAAATTTGAGCACGGGCGCCTGTTACTAAGAGCCAGAGCCAAAAGAACACGCAAAGCGCATCTTCCTCTCAACCAGCCCCACAGTAAATTCGCAAAGAGGACGAAGTACAAATGGATGGAAACACTCGATACGGAATGGATGAGGAGGATGAAAGTGGATCTCAAATCCATGTTGATAATGATCCGTCTCTCAACAACCCTTTCCATTGCGCAAATGGCAGAAATGGCCCTCCACCTCTCAATCCAAACGACCGCCAACCTATGAGGGACTTTATGAACCAAATGGAGCCGGGCCAACGCTTTGGCTACATAGCGCATGTGGGAACCAACCCTGATCTCAAACCAACTCTTATTCACTTCTTAGGTCAAAACCAGTTTGGTGGTGCATTAAATGAGGACCCTCACCAACACTTGGCAATGTTTGAAGAACATTGTGGTACATTTGCACCAAGAGGACCCCAACTTGATCCTTAAAATTGAACTGTTTTGACATTTCTCTTAGGGATGAGGCTAGGACTTGGTTAAGGTTGTTGAACCCTAAAGTAACTAAAACTTGGGCCGGAGTGCAAAAATTATTTTTAGGCAAGTATTTTCCGCCTTCTAAAACCCAACATTTTAGGGCAAAAATCACCACTTTCAAACAAGGTGATGATGAGTCATTAAGCGAAGCTTGGGATAGATGTCAAGAACTCTTACGTTTGTGCCCTAACCATGGTATTGATGTATGGCTTTTGTTTCAGTTTTTCTATGCAGGTTGCACATACGCGACTAAATCTCAAGTTAATGCGGCTGCTGATGGAAACTTAGTCAACAAGGATGCTGTGGAGGCAATGGAGATGATTGAGGACATGGCAACAAGCCAACGCGAGTGGACAACTGGAAGAGAAAGCCCAACAGCTACATGGCAATGGAGATGATTGTCGGGTTCTGATTTTTTTTATCCCCTCGATAACAGCTACAGCCGAGAAAGCCCAACAGCTACCTGCACTCATAGTTGATAATGAAAATAATGACACTTTTTTTTTCTTTTCCGAATAAAAAGACAAGGCATAATATGTTAGTGTTATGATCTAGAAGCCAACCATTTATGGATGTATTCTATGTTTTGTTCATGAAATGAAAGAATCACTTTGTTCCTTGAGTATTTAAATTATGTTATGGATTTTTCGAGTTGAGGACTTGAAATGTAGAACTCTATAGTAATAATATAACGAATACTCTAAATGTCCATAATCTTGGTAATTAGAAAGGAACAATATTTACCGGTACAATATTAGTATGTGGATTAAATGATGATCATGTTCTACGGATCATATGGTAAGAAGCTACCGATTTAATCACATAAATACCTGATGGGGATCAGGGGATTGGACTTGACCCAAGAATGAAACATAACATGGATTGTGTTAGTGTCATTAATGTTTCATTTGTGTCTTGAATTCTTTGGTATGAGATGATTATTTTTCCTACATGAGATGCATGCATCTGTAGGTGTTGTCCAACACTGACCGTAACTGGCAACTATACAAACAATATCTCAATATGTGTGTCTTGTGCGGAGGAAAAGATACTTATCAAGAATACCAGTGTTCCTCATATTTTATATGTGAGTGATGATATCTTCGGGCCCCTTGATGGAGTAATAAAGTATACATGCAATTATGATCAATGAGTTTGATCATTATTTATTGAATTACTTGGAATTAAGAAAAAATAAATTTGCAAGGATGACACTCTCTTGCCTTGGATTTATTCTCGATATCATGTGACACGTGAATTGACACAAGCAATTAAATATTGCTTTAGGATCGTGATGTTGATTGGTTCATATCATCTTTATCTGTTGAGTAGTTATAATGCATATTGCTACATGTCGCTTATAATTTATAGAATTAAAAGAAGTTTTGATTCTATTGTCAACATGATATAGATCCTACGAGGTCACACCCAAGAGGAAAAAACGAAACAAATAAAAGTGTCATGGAGATGACTAACTTGATCTTAGAATAAATTTATTACGTGTTAGACATGGTATACAAATTTATTTCTCAACAAAATTGAGCAAATACAATTAACAGTAACAATTGTCGGGTGGGCCAAAAGTTGGCATAAGTGGCAAAAACGAAAATAGCATAAATAGAAATTGGCCCAAGCCCAATTTAACATTAAATGGAGAATTCCATTTGATGAAGTAGGTTTGGAATAAAGTGGGATAAAAGTGCATCTAATGGAGTGGTCCATTGGATGACAAAAGTAAAAGTTACTTTAACTTTATGGTGTTACTTTAACTTCAGCATAACAGTTTTCTTTCTTTTAAGAAATACAGAGCTTTGTTATTTAATAAAAATCTAGGAGTCACATCTGGTGCCAAAAATATATTATGAATTCTAGTATTTTCGAGAGAGAAAAAAAAGTCAAGTAAATTTTACTTTAATTTTATAGGTCACTGTGTGTTGGCACAAGAGCAAGTCGAGAAATCTCGACATAATATGCTATGAAAACTCTTGTTTTTCGAGTGCGAATTAACATTGTTAAGCTTTCATTGTTCCTATATCATGGTAGGTGACATGCTTGTTTTTAATAACGCAAACTTATAGTTTTACTCACCGCAATCTCCTTGATCCTTAACCGGTGTGACCGCACCTTGAGACCGCCAGTCAATCGATGTCGGGGCTGATACAAATGTTGAGTATTTGGATGGGGTTGAGTTCTTCGGTCCACTGCGTGGAGTGTAGCTTGCATACTTAGACATAAACTCCGAGTTCGTAAGATCAGCAAACTTACTAAGACCGAGTTTGTACGTAAGACCGGGTTGGTTGTTTGTGGACTCGATGTATTGCAGGTTGGTCTTGAACACCTCCAAGCGAAGCGACTTTTCAGCATCGCTTGCATAGACGCTGATATCTCGCATTCATATCTATATTTTGACCTTAAATTTGTACCAAAACCTGTGTTTAAATCTATTAATTCGGTTATAATTCATTGAATATATATAAAATGTGGTACTGCTGCAAGTTTATTCTTATTCTGCAGGAATCGGGCGAAATCGAGGAGGAATCTGGAATTTAGAAGTCTCTACACGGTCCGTGTACCACCTCATGTAGACCGATGACACGACCACAGATAACTGCTGACTCGACCACAGAAGAAACACAGGCACACGGTCCGTGTAGCATTTCACACGGGCCGTGTCAAGCATTTCCGGAAACAGATCCAGAATTTGGAAACAAGGCTAATTGATGGAAGGTCGGTCAGAAAAGCATATAAGCGGGATTTCTTGCACCAGAGAGGGTATTCTGGAGCAGAGAGGCAATTCCTAGGGTTTGGACTTGGCGGCTAGCTTGGAGACGAAGTTGAGAAGCGAAAGACGCGAGTTTTTGACGGATCTTCTTGGTTCTTCGGGTTTTGTCATGGCTAATCTTTTTATCATTTCTTTATTCTGTTTTAGAACTATGTCTGAGTAGATTTCTTAGTTTCTAGAGTTGTGATGTAATCGAATGTTTTATTTTGCATGTTAGTTATTGGATTCTTTTGTTGAAATTTGTGTTTGCTTGATTGTGATTGATTTTAATTGCTTAGTGTAAGTTGTTTGATTCTTATTGGTTTACTACTAGATGAATGATCACATCTAGAAGGTACTTTGGCCCTTATAATCTCTCAACCAAACTAAGTACATGAGGTAGGATTAGTGATCCGAAAGGTGAAACCAAGTAGTAACCGACAGGTGAACATTTCCTCATATTTACGGAATGAGGTTACCTTTAGTATACCTAACAAGCAACTAGGTAATTCATACCAACATACGACAGTTGAGGTCTAGAACCCGACGAGGGCACATATTGCAATTCCATACCAAGTTAATGAACCAACAGACGACAGTTGAGGTTTATAAACATTAGGTCTGGTCAGTAGAACCCTACACAAAGGAACAACACAAAGAAACAATAACTGCTGCATTCACTCGAGGGCCACACGGACCATGTACGACAGTATCCGGCCCGTGTACATTGGACACGGCCCGTGTAGGACACTACACGGACCGGGTACCTCGAGGCAGAACTGAGATGAAGTCATAACCCTGGAAACGCCTTTTTACATCTGATTTAAACCAAGTTTATTTACTTTCTTGCATTTAATTACTGTCATTGAACTGTTAGGAACTATAAAACCAAAACCAACATTTTCCAACTTCTAGTCTTTATTTCATTTAGGTAGAATTCTAGTTAAGATCTGAACCGTCCCTGTGATCGATACTCGACAATATACTACTCGATAGGATTGTATACTTGCAGTCTGAACCAAAAAGTGTATTTAAGGTTAAAAAGTACAGTTTACTGTACTGAAACTTTGTACTATACCTTTTGGTGTAACAAGTTTTTGGCGCCGTTGCCGGGGATGGCATCATTTATTTTCTGGATTTTTGCTTACTTTATTTAATCTAGATTTTAACTTGTATCTTTTTCCTTTTATTTTTCTCTCTCTTTCAGGAAAACTGGCATCCATACCTCCACCCAAGGGAGACTACAATCTGAGGAGTAAAGGACCACTCCCCGACGCGGACACAGCTGGTCCTGCACAACCACCTCCGCACACGGCCCGAGCAGACGATACACAGTCCGTGCACTCCGACAATCTGAGTAGAGGAAAGATGAGTAACAACGGAGACGACAGGGAAGCAGACATGACTAATGATCTCTCTGATGATGACATGGCCGACTTCGTGCCAAGAACCCTGCGTGAATTCAATGTGCCACGAGCTGGAGACGTGAGGGGAGCCATCAAACTGCCGCGAATTGTGGGACAACAACCGAACTTCAATCCGGGAGTTGTCAACATAGTGCAGCAGAACACCTTCCACGGCTTGGATCATAAGGATCCACATGCCCATCTCCAAACCTTTCTTGAATGTTGCACAACCATCAAAACAAATGGCTTAACAACTGATTACACTAGACTTGCATTGTTTCCTTTTACTCTTAGGGACAAGGCCAAGAAATGGTTAGGGTCATTACCAAGGGATTCCGTTACCAACTGGAGGGAACTGTCTAAATTGTTTCTAACTAGATTCTTCCCTCATAAAAGAACTGCCAAGGTAAGAACCCAACTGACCAGCTTTAGGCAAAGGTCTGATGAACCCCTGAACGAGGCCTGGGAAAGGTTTAGGGAGTTACAGTATTCTTGTCCACACCATGGTATTCCTGACTGGTTGTTGATCCAAACTTTTTATGATGGTTTAACTGAAAGCACTCGTACATCTGTTGATGCTGTTGCAGGTGGAGCATTGATGTCAAGAGAACCTCTTGAAGCTATGAATTTGGTTGACAACATGGCTCAGAACCAACAATGGTCCGGTCGCGACAATACTCGAGCTGGTGGAGGCGGCCGATTTGAGGTTGATCAAATCACTGCTCTAATCGCCAAGCTTGATGCCATGCAGAAAGCTTTTGACAAGATGAGTGTGAAGGCAGTCAATCAGCAACAACAAACCTGTGTTATGTGTGGAGATGAAGGTCATGCATATGAGCAATGTCCACTAGCGCAGAGGGATGAAGAAACCGAGCAAGTCAACTCTCTCAACAATGAACCATCCTATTTTCCAAAACCACCTTTCAACCGATCCTACTCCAAAGACCCGGTTGAGCAACAAAACTGGAGGTGGAAACAAAACAATCCTGCGCCATTCAACAATGCTCCCAATCCCTCTTTCAACAACTCCTTCAATAATTCTTCTGGCAGCAATAATAACCGAAACTTCTACCAAAATGCATCTTTCAACAATTCAAACAACCGAACAACTCAATCAGGTCCTCCTAAGCTATAATGATTTTATGCATGAGCAAGGGAAAATGAACCAGATGATGTTCGAATAGATGCAAACAATGAATGCTCAAATGAACGCTCAGCTGGCTGCTCAGAACAAGTTGATAGAGCAAATAAGTCACCCAACACAAGCCTTACACCACCAGGAAGACTACCCAGCCAACCAGAGGTAAACCCCAGAGGAGAAGCTAAGGCGGTGACACTGAGAAGTGGGACCCAGTACGAAGGACCTGCCATACCTCACCAAGTTTTGACTGACACGGACCGTGCAAATCCCACACGGGCCGTACAGATCCCTGACTGTGTCAAACTCACACGACCGGACACCACCTCTAACTCTCTTGCCCAGAACACGGACCGTACATATTCAACACGGCCCGTGCACACTCCACTTGCTGAAACACAGCCAGCAGGAAACGTTGAGACGATCGTTCACACGGACCGTGCAGATGTCACACGGGTCGTGCAAAAAGAACCTGGAAGTCAGAAGAAGACAGGGGCTGAGAAACCTCCACCGTACCGGCCACCTGTACCCTTCCTCTAGAGACTAGCTGAAACCAAATTAAACGAGCAATTCGCCAAATTCATAGATGTTCTCAAACAACTGCACATCACTATTCCATTCACCAAAGCTTTGACCCAAATGCTCACCTACGCCAAGTTCCTCAAAGACATCCTTTCCAACAAACGAAGCTTGGGGGGCACGAGACGGTAAAACTGACAGAACAGTGCAGTGCCATTCTGAGAAGCGAGTTACCACCCAAACTGGAAGACCCTGGTAAGTTTTCTATTCCTTGCACTATAGGGAAAGCCACGATCAAGAAAGCTCTATGCGACTTGGGAGCTAGCGTGAGTCTCATGCCACGCACCATCTTTGATCGAATGGGAGTTGGTGAGCTCAGACCTACGCGAATGACTTTGCAGCTAGCAGACTCCTCGGTAAGACTACCATTAGGCATAGTGGAAGATGTACCGGTTCAGGTTGGTAAATTCTATGTACCTGCTGATTTTGTTGTTATGGAAATGGAAGAAGATAAGGAAGTCCCCATTATTCTGGGACGACCTTTTCTAAGAACTGCAGGTGTGATAATTGATGTTTTTAAAGGAACACTAACCTTGAACATTGGAGAAGAGAAGGTGCGATTCCAGATTGATCGAGCCATAAACGAATCTTGCTTCCGAGTAGATGTGATCGAAGAATGCTTAACGGATTTGGCCGAGGACTACTTTCTTGAACAAGTCAACAGCTCGCTCAAGTATCATTCTGATTTTCTATCTGAGTTGCAGGTTGAAAATGGCGAGTTGGAATCGATTTGTGCAGCAGACTCTCAAATTCACAACTCAGAGAGACTTGTACACGAACCGGACAGATCCTACACGGACCGTACAGAAGAGCCTGAGGAACTGGAGACTAGAGCACTCGGGTCGGACAAGGCTGACACGAGGGCGATACACGGACCGCATACATCTGACACGGACCGTGTAAAGGCCCAAACAGAGAAGCCAACTCCTGAGCTCAAGCCTCTCCAGCCAACCTCAGGTATGAGTTCTTAGGTCCAGATAAGTCCTGTCCTGTGATTGTAAATGCAGGTTTAAATCCCGATCAGACCGCCAGACTCTTGGAAAAGCTAAAAGTTCACAAAAGCGCAATCGGGTATTCAATCAAGGACCTGAAAGGAATCAACCCATCTATCTGCTCGCACAGGATCTTGCTCGAAGATGATCACAAGCCCTCTGTTGAACACCAGCGACGGCTCAACCCCAATTTGAAAGAGGTAGTAAAGAAAGAGATTTTAAAACTTCTTGATGCAGGTATTATCTACCCAATTTCTGATAGCAAGTGGGTGAGTCCTATCCATGTGGTGCCGAAGAAAGGAGGTGCGACAGTGGTAAAGAATGAGAAGAATGAACTAATCCAAACGCGTGTTGTCAGTGGCTATCGGATGTGTATTGACTACAGAAAACTCAATGCAGCCACGCGCAAGGACCACTTTCCATTGCCATTTGTTGACCAACTCCTCGAAAGGTTTGCTAATCACTCTTATTTCTGTTATCTTGATGGTTATTCTGGTTTCTTTCAAATACCCATCCACCCACAAAATCAAGAAAAGACCACTTTTACTTGTCCATATGATACATATGCATATCGTAGGATGCTTTTTGGTCTTTGTAATGCACCAGCAACCTTTCAAAGAGCCATGATGGCTATCTTTTCTGATTTTATTGAAAATGAGGTTGAAATTTTTATGGATGATTTTTCCGTATATGGTGCTTGTTTTGACTCCTGCTTAACTAACCTTTGTAAGATTTTGCAGAGATGTGAAGAGGTCAATCTGATTTTGAATTGGGAGAAGTGTCACTTCATGGTCCAAGAAGGTGTTGTTCTGGGACATGTTGTGACCTCTAAGGGTATCGAGGTTGATAAAGCAAAGATTGAAGTGATTGAAAAGCTTGCAATCCCAACTTGTGTCAAAGGGGTTCGAAGCTTTCTAGGTCATGCAGGATTCTACCGCCGCTTCATTAAGGACTTTTCTAAAATTGCTAAACCACTAACCAATCTACTCATTAAAGATTCTGATTTTGATTTTACTGATGATTGTGTTAAGTCCTTTTGTAGTTTGAAAGAAGCTCTCATTTCAGCACCTATTCTGCAACCACCTGACTGGTCTCTTCCATTTGAACTGATGTGCGATGCAAGCGATTATGCTGTAGGAGCAGTTCTGGGCAAAGAAAAGACAAGAAGCCGTGTGCTATCTACTATGCTAGCAAGGTGCTAGACCCAGCCCAAATGAACTACACAACAACTGAGAAGGAGCTTTTAACCATTGTGTTCGCTCTTGACAAGTTCCGATCCTACTTAGTTGGTTCCAAGATAATTGTCTACACTGACCATGCCGCACTCAGGTATTTGCTAAGTAAACAAGATGCAAAACCTCGTTTGATTAGATGGATTCTTCTTTTGCAGAAATTTGACATTGAAATCAGGGACAAGAAAGGAGTCGAAAACACTATGGCTGACCATCTATCCCGACTTCGCTGGGGAGATGATGACTCTGTCAATTTGCCAATCAATGACTCATTCCCTGATGAACAACTCTTTTCAGTTTCTGATCTGACTTACCTAGACACGGACCGCACACGATCACACACGGTCCGTACACTGCAGCACCAGGGCCACACGACCAGTCACACGGACCGTGTAACCGCCCAGTCAGCCCCATGGTATGCAGACCTCACCAACTTTCTCGCTTCTGGAGTACATCCCGCTTCTATGACTTACCAGAAGAGGAAGAAGCTCCGCTCAGATGCCAGGTATTACTTTTGGGATGAACCTTTTCTTTTCAAAGTAGGTGTTGATGGCATCTTCCGACGCTGCGTGCCGTACGAGGGAACAAGCTCCATTCTCGAGCATTGCCACTCATCTGCTTACGGAGGGCATGCTTCGTTCTAAAAAACAGCCACCAAGGTATTGCAATCTGGTTTCTTTTGGCCTTCTATTTTCAGGGACGCAAGGACCTTTGTCTCGGCTTGTGACAAGTGTCAACGGACCGGGAATATTACCAAGCGCAATGAGATGCCTCTCAACTACATTCTCGAGGTAGAAATCTTTGATGTGTGGGGTATTGATTTCATGGGACCGTTCCCATATCATGTGGGAATGAGTACATCCTGGTTGCGGTGGACTATGTGTCCAAATGGGTCGAGGCAGTGGCATGTCGAAAAGCAGACTCAAACGCAGTGAAGAAGCTGTTCACTGATATCATCTTCCCTCGTTTTGGAGTGCCAAGAGCAGTCATCAGTGATGGAGGCAAACACTTCGTCAATCGACAATTCGACAGTCTTTTAAGCCGTCATGGGGTAACATATAAGGTAACGACTTCCTATCACCCTCAATCTAATGGACAAGCTGAAATTTCTAACAGGAAAATCAAGTCCATCTTGGAAAAGACTGTGGCACGAACCCGGAAGGATTGGTCGCTCAAGCTCAATGACGCATTCTGGGCGTACCGAACTGCCTTCAAGACACCGATTGGGATGAGTCCTTTCAAGCTAGTGTATGGCAAGCCCTGTCACTTATCTGTGGAGATCGAGCACAAAGCATTCTGGGCCACGCGAACCATCAACATGGACATGCTTGCAGCTGGCGAGAAGCGCATCCTTGATTTACACGAGTTGGAGGAAATGCGCCTACATCCTTACGAGAATGCAAGAATCTATAATGAGAGAACCAAGCGAGTTCATGACCAGCGCATTGCGCCTCGCGAATTCAAAGTAGGTGATCTTGTACTCTTGTTTAATTCTAGATTGAGACTGTTTCCAGGTAAACTGAAGTCTAGATGGTCCGGCCCATTCCATGTGAAGAAAGTGTACCCATTTGGTGTAATTGAGATTGGAAATAACGAAAGCAGGATTTTCAAAGTCAATGGTCAACGTCTCAAGCACTACATTGCTGACCATCCCCAGAACGAGCGGTTCGATCAAGATCTCTCTGACCCCGCTCCAGCCGAGATTTAAAGAAAGGTGGTCAAGCTCGAGACCTAAAACAAACGCTTCTTGGGAGGCAACCCAAGCCCTTTTAATTTTCTTGCATTTTAGAATAATTTAATCTTTCTGCATAGTATTATTATTTGCATGCATATTTGTTTTCACTTAATTCGCATTTAGGAAGTTCCAAGGCGAGCAACATCTGTTAACTAGACCACATGGGCCGCATAAAATATGACACGACCCTTGCAACACCAGGAGACTGCGGCCACCCGACCCTGCGATTCCTACACGGCCAGGATCACCTCACACGGCCCGTATAACTTTCTACACTGCCCGTGTAACCGCCAAACGACGCATATGGAAGGTCGCGTCCGTTCCGCATCAGTTACACCCCTTCTTTTTCGTTAAATACCCCTCTCCCCACACGAGCACCCCCTTCCACAGAGCACCCGACCCCTCTCTCGGTTCGATCTGACCTGCGCACGCCACCGTGTAGCCGAAAGCCTCGCCGCGTGCATCTCTCTCTCGGCCTTCGTTCTCTTCCTCTCCCGTTCGCCGATCACCGCGCCGAGCATCAGGTAAGTTCTCCATCTCGTTTTCTTTCAATTTTCTTCCTATCTCTGCTGACCACCTCGCCGATCACCTGCGCGCACCACCTCGCCGAGATCTCTCCCTCTCTTTTCTCTCCCGTCGGTTCTGCCATTCAGCCGAAACCCTAGACTAACACACCCCGCATCAACCCCTACACGGTCCGTGTAGCTCTACATGACCCGTGTCAGAATCCACTCGGCCTGTGTCAGCCCTAATCAGAGGCAGCAATGTATCGCGAACGCCGATCAAAACACGCCCATGAGCGTAGGCAGCAGGCTCTCCGTGCCCATACACCACCTCTTTAGATTCGATCTTTCCTAGACAGAACCATCTCTTTTACGGTATGGAAATGACAGCTCTTACTCAGGTACTTTATTGCTTCATCACATTCTTCGATTAACTTTACAAAACCAAAGGTTTTCGAAAAGACGAAAGAATTACATTTTGCCATGCTTCGACAGTAGTAAAGCAATTTGGTAACGTGACAAAGTCCCCTTTGGGCCAGTTTATCAGGACACGTAAAAGGAATAGGATTGGCCAGAAAGAAAACTGCTTTTATCCAAGACCATCTTTCTTTGACTCAACCTTTTCCCTTTTACGGTGGAGATAAACAGTTCTTACTTGGGTACTTTATTGCTTCATCACATTCTTAGATGAAATTTACCACAGTTGAAAGTTTTTGAAAACGAAAACATAAAGAAAACATTAAAGAAAGCTTAAATCTAATTTAACTTTCTCAGTCGGAAAACCGAACCAAGAAAATCTCATTTCTAATCGGTTTTGGACTTAAGCTGCAAATCTAAGAATTAAACCGATACGCGGTATATGCAAACAATTTGCGTAAGTTATAACTTTTAGAAAATCAATCAGCAGGAGAGCCTTGCGCTCTGATACCACTGTTGGGTTTTGAGGCTACCCAAAGCCATTAGTCTTAAGCTGCGGAAAGACCGTAAAACAAAATTTTTACTTCTAACTCAAGCCAAAAGGATTGAAGTGGTATGTCGGATAATCTACCGAGAGTTACATACCTGTTCAATCCTTTTCTTAGATTAAAACCCGTAAGTAAAACTTTACTTATTCAGATCATAGATTAAGTAGTATGTCGGATAATAACCGAGAGTTACATACCAGATTAATCTATACAGACCCAAAGTAGTAAAACCGTATTTACTTGTATTTTAATCAGTTTATAGATCTACTCCTTTGATTGATTAAAAGATTAAATCTATTTAACAATTAAATAGATTATTATAACATTTATTTACCTTGCTTCCAAATTCAAATTGGAATGCAGTCTGACCCGGTTAAGCAAGCACCAAAAATATAGTGCCTCTATCGGTTATCCACCAGGAACTACTGGAGAGTTGGTATTTCTTTTGCCAGAAATACTATACCAACGGTATTCGAAAAGTCGCGGTTTTCGGTAAATCACTATTCACCGAAAGTACAAATTTCTGACAAAACACTATTCACAAGAATAACTTTTATTCTCGCAAAAATATATATATGGATAATCAGATTTTTTGCAAATCACTATTTGGGAGAGAAAATTAGATACGAATCGAATCGGATTCTGATTCGTACTTTGATTTGGACTTCAAATTGATTTCTTATTTTTATCACATTTTCATGCCTATTTATAGGAAAATGTGGCGGTTCAAATCAGCCATAAATTGTGGCGGTTTTAAGAATCAAAAACCAAATTGATTTTGTCATATTTGTTTAATATATTTAATTAAACATTTTCATTTAATTTAATTTAGGCTTTTAATTAAATTCTAAATTTAATTAAGGCCTAAATTCAAATTTGACTTTTTGGTCCAAAATATTAATTCATAATTAATATTTTAATCCATATAATATATATATACAATTATTCTGAATAATTGTATTTCTTGCGTTTGCGATAAATTTATACGACGTGTCATACACGTTTATAAATTTAATTCGGTTTAAGCATGTCATCTCCATGACATATATTTTATTCTTAATTATAACACTTTATAATTAATCATAAAATTTCTCTGATTACTTTCCTATTGGTGTGACCCGATAGGATCTGTGTTATGTTGGCAAATAGAATTAGAACTGTTCTAACTTCTATAATCATAGGTGGTACCTGGCAAGTACATTATGACACCAATTACACAGATGATGCTGTACCGTACAATATCACGATCCAGTAAACGATTTACTTCGTGTTAATTCTTTTGTCTCATAGCTATCAGATTAGTTTCAAGGTAGGTGTGTGTCATCCTTGCAAACTTAATTTTTTCTTGATCCTGAATAGATTATCAAATATGTTTACTCTTGTAATCATACTGGATCCAGATAATCATATTCTATCAAGGGGCCCAGTGATGCTATAGCTCGTATTGAGATACGAGGGACAATAGTACTTTTGATAAACCATCTTTTCCTCCGCATAAGCTATGTATACCGAAGAACTACCCTTATAGCTACTTTTTACGGATAGCGTTAGATAGCAATCACACATATACATTTCTTATGTAGGAAAAATGAATATCTCATACTTTAGAACTTAACACTAAAATAAAAACATTAATGACACAAACACAATTCAATTTAATGTTTCATTTGGGGTCTGTCAAATATCATGTTCTCTAACATGTATCTGTGTGATTAAAATGACAACTCTTTGTCTATGGTTTGTAAAATTTAAGCATCATTTAATCCACACACTAACCTTATCGCAGTAATTAGTGTTCCTGCTAATTACCTTGGTTAGAGACTTTTAAGAGTATTATCATCTATATTATGAAGTTTCACAATTCCAGTCATCAACTCGAAATGATTCATAAATTCAATAATACTCAAGGTAACAAAATGATTAAACACAAAATGATTAAACATTCAATTCATGAACAAAGCTTTATATAACAAATTTATCGTATTATTGACTTCTAGATTATTACAAACTAACAATCTCCCACTTAAGCTAGGAGCCAATCATCGTAGGCCCTATCTTATACAAATCTCTATTTTCTAAAAATCTCATAGATCTAAAGAAAATCTCATAGCCAATCTCCTATGTGTCTTAGAGCCATAGAAGCAGTATGCATCTGATGCTTGGCTTGAGGAAGAGGTTTTGTAAGTGGATCAGCTGTGTTGCTGGCTGTGTCAACTCTACAGATCTTTACGTCACCTCTATTTATGATTTCTCGTATGAGGTGATAACGGCGTAGAACATGTTTGGATTTTGAGTGCGATCTCGGTTCCTTGGCCTGAGCTATAGCTCCATTGTTGTCACATTAGAGGTCCACAGGGCCTTGAACACTGGGAACCACTCCTAGTTCGCTAAGGAACTTCTTAATCCAGAAACCTTCTTTTGCTGCCTCGGATGCTGCTATGTACTCAGCTTCGGTGGTTGAGTCTGCAGTAGTTTCCTGCTTTGTGCTCTTCCAGCTCACAGCACCACCGTTGAGTATGAACACATACTCGGACTGTGATCTCGAGTCGTCTCGGTCAGTTTGGAAACTTGCGTCTGTGTAACCATTTACCACGAGTTCTGAGTCACCACCGTAGATGAGAAACATATCCTTAGTTCTTCTCAAGTACTTAAGGATATTCTTTGCAGCAATCCAGTGCTCCATGCCTGGATTAGCCTGATATCTACTCGTAACACTCAAAGCGTACGAGACATCAGGACGAGTGCACAACATGGCGTACATGATAGAGCCAATAGCCGAAGCGTATGGTACTTTACTCATGTTGCTTCCCTTATCAGTTGTCGAAGGACACTGAGTCTTGCTAAGCTTTGCGTCATGATTCATTGGCAGGTATCCCCTTTTTGAATCCTGCATGCTGAACCGATTCAGCACTTTGTCAATGTATGTGCTTTGACTCAATCCTATGAGTCTTTTCGATCTATCTCTATAGATCTTGATGCCTAATATATAGACTGCCTCGCCCAAGTCTTTCATCGAGAACACTTTCTTTAATGAAGACTTGGCTTGTTGCAATAACGGAATATCGTTTCCCATCAGGAGTATGTCGTCTACATATAAGATTAGAAAGGCAATGGCACTCCCACTAGTTATTCTGTATACACAAGGTTCTTCTTCGCATCTGACGAAGTCAAACTTTTTGATCTCTTCGTCAAATCGAAGATTCCAACTCCGTGACGCTTGCTTCAATCCATAAATGGATTTAAGAAGCTTGCACACCTTCCCAGCATTCTTTGGATCTTCAAAACCCTTGGGCTGTATCATATACACGTCCTCTTCTAAATTTCCATTTAAGAATGAAGTTTTGACATCCATTTGCCATATTTCATAATCATGAAATGCGGCAATTGCTAGGAGCATCCGAATTGGCTTAAACATAGCCACGGGCGAAAAAGTTTCATCATAATCTACACCGAGAATTTGTTTGAAACCTTTCGCTACTAGCCGTGCTTTGTATATAGTCATATTACCATCCATGTCTATTTTCCTTTTGAAAACCCACTTGTTATCTATGGGTTTTACCCCATCAAGTGGTACAACTAGGTTCCAGACCGTGTTGTCATACATGGATTGTATTTCGCATCTCATGGCCTCCAGCCATTTTTCAGAGTCGGGTCTATCCATTGCTTCCGCATAAGTTAGTGGATCTTCAGTGTCAAACATTGAAATCTCGTGTAGTCCCATTACCTTTCAGGTGCATGGACTATCCTTGCTGACCTACGTAGCACTTGTTCTTCTGGCTGTTGAACTTCATCCACAACTGTTTGTGGGTTCAGTTCTACTTCAACTTGAGTCGAAGTATCTGAGCTCGAGACTAGAACCTCTTCCACAACTGCTTGTGGATTTGGTTCTTCCAGATGCTCATCAGCTGAAGTAACAAGTGGTGGGTTATCTGATCTTGTTCAGATATTATATTGTGTGATGTATCTTGAACTTCTTCAAGTATTATGATATCTCGCTTTCGTATCTATATTCCGACCAAACTTTGTACCAAAACCTGTGCCTAAAACTGTCAAATCGTGTTTATTTCATTGAATATCTATAGAATGTGGTACTGCTGTGCATTTGTTCTTACTTTGCAGAAAACGGGCGAAACCGAGAAAGAATCTGGAATTCGAATGTTTATATACGGTCCATGTACCTTCTTATGCGGACCGTACAACCCTCTGCCCAACCACAGACATGACCAGGACACCAATCTCAGCACCTGAAATTAAAACGGTCATAGATTTTGACTCGTAACTCCGTTTTGAGTGTATAACCAATTTTCAGAAAGCTTGCGAGAAGATCTACAATTTGAGCTAGAGACACAGGTACACGGTCCGTGTAGAATTTCACATGGCCGTGTCAAGCATTTTCGGAAACAGATCCAGAATTTGGAAATAAGGCTAATTGAAGGAAGGTCGGCCAGAAAAGCATATAAGCGGGATTTCTTGCACCAGAGGAGGTATTCTGGAGCAGAGAAGCATCTTCTAGGGTTGGGACTTGGCGGCTAAGCTTGGAGACGAAGTTGAGAAGCGAAAGACGCGAGTTTTCGACGTATCTTCATTGTTCTTTGAGTTTTTCTATGAACTCCTTTATCTTTATTTGTTTTATTTGCTTTTTAATCATGTTAGAGTAGATTCTTTAGTTTCTAGGGTTGTGATATAATCGAATGTTTTGTTTTGCATGTTAGTTATTGGATTCTTTTGTTGAAATTTGTGTTTCTTGATTGTGTTTGATTTTAATTGCTTAGTCTAAGTTGTTTGATTTTTATTGGTTTACCACTAGATGAATGATCACATCTAGAAGGTACTTTGGCCCTTATAATCTCTCAACCAAACTAAGTACATGAGGTAGGATTAGTGATCCGAAAGGTGAAACCAAGTAGTAACCGACAGGTGAACATTTCCTCATATCGACGGAATGAGGTTACCTTTAGTATACCAAACAAGCAACTAGGTAATTCAGACCAACATACGACAGTTGAGGTTTAGAACCCGACGAGGGCACATATTACAATTCCATACCAAGTTAATGAACTAACAGACGACAGTTGAGGTTTAGAAACATTAGGTCTGGTCAGTAGAACCCTACACAAAGGAACAACACAAAGAAACAGTAACTGCTGCATTCACTCGAGGGCCACACGGACCGTGTACACTGGACACGGCCCGTACAGGACACTACACGGACCGGGTACCTCGAGGCAAGACTGAGATGAGGTCATAACCCTGGAAACCCCTTTTTACTATTGATTTAAACCAAGTTTGTTTACTTTCTTGCATTTAATTACTGTCATTGAACTGTAGGAACTATAAAACCCAAAACCAACATTTTCCAACTTCTAGTCTTTATTTAATTTAGGTAGAATTCTAGTTAAGATATGAACCGTCCCTGTGATCGATACCCGATAATATACTACTCGATAGGATTGTGCACTTGCAGTCTGAACCGAAGGTGTATTTAAGGTTTAAAAGGTACAGTTTACTGTACTGAAACTTTGTGCATTACCTTTTGGTGCGACAAGTTTTTGGCACCGTTGCCGGGGACGACATCATTTATTTTCTGGATTTTTGCTTACTTTATTTAATCTAGATTTTAACTTGTATCTTTTTCTTTTATTTCTCTCTCTCTACATGAACAGGCTGCCATGGATCTGATTTACAACATGGCGACAAACCAACAGTGGTCCAACCGCAACAATTCTCGAGGAGGAGGCGGCAAATACGAGGTCGATCGAATCATAGTGCTGTCTGCCAAACTGGATGCCATGCAGAGGGCATTGGACATGATGAGTGTGAAGGCAGATGTAAATCAAGGAAGGGGTGAGGAAACTGAGCAGGTCAACTATCTCAGCAACAAATCATCTCACTTTCCGAGACCACCCTTCAACAATCCCTCGAGCAGCATCAACAATCACAACTTCTACAACTCGAACAACCACGCATTTCAATCCAATCCACCCGAGCCGTACATTGATCCCGCTATGAGCGACTTCATGCACGAGCAAGGGAAGATGAATCAGATGATGTTCGAGCAGATGCAAGCAATCAGTGCCCAGTTTACCTTTTTTACTGCTCGGAATAAGTTGATAATGGAGCGAATGAGTCACCAAATTACCTCTAGTCAACCATCTCCTGGAAGGCTGCCCAGTCAACCAGAGATCAACCCCATAGGAGAGGAAAGAGCTATAACTTTGCGAAATGAGACTCATTACCAAGGACCTGTCATGCCCATCGACTCAACTGCCAAGCACACGGACTGTTCAAACTCTACACGGACCGTGCCGACCCCACCTGTTGCAGAAACTGAGCACCCTGACCGTGCAGAGCCCACACGACCAGCCGAGACCAATGAGACTACTGAGAACATGGACCGTGCAGAATCTACACAGACCGTGCAGAATCTACACGGACCGTGCAGAATGAGGCTGACAACCTGGGGGAACTGACACACGGACTGCATGCATCTTGCATGGACCATGCACCACAGCCAGAGGAGCTGGAGATAGCACACGGGGCGCACAAAGCTCACACGGGCCGTGCAACATCCCAGACAGAGCAGCCGACTCCTGAGCTCAAGCCTCTCCCAGCTAACCTCAGGTATGAGTTCCTGGACCCAGATAAATCTTGTCCTGTGATCATAAGTGCAGATCTCAAACCTGATCGGATTGCCATGCTCTTGGAGAAATTGAAAGCTCACATAGGCGCGATCGGGTGCTCGATCAAGGTCTTAGAGAAATCATGTGGATTCTTCTGATGCAAGAGTTTAATCGCGTGGTCCGTGTACCTCAGAAGTGGGTGCTCCTCCCAGTTCCACCCGACCCACCTCTCGCTTCATGTCTGTAAGTTTTCATGTTTCCTTTTATTTACTCTTTCTTGTGTGAATTCAAGCATTGAGGACAATGCTTCATTCAAGCTTGGGGGGGTTGAATAGAAGAAATTGTATCTGCATTTAGTTCATGTTTATTTTTCGAAAATTTTGCATTTTTAGGTGATAAATTTGTGTGATTGCTAGGATTAAAGACTTGTTTGAAAATTTTTGGTTATGATTTGGATGACTTTGAGAAATTGGAAATAACCCCATAATTGATCAAAGAACTGCTTAGGATGGGAAGTTTTGAGAAATTGAAAATATGAAAACTTGAATTGTACTGAAAAAACATTTTGAAACTGAACTGTGCCTTTTAAATTAGGGAATTGGGGATTTTAAACAATAGAATGATTGGGATATCTATTGGTATGAAAGGATACATTTGGATGTGTGTATTCATGATATATGCAAATGAATAAAAGAAAAAAAAAATGAAATAAAGGAAAAGATGGGGAAAATAAGAGTACTGGCAATAAATCCCACGGGATGCCTTTGAGCTCGTCTCCCAAATTTATAAAAAATGAGTACTGGCACAATCCGACGGGATGCCTTTGAGCTCGAAAACTTTCAAAAACTTTTGCATATATCAACACACGAAGTCCGCAATTTTCTATCCTAAGCTTGTTCCAAGCTTGGGGGGGGCAAATAGGAAAATCACCACAAATGAGGGCATAGTTTCAATGTAAGAATGAAAGATTGATCAATTCGGGTAACTAGTTTTTGCAAATATCAAAGCATCTCAGAATTTGAAGTTTGACTAGTCATTTTGTGGGGTGAATCAAAATTAATCGAGGAAAGTCCAAGTTGTTATCCAAAATGATTCTCGGGGTTAATGATAATGGCAGTTCATGTGAGTTTTTCACAATTAGGATCTTAACTTGCATTTAGGAAAGTTTAAAAGACCAACCCGGTACCTAAGTTGGGGCTTTTGCTTGAGGACAAGCAAGACTTCAGCTTGGGGGAATTTGATATCTCGCTTTCGTATCTATATTCCGACCAAACTTTGTACCAAAACCTGTGCCTAAAATTGTCAAATCGTGTTTATTTCATTGAATATCTATAGAATGTGGTACTGCTGTGCATTTGTTCTTACTTTGCAGAAAATGGGCGAAATCGAGGAAAAATCTGGAATTCGAAGGTTTATATACGGTCCGTGTACCTTCTTATGCGGACCGTACAACCCTCTGCCCGACCACATACATGACCAGGACACCAATCTCAGCACCTGAAATTAAAACGGTCATAGATTTTGACTTGAAACTCTGTTTTGAGTGTATAACCACTTTTCGGAAAGCTTGCGAGAAGATCTACAATCTGAGCTAGAGACACAGGTACACGGTCCGTGTAGAATTTCACACGGGCCGTGTCAAGCATTTCCGGAAACAGATCCAGAATTTGGAAATAAGGCTAATTGAAGGAAGGTCGGCCAGAAAAGCATATAAGCGGGATTTCTTGCACCAGAGGAGGTATTCTAGAGCAGAGAAGCATCTTCTAGGGTTGGGACTTGGCGGCTAAGCTTGGAGACGAAGTTGAGAAGCGAAAAACACGAGTTTTCGACGGATCTTCATTGTTCTTCGAGTTTTTCTATGAATTCCTTTATCTTTATTTGTTTTATTTGCTTTTTAATCATGTTAGAGTAGATTCTTTAGTTTCTAGGGTTGTGCTATAATCGAATGTTTTGTTTTGCATGTTAGTTATTGGATTCTTTTGTTGAAATTTGTGTTTGCTTGATTGTGTTTGATTTTAATTGCTTAGTCTAAGTTGTTTGATTTTTATTGGTTTACCACTAGATGAATGATCACATCTAGAATGTACTTTGGCCCTTATAATCTCTCAACCAAACTAAGTACATGAGGTAGGATTAGTGATCCGAAAGGTGAAACCAAGTAGTAACCGACAGGTGAATATTTCCTCATATCGACGGAATGAGGTTACCTTTAGTATACCAAACAAGCAACTAGGTAATTCAGACCAACATACGACAGTTGAGGTCTAGAACCCGACGATGGCACATATTACAATTCCATACCAAGTTAATGAACCAACAGACGACAGTTGAGGTTTAGAAACATTAGGTCTGGTCAGTAGAACCCTACACAAAGGAACAACACAAAGAAACAGTAACTGCTGCATTCACTCGAGGGCCACAAGGACCGTGTACGACAGTACTCGGCCCGTGTACACTGGACACGGCCCGTGTAGAACACTACACGGACCGGGTACCTCGAGGCAAGACTGAGATGAGGTCATAACCCTGGAAACCCCTTTTTACTATTCATTTAAACCAAGTTTGTTTACTTTCTTGCATTTAATTACTGTATTGAACTGTAGGAACTATAAAACCCAAAACCAACATTTTCCAACTTCTAGTCTTTATTTAATTTAGGTAGAATTCTAGTTAAGATCTGAACCGTCCCTGTGATCGATACCCGATAATATACTACTCGATAGGACTGTGCACTTGCAGTCTGAACCGAAGGTGTATTTAAGGTTTAAAAGGTACAGTTTACTGTACTGAAACTTTGTGCATTACCTTTTGGTGCGACATATTACATTACTCCCACTACTTCCTCTTGTAAGAAAATCTTTCTCCAAGAATATACCATTACGAGCAACAACTATTTTGTTCTCGGATTGGTAATAGAAGTAATATCCTCTCGTTTCCTTAGGATACCCTACGAAAAAGCATTTATCAGATTTAGGACCAAGTTTGTCAGACGTCAGGCGTTTGACAAATACTTCGCAACCCCAAATTTTAAGAAAAGATATGTTTGGAACTCTTCCAAACCATAACTCGTACGGAGTCTTTTCTACTGATTTAGATGAAACCCTATTTATTGTTAGTGCAGCAGTTTCTTGTGCATGGCCCCAAAATGATTTTGGTAGAGTGGCATTACTCATCATGGAACGAACCATGTCTAACAGAGTTCGATTCCTTCTCTCAGAAACACCGTTCCATTGCGGTGTCCCTGGAGGCGTGAGTTGTGAGACTATCCCACATTCCTTTAAGTACGTTTTAACTCATAACTTAAGTATTTGCCTCCACGATCTGATCGTAAGGCTTTAATACTTTTATTCAGTTGATTTTCTACTTCAGCCTTGAATTCCTTGAACTTTTCAAAAGATTCAGACTTATGTCTCATCAGGTAGACATAACCATATCTACTGTAATCATCAGTAAAAGTGATAAAGTAGTAATAATCGTTTCTTGTACAAGTACTCATAGGTCCACATACATCGGTATGTATCAGACCTAACAAGTAATTGCCCTTTCTCCCTTTTTAGAAAAAGGCGATTTGGTCATTTTTCCTCGTAAACAGGATTCGCATGTGTTAATTAATTCAAAATCAAATTTACCAAGAAGTCCAACTTCTTGTAACCTTTTAATGCGTTTCTCGTTTATATGACCAAGGCGACAATGCCACATGTAAGTCGTACTTTCATGAGATGTTTTGAGTCGTTTGTTATTATTAATGTTAAACACAGGTTTATCCATTTCCAGCATATAAAGACCATTTATCATATAAGATGATCCATAATATAATTCATTTTTATAAATAGAACAACGCTTGTCTTTTATAATAAATGAAAAACCATTCATCTCTAAACATGAGATTGATATGATATTTCTGGAAATGCTAGGAACAAAATAAATATTTTCCAGTTCCATTACAAGCCCGCTGGGCAAACACAACTCTATACTACCGACTGTAATGGCTGCAACACTTGCTCCATTTCCAACTCGGAGTTGTACTTCCCTATTGCTAAGTTTCCTTCTATTTTTTAATGCCTGCATATTTGAACAAATATGAGCACATGATCCAGTATCTAATACCCAATCATTAATAGAGGTAGCAACATTAACTTCAATAACATAAATACCTGAGGTTGAAGCCTTGGAAACCCTTCCAGACTTTACATCCTCCAGATACTTTGGGCAGTTTCTCTTCCAATGACCTTTGCTATTACAATAATAACAGTCAGAGGAAGCAGAGACATTTATCTTGGGAGCGTTCTGTTTAGGAACCCGCTTCCCTTTGCCCTTGTACTTCGGAACAACTTTCTTCTTTGCCTTATTGATCCTTTTCTTACCCGCTTGGATCATGAGAACAGAAGAACTTTTCTTCATGTCTCCATCTGCAATCCTAAGCATCCCCTGCAGCTCCTGTAAGCTCCTTTCCATCCCAAGCATGTGGAAGTTCATGATGAACTCCGAAAAGCTGGGTGGAAGCGAGTTCAGGATAATATCCGTAGCAAACTCTTTTGATATCTCGCATTCATATCTATATTTTGACCTCAAATTTGTACCAAAACCTGTGTTTAAATCTATTAATTCGGTTATAATTCATTGAATATATATAGAATATGGTACTGCTGCAAGTTTATTTTTATTCTGCAGGAATCGGGCGAAATCGAGAAGGAATCTGGAATTTAGAAGTCTTTACACGGTCCGTGCACCACCTTATGCGGGCCGTGTCAACCTCGACTCGACCGATGACACGACCACAGAGAACCGCTGATTCGACCGCAGAAAGAACACAGGCACACGGTCCGTGTAGCATTCCACACGGGCCGTGTCAAGCATTTCTGGAAACAGATCTGAAATTTGGAAACAAGGCTAATTAATGGTAGGTCGGCCAGAAGAGCATAAAAGCGAGATTTCTTGCACCAGAGAGGACATTCTGGAGCAGAGAAGCATTTCCTAGGGTTTGGTCTTGACGGCTAAGCTTGGAGACGAAGTTGAGAAGCGAAAGACGCGAGTTTTCGACGGATCTTCTTTGTTCTTCGGGTTTTGTCATGGCTAATCTTTTTATTACTTCTTTATTTTGTTTTAGAACTATGTCTGAGTAGATTTCTTAGTTTCTAGGGTTGTGATGTAATCGAATGTTTTGTTTTGCATGTTAGTTATTGGATTCTTTTGTTGAAATTTGTGTTTGCTTGATTGTGATTGATTTTAATTGCTTAGTGTAAGTTGTTTGATTTTTATTGGTTTACCACTAGATGAATGATCACATCTAGAAGGTACTTTGGCCCTTATAATCTCTTAACCAAACTAAGTACATGAGGTAGGATTAGTGATCCGAAAGGTGAAACCAAGTAGTAACCGACAGGTGAACATTTCCTCATATCGACGGAATGAGGTTACCTTTAGTATACCAAACAAGCAACTAGGTAATTCAGACCAATATACGACAGTTGAGGTTTAGAACCCGACGAGGGCACATATTGCAATTCCATACCAAGTTAATAAACCAACAGACGACAGTTGAGGTTTAGAGACATTAGGTCTGGTCAGTAGAACCCTACACAAATGAACAACACAAAGAAACAATAACTGCTGCATTCACTCGAGGGCCACACGGACCGGGCACCTCGAGGCAGAACTGAGATGAAGTCATAACCCTGGAAACGCCTTTTTACATCTGATTTAAACCAAGTTTATTACTTTCTTGCATTTAATTATTGTCATCGAATTGTTAGGAACTTTAAGAACCAAAACCAACCTTTTCCAACTTCTAGTTTTTATTTAATTTAGGTAGAATTCTAGATAAAATCTGAACCGTCCCTGTGATCGATACCCGATAATATACTGCACGATAGGATTGTATACTTGCAGTCTGAACCAAAAAGTGTGTTTAAGGTTAAAAAGTACAGTTTACTGTACTGAAACTTTGTACTATACCTTTTGGTGTAACAAGTTTCTTTGCTCAACGGACTATTAAGCTTATGCAGCTGCTCAATATCACTCGTCATACGGAGCATATGAGTGCCCATAGAGCTGCTTTCGGCCAACTTGTGACCTAGTAGGGACTTGGTTATCTTGAATCTCTCCACACGTGCCTGCTCTTGAAACATGTTCTTAAGCTGGACACACATGTCGTTGGATTTGGTATCCATGAATCGCCTCTGCAATTCAGGACCCATAATCCCAACTATGAGACTCTATACATCAAGCTCATCTTCCTTGTGCTTGTTGTACACCGTGAGCTCATCAGCAGTAGCACCTGCTTTAAGCTCATCAGGGTAAGGTGTATTTAAGACATATTCCCTTTTCTCGCGCCTTAGTACGATCATGAGAGCACGGAACCAATCATTATAATTAGTCCTGTCTCCTTTCAGCTTTTCTTTCTCGAGCAGGGAGCGCAACGAGAATGACGTTTCTTTAGACATGTTCTACAATATTAAATGTAAATATTTTAGCTTTGTTCATGTAATGTTTTCTTTTTAACAATAAAACTCCCACTGCAAATCTGTTCTATTCCCATTTTGCAGAAGGACCAAGATCCCTATCTTTCATAAATAGACAAGTCGATTAAGAAGCTTGCCTATTAATTATTTTTAGGTAAGCAACTATTTGCTAATCATATCTCTATATGACTCTTGGTTTCGTTAAACATCGTATGTTTTAACGAAGACTTTGCCCCGAGCCCAAAACGATTTTGGAAATCACCGGTAAGTAACCTCACTCTATTTGGTTTGTTATGTCGAACATAACTCTCGACCACCAAAGGTAAAAGGCGACGTCTGCTGAGCAGTCCGTCAACCAATGAACAATGGTTTGAGAATGATAGTAGGAAGGGCATACTACTTAATTAGATGGGTTTGTTTTATGCTTTAAACCTTGTAAGCAACCTTTAAAAGAGGTCTTGCCAGAAGACAACCGAATGTATCCACTTCCAGTCTTCCTTTGACTAAGACACTCTTTCACATGCTTGACTTTGTTTTAAGCATGTTTATCTCGTAAATCTGGTTTTAGACAGTCTTACGGATACGTGAAAAGAGTCTGCCAGAAAGACAACCGAAGGTATCCACTTCCAGTCTTTCTTTGACTAACGGCTAATTTCACGGTTCCTTAAAAGCGATAAATCTAATTTATGCATTTCATATCAAAGCAGTAAATCCTATTCATTTATATACGTGACCAAGTTACGTATACAATTTATCAGTTCCTAATTCTTTATTTTGCAGCTATGCTCAGTTCTTTAGTTATACCGTTTGAAAGCATATAAACAGTTTATATGTTTTTAAAGCATATATCTTTTTGGCATGTAAAGCAATTTGGTAATGTGACAAAGTTCCTTTTGGGCCAGCCATTAGGACACGAAAAGGGGCTCCCAGGAAAGACCGGGGTCACAAGGACCGCTTTAGATTCGGTCTTTCCTAGACAGAACCATCTCTTTTACGGTATGGAAATGACAGCTCTTACTCAGGTACTTTATTGCTTCATCACATTCTTCGATGAACTTTACAAAACCAAAGGTTTTCGAAAAGGCGAAAGAATTACATTTTGCCATGCTTCGACAGTAGTAAAGCAATTTGGTAACGTGACAAAGTCCCCTTTGGGCCAGTTTATCAGGACACGTAAAAGGAATAGGATTGGCCAGAAAGAAAACTGCTTTTATCCAAGACCATCTTTCTTTGACTCAACATTTTCCCTTTTACGGTGGAGATAAATAGTTCTTACTTGGGTACTTTATTGCTTCATCACATTCTTAGATGAACTTTACCACAGTTGAAAGTTTTTGAAAACGAAAACATAAAGAAAATATTAAAGAAAGCTTAAATCTAATTTAACTTTCTCAGTCGGAAAACCGAACCAAGAAAATCTCATTTCTAATCGGTTTTGGACTTAAGATGCAAATCTAAGAATTAAACCGATACGCGGTATATGCAAACAATTTGCATAAGTTATAACTTTTAGAAAATCAATCAGCAGGAGAGCCTTGCGCTCTGATACCACTGTTGGGTTTTGAGGCTACCCAAAGCCATTAGGCTTAAGCTGCGGAAAGACCGTAAAATAAATTTTTTACTTCTAACTCAAGCCAAAAGGATTGAAGTGGTATGTCGGATAATCTACTGAGAGTTACATACCTGTTCAATCCTTTTCTTAGATTAAAACCCGTAAGTAAAACTTTACTTATTCAGATCATAGATTAAGTAGTATGTCGGATAATAACCGAGAGTTACATACCAGATTAATCTATACAGACCCAAAGTAGTAAAACCGTATTTACTTGTATTTTAATCAGTTTATAGATCTACTCCTTTGATTGATTAAAAGATTAAATCTATTTAACAATTAAATAGATTATTATAACATTTCTTTACCTTGCTTCCAAATTCAAATTGGAATGTAGTCTGACCCGGTTAAGCAAGCACCAAAAATATAGTGCCTCTATCGGTTATCCACCAGGAACTACCAGAGAGTTGGTATTTCTTTTGCCAGAAATACTATACCAACGGTATTCGAAAAGTCGCGGTTTTCGGTAAATCACTATTCACCGAAAGTACAAATTTCTGACAAAACACTATTCACAAGAATAACTTTTATTCTCGCAAAAATATATATATGGATAATCATATTTTCTGCAAATCACTATTTGGGAGAGAAAATTAGATACGAATCGAATCGGATTCTGATTCGTACTTTGATTTGGACTTCAAATTGATTTCTTATTTTTATCACATTTTCATGCCTGTTGCACCAAAAGGTAATGCACAAAGTTTCAGTACAGTAAACTGTACCTTTTAAACCTTAAATACACCTTCGGTTCAAACTGCAAGTGCACAGTCCTATCGAGTAGTATATTGTCGGGTATCGATCACAGGGACGGTTTGACAATTACTGAACTTTACTCAAACTACAGAAATTCTAGAAGTCTGCAAAGGTTGATTTGGGGTATTACGTGTCCTAACAGTTCAAATAACAAAATTCAGAACAGTAAATAAACTTTGATTTGGGTTTAATATAATTAAAAAGGAGTTCCTAGGGTTTCTGATTTCATCTCAGCTAAGTCTCAAGGTGCCCGGTCCGTGCACTTTCATGCACGGGCCGTGTGTAATGTGCACGGGCCGTGTACTCTCATACACGGTCCATGTGGCCCTCGAGTTAATACAGCAGCTACTGGTTTCTATGTTGATTTTCCTGTGCAGGGTTCTATTGACCGAACCAAAGTACCTAGACCTCAACTCTCGCATGTTGGCTTAATTACTCGGTGCGGGATTCAATTTCTGCTCTCCTAGGGTTCTCAAACCTCAACTTTCACTTGTTGGCTTAATAATCCTAAGTCACTTGTTGGTTTACTAAAGATATCCTCGATCTCTCGATACGAGGAAAAGTTCACCTCTCGGCTACTACTTGGTTTCACCTCTCGGATCGTAAACCTATCTCAAATACTTAGTTTGGTCGAGTGAATATCAAGGTTATTCAATATCCATCTAGATGAGGCCTTTCATCTAACGGATTAACAATTCAATTCAAACAATTTCCACTAAGCAATAAAATACTACACAATCAAGCAAGCACAAGATTCAACACAAATTCCAAATAACTAGCAAATAAAACTAAGCATTCGACTACATCATAACCCTAGAAACATAAAAGTCTACTCAAGCATGATTAAAAAGCAAATAAAACAAATAACAATAACAAAGTTCATGACAAAACTCGAAGAGAGAGATGAAGATTCGTCTCCAAACTTTTTCTCCAAGCCAAGTTTTCTTCCAAGAGCCAGCCGTCCCCTTTAGGTCAGCAATCCCCCTTTTTAATGCCCAAAATCGCGTATTCAAAGCCTTCCTTTTCGACCTCCCCAGCTGGCATCTGTTTCCATCGCCAGACTGGACTTCCGGATTTTCTGTGCACGGTCCGCACAAGAATGTGTACGGACCGTGTGCCTGTGCGTTTGAGTTAGAAATTTAGCCTCTTCGTGAGAACTCTCTGTCCGATCGAGCGGTTAGTGCACGGTCTGCACAAGAATGTGCACGGACCGTGTGAAAATGTGTCAAAGGCAGAATCTTCCTTGTTTTTCGCCCGTTTTCTGCAAATCAATAAACAAAGCATAGCAGTACCACATTCTATTGATATTTGAATGAAATGTTCACACTTTTAGGCTTTTAGGCACAGGTTTATATATGAATTGGGGTCGGAATATAGACATAATAGAGAGATATCAATGCCTATTTATAGGAAAATGTGGCGGTTCAAATCAGCCATAAATTGTGGCGGTTTTAAGAATCAAAAACCAAATTGATTTTGTCATATTTGTTTAATATATTTAATTAAACATTTTCATTTAATTTATTTAATTTAATTTAGGCTTTTAATTAAATTCTAAATTTAATTAAGGCCTAAATTCAAATTTGACTTTTTTGGTCCAAAATATTAATTCATAATTAATATTTTAATCCATATAATATATATATACAATTATTCTGAATAATTGTATTTCTTGCGTTTGCGATAAATTTATACGACGTGTCATACACGTTTATAAATTTAATTCGGTTTAAGCATGTCATCTCCATGACATATATTTTATTCTTAATTATAACACTTTATAATTAATCATAAAATTTCTCTGATTACTTTCCTATTGGTGTGACCCGATAGGATCTGTGTTATGTTGGCAAATAGAATTAGAACTGTTCTAACTTCTATAATCATAGGTGGTACCTGGCAAGTACATTATGACACCAATTACACAGATGATGCTGTACCGTACAATATCACGATCCAGTAAACGATTTACTTCGTGTTAATTCTTTTGTCTCATAGCTATCAGATTAGTTTCAAAGTAGGTGTGTGTCATCCTTGCAAACTTAATTTTTTCTTGATCCTGAAGAGATTATCAAATATGTTTACTCTTGTAATCATGCTGGATCCAGATAATCATATTCTATCAAGGGTCCCAGTGATGCTATAGCTCGTATTGAGATACGAGGGACAATAGTACTTTTGATAAACCATCTTTTCCTCCGCATAAGCTATGTATACCGAAGAACTACCCTTATAGCTACTTTTTACGGATAGCGTTAGATAGCAATCACACATATATGTTACACCAAAAGGTATAGTACAAAGTTTCAGTACAGTAAACTGCACTTTTTAACCTTCAATACACTTTTCGGTTCAGACTGCAAGTATACAATCCTATCGAGTAGTATAAATTCGGGTATCGATTACAGGGACGGTTCAAGTCTTAACTAGATTTCTACCTAAATTAAATAAAGACTAGAAGTTGGAAAAGGTTGGTTTTGGGTTTTTATAATTCCTAACAATTTGATCACAGTAAATAAATGCAAGAAAGAAAATAAACTTGGTTTAAATAAGAAGTAAAAGGCGTTTCCAGGGTTATGACTTCATCTCAGTTCTGCCTCGAGGTACCCGGTCCGTGTAGTGTCCTACACGGGCCGAGTACTGTCGTACACGGTCCGTGTGGCCCTCGAGTGAATGCAGCAGTTATTGTTTCTTTGTGTTGTTCCTTTGTGTAGGGTTCTACTGACCAGACCTAATGTTTCTAAACCTCAACTGTCGTCTGTTGGTTCATTAACTTGGTATGGAATTGCAATATGTGCCCTCGTCGGGTTCTAAACCTCAACTGTCGTATGTTGGTCTGAATTACCTAGTTGCTTGTTTGGTATACTAAAGGTAACCTCATTCCGTCGATATGAGGAAATGTTCACCTGTCGGCTACTACTTGGTTTCACCTTCCGGATCACTAATCCTACCTCATGTACTTAGTTTGGTTGAGAGATTATAAGGGCCAAAGTACTTCTAGATGTGCGCATTCATCTAGTGGTAAACCAATAAAAATCAAACAACTTAGACTAAGCAATTAAAATCAAACACAATCAAGCAAACACAAATTTCAACAAAAGAATCCAATAACTAACATGCAAAACAAAACATTCGATTACATCACAACCCTAGAAACTAAGAAATCTACTCTAACATGATTAAAAAGCAAATAAAACAAATAAAGATAAAGGAGTTCATAGAAAAACTCGAAGAACAATGAAGATTCGTCGCAAAACTCTCGTTTTCCTCCTCTCTTCTTCGCCTCCTTGCTTAGCCGTCTTCTCCTAACCCTAGGAATTGCCTCCCTGCTCCAGAATACCCCTCTGGTGCAAGAAATCCCGCTTATATGCTCTTCTGGCCGACCTTCCATCAATTAGCCTTGTTTCCAAATTCTGGATCTGTTTCCGAAAATGCTTGACACGGCCCGTGTGAAATGCTACACGGACCGTGTGTCTTCTGTGGTCGAGTCAGCGGTTATCTCTGGTCGTGTCATCAGTCGGAAATGCTTGACACGGCCCGTGTGAAATTCTACACGGACCGTGTACCTGTGTCTCTAGCTCAGATTGTAGATCTTCTCGCAAGCTTTCCGAAAAGTGGTTATACACTCAAAACGGAGTTACGAGTCAAAATCTATGACCGTTTTAATTTTGGGTGCTGAGATTGGTGTCCTAGTCGTGTCTGTGGTCGGGCAGAGGGTTGTACGGTCCGCATAAGAAGGTACACGGACCGTATATAAACCTTCGAATTCTAGATTCTTCCTCGGTTTCGCCCGTTTTCTGCAAAGTAAGAGCAAATGCGCAGCAGTACCACATTCTACAGATATTCAATGAAATAAACACGATTTGACAGTTCTAAACACAGGTTTTGGTACAAAATACGGGTCGGAATATAGATAAGTTTACGAGATATCAAATTCCCCCAAGCTGAAGTCTTGCTTGTCCTCAAGCAAAAACCCCAACTTAGGTACCGAGTTGGTCTTTTAAACTTTCCTAAATGTAAGTTAAGATCCTAATTGTGAAAAACTCACATGAACTGCCATTATCATTAACCTCGAGAATCATTCTGGATAACAACTTGGACTTTCCTCGATTAATTTTGATTCACCCTACAAATTGACTAGTCAAACTTCAAATTTTGAGATGCTTTGATATTTGCAAAAACTAGTTACCCGAATTGATCAATATTTCATTCTTACATTGAAACTATACCCTCATTTGTGGCGATTTTCTTGTTTACCCCCCCCCAAGCTTGGAACAAGCTTAGGTTAGAAAGTCGTGGACTTCGTGTGTTGATATATGCAAAAGTTTTTGACAGTTTTCGAGCTCAAAGGCATCCCGTCGGATTGTGCCAGTACTCTTTTTTTATAAATTTGGGAGACGAGCTCAAAGGCATCCCGTAGGATTTATTGCCAGTACTCTTATTTTCTCCATCTTTTGCTTTGTTTCATTTTTTCTTTTATTCATTTGCATATATCATGAATACACACATCCAAAGGTATTCTTTCATACCAATAGATATCCCAATATTTCAATTGTTTAAAATCCCCAATTTCCTAATTTAAAAGGCACAGTTCAGTTTCAAAATGTTATTTCCGTACAATTCAAGTTTTCATCTTTTCAATTTCTCAAAACTTCCCATCCTAAGCAGTTCTTTGATCAATTATGGGGTTATTTCCAATTTCTCAAAGTCATCCAAATCATAACCAAAATTTTTCAAACAAGTCTCTAATCCTAGCAGTCACACAAATTTATCACCTAAAAATGCAAAATTTTCGAAAAATAAACATGAACTAAATGCAGATACAATTTCTTCTATTCAACCCCCCCAAGCTTGAATGAAGCATTGTCCTCAATGCTTGAATTCACACAAGAAAGAGTAAATAAAAGAAAACATGAAAACTTACTAGATGTGGAGCGAGGAGTGGGGCGGGTCGGGTGGTTCTTTGTGGAACCACGACCATCTGTCCTTCTTGAAACACCATGGGAGAGAATGCACAGACCAGGCTGCTTGTGCACGGCCAGTGTGCTGGTTTGCACGGTCTGTGTGCCTTGGAGAGGTCTGATGCATGTGTGTGGCTTGGTTCGTGCCTGTCAGCTTCCCGATCAAGTACCCGATCACAGTTTGCTGAGCTTTCAAATCCTCCAGAAATCGAAGGTTGCGATCCAGGTCGAGACCTGCATTTAAAATCATAGGGCAAGATTTATTCGGGTCTAGGAACTCATACCTGAGGTTAGCTGGAAAAGGTTTAAGTTCAGGAGTGGGAAGTTTTATCTGGGCTGCTGCACGGTCCGTGTGAGACGTGTACGGTCCGTGTTCTGCCCCCGTGTGAGCCTTGTGCGCCCCGTATGGTTCCTCATCCTCCAGCTCCTCTGACTATGGTGCACGGTCCATGTAAGTTACATTCGGTCCGTGTGTCAGTTCCTCCAGATTGGCAAATGTTGCTTCTGTTGCACACATCTTCTCTTTGGTCTCTTTACCTGCAAATCAGCCAAATAATCAGGATAATTTTTAAATGAGCTACCGTATTGCTCACGAGATTGTTCCTTGGCCAATTGATTAACCACATCGATCGCGCAACATGTTTCTGGTTCATTTGGTTACTTCATAGATCGGTTGAGATTAAACTTCACACTCTCATCTCCAATCCGCAGAGTCAGAGTCCCATTTTCCACATCAATGAGTGTTCGAGTGGTCTTTAAAAATGGCCTTCCCAGAATGATGGGGATTTCCTTGTCCTCCTCCATCTCCATCACCACAAAATCAACTGGAAAATAAAACTTGCCGACCAGAACCGGCACGTCCTCTACTATGCCAAGTGGTAGCCTGACAGAGGAATCAGCGAGCTATAGAGTCATGTGCGTGGGTCTGAGCTCGCCTACTCCCATGCGCTCAAAGATGGTGCGTGGCATGAGACTCACGCTGGCCCCTAAGTCACATAGGGCTCACTTGATAGTAGCTTTCCCGATTTTGCAAGGAATGGAGAATTTACCTGGGTCCTCCAGTTTGGGCGGGAGTTTGCTACTCAAGATTGCGCTGCACTGCTCTGTGAGTTTTACCTTTTCATATCCCCCCAAGCTTCGCTTGTTGGTGAGGATGTCCTTGAGAAACTTGGCATAGGTTGGCACTTGGGTCAAGGCATCAGTGAAGGGGATCATGATGTGCAGCTGCTTGAGCACTTGAATGAACTTGGCAAATTGCTCGTTGAGTCTGGACTCGGCTAGCCTCTGGGGGAAGGGAACAGGTGGCCGGTAAGGTGGGGGTTTCTCGGCCCCCTTCTTTCTCTGACCTTCAGCTTCCTTCTGTACGGCCCGTGTGCCATCTGCACGGTCCGTGTGCTCGGTGGTTTTGGCTGGTCGTGTGGACTCTGCACGGGCAGGATGTTCAGTCTCTTCAGCAAGTGGTTGCACGGACCGTGTGGAGTGTGCACGGTCCGTGTGGTTGGCCGTTTGGTCGACTGGCATGGCTGGTCCTGAGAAATGGGTCCCACTTCGCATGGTTATAGATTTTACCTCTCCTCTGGGGTTGACCTCTGGTTGGCTGGGTAGCCTTCCAGGTGGTGTAAGGCTTGCGTTGACTCGGTGACTTATTTGCTCTATCAACTTGTTCTGAGCAGTCAGCTGAGTAGTCATTTGAGCATTCATTGTTTGCATTTGCTCGAATATCATCTGGTTCATCTTCCCTTGCTCATGCATGAAGTCATTGACAGCGGGAGCGATATACGGCTTGGGAGGACCGGATTGAAATGATTGGTTGTTCGAGTCAGGAAAAGAAACATTGTGGTAGAAGCCTCGGTTGTTGTTGCTGCTCGAGGGATTGTTGAATTGTGGTCTCGGGAAATGGGATGATTCATTGTTGAGATAGTTTATCTGCTCAGGTTCTTCATCCCTTTGGGCCAATGGACACTGTTCATAAGAATGCCCCTTGTCTCCACACATGACACATGGTTGTGGTAGATGTTGACCAACAACCTTCACACTCATCTTGTCGAAAGCTTTCTGCATAGCATCAAGCTTGGCGGTTAGAGCAGTGATTTGATCAACCTCAAATCGGCCGCCTCCACCAGCTCGAGTATTGTCGCGACCGGACCATTGTTGGTTCTGAGCCATGTTGTCAACCAAATTCATAGCTTGAAGAGGTTCTCTTGACATCAATGCTCCACCTGCAACAGCATCAACAGATGTACGAGTGCTTTCAGTTAAACCATCATAAAAAGTTTGGATCAACAACCAGTCAGGAATACCATGGTATGGACAAGAATATTGTAACTCCCTAAACCTTTCCCAGGCCTCGTTCAGGGGTTCATCAGACCTTTGCCTAAAGCTGGTCAGTTGGGTTCTTACCTTGGCAGTTCTTTTATAAGGGAAGAATCTAGTTAGAAACAATTTAGACAGTTCCCTCCAGTTGGTAACGGAATCCCTTGGTAATGACCCTAACCATTTCTTGGCCTTGTCCCTAAGAGTAAAAGGAAACAGTGCAAGTCTAGTGTAATCAGTTGTTAAGCCATTGGTTTTGATGGTTGTGCAACATTCAAGAAAGGTTTGGAGATGGGCATGTGGATCCTCATGATCCAAGCCGTGGAAGGTGTTCTGCTGCACTATGTTGACAACTCCCGGATTGAAGTTCGGTTGTTGTCCCACAATTCGCGGCAGTCTGATGGCTCCCCTCACGTCTCCAGCTCGTGGCACATTGAATTCACGCAGGGTCATCATCAGAGAGGTCATCAGTCATGTCATCTTCCCTGTCTTGCCCGTTGTTGCTCATCTTTCCTCTGCTCGGATTTTCGGAGTGTACGGACCGTGTATCGTCTGCACGGGCCGTGTGCAGAGGTGGTTGTGCAGGACCAGCTGTGTCTGCGTCGGGAAGTGGTCCTTTACTCCTCAGATTGTAGTCTCCCTTGGGTGAAGGTATGGATGCCAGTTTTCCTGAAAGAGAGAGAAAAAATAAAAGGAAAAGGATACAAGTTAAAATCTAGATTAATTAAAATATGCAAAAATCCAGAAAATAAATGATTCCGTCCCCGGCAACGGTGCCAAAAACTTGTTACACCAAAAGGTATTGTACAAAGTTTCAGTACAGTAAACTGCACTTTTTAACCTTCAATACACTTTTCGGTTCAGACTGCAAGTATACAATCCTATCGAGTAGTATAAATTCGGGTATCGATCACAGGGACGGTTCAAGTCTTAACTAGATTTCTACCTAAATTAAATAAAGACTAGAAGTTGGAAAAGGTTGGTTTTGGGTTTTTATAATTCCTAACAATTCGATCACAGTAAATAAATGTAAGAAAGAAAATAAACTTGGTTTAAATAAGAAGTAAAAGGCGTTTCCAGGGTTATGACTTCATCTCAGTTCTGCCTCGAGGTACCCGGTCCGTGTAGTGTCCTACACGGGCCGTGTCCAGTGTACACGGGCCGAGTACTGTCGTACACGGTCCGTGTGGCCCTCGAGTGAATGCAGCAGTTATTGTTTCTTTGTGTTGTTCCTTTGTGTAGGGTTCTACTGACCAGACCTAATGTTTCTAAACCTCAACTGTCGTCTGTTGGTTCATTAACTTGGTATGGAATTGCAATATGTGCCCTCGTCGGGTTCTAGACCTCAACTGTCGTATGTTGGTCTGAATTACCTAGTTGCTTGTTTGGTATACTAAAGGTAACCTCATTCCGTCGATATGAGGAAATGTTCACCTGTCGGCTACTACTTGGTTTCACCTTCCGGATCACTAATCCTACCTCATGTACTTAGTTTGGTTGAGAGATTATAAGGGCCAAAGTATCTTCTAGATGTGCGCATTCATCTAGTGGTAAACCAATAAAAATCAAACAACTTAGACTAAGCAATTAAAATCAAACACAATCAAGCAAACACAAATTTCAACAAAAGAATCCAATAACTAACATGCAAAACAAAACATTCGATTACATCACAACCCTAGAAACTAAGAAATCTACTCTAACATGATTAAAAAGCAAATAAAACAAATAAAGATAAAGGAGTTCATAGAAAAACTCGAAGAACAATGAAGATTCGTCGCAAAACTCTCGTTTTCCTCCTCTCTTCTTCGCCTCCTTGCTTAGCCGTCTTCTCCTAACCCTAGGAATTGCCTCCCTGCTCCAGAATACCCCTCTGGTGCAAGAAATCCCGCTTATATGCTCTTCTGGCTGACCTTCCATCAATTAGCCTTGTTTCCGAAAATGCTTGACACGGCCCGTGTGAAATGCTACACGGACCGTGTGTCTTCTGTGGTCGAGTCAGCGGTTATCTGTGGTCGTGTCATCGGTCGGAAATGCTTGACACGGCCCGTGTGAAATTCTACACGGACCGTGTACCTGTGTCTCTAGCTCAGATTGTAGATCTTCTCGCAAGCTTTCCGAAAAGTGGTTATACACTCAAAACGGAGTTACGAGTCAAAATCTATGACCGTTTTAATTTCGGGTGCTGAGATTGGTGTCCTAGTCGTGTCTGTGGTCGGGCAGAGGGTTGTACGGTCCGCATAAGAAGGTACACGGACCGTATATAAACCTTCGAATTCTAGATTCTTCCACGGTTTCGCCCGTTTTCTGCAAAGTAAGAGCAAATGCGCAGCAGTACCACATTCTACAGATATTCAATGAAATAAACACGATTTGACAGTTCTAAACACAGGTTTTGGTACAAAATACGGGTCGGAATATAGATAAGTTTGCGAGATATCAATATACATTTCTTATGTAGGAAAAATGAATATCTCATACTTTAGAACTTAACACTAAAATGAAAACATTAATGACACAAACACAATTCCATTTAATGTTTCATTTGGGGTCTGTCAAATATCATGTTCTCTAACATGTATCTGTGTGATTAAAATGACAACTCTTTGTCTATGGTTTGTAAAACTTAACCATCATTTAATCCACACACTAACCTTATCGCAGTAATTAGTGTTCCTGCTAATTACCTTGGTTAGAGACTTTTAAGAGTATTATCATCTATATTATGAAGTTTCACAATTCCAGTCATCAACTCGAAATGATTCATAAATTCAATAATACTCAAGGTAACAAAATGATTAAACATTCAATTCATGAACAAAGCTTTATATAACAAATTTATCGTATTGACTTCTAGATTATTACAAACTAACACCTTCGGCATCGAGGAGCAGTTTCACTTTCTCACCGGCCAGATTGGGTTTACCCCTGCTTTCTGGGGTATCGAGCATAATGCCTACGAGAAACTCACGCACGAGTTTCTCTCTTCTCTCCAGCTCAAGTGGGATCGACAGGGCAACCCCTACATCAAATTCCTGCTCCGACACCAGACTCACCGTCTCTGGCTCTTCCAGCTTCGTGGGTGGTTTGGCTTCCAGTCGGATCCCCAGACCGATTCTCTCGATTTTCGTGCGGGCCTCGACAAGGACCACTTCTGGAACTTGATTTCTGGCATGACACCCGGGGCCGTTCACAACAAGGAGTTCAAGAGCCTCAACATTGCTCACCCAGTCCTTCGCTGCATCCAGTGCGCTCTTGCTGTCACCATCTTTGCACGTGGCGAGACGGTCTCCCGTGCCAATATCGAAGATCTCCAGCTTCTAGATCACATGCTCCGCCCAGACGAGGAGATAGAGCGGCCCGATCTGATGCTCATTATGATCCACAACTGGCTTGGTCTCCAGCGCTTCACGAGGACGGGGGGCACTATCACTATTGGTGCCTATGTCACCCACATTACCGACAGGTTAGGGATATCCATCAATGGAGACACACTCTGTAGAGGTCCGCGCCACCTAGACACCAAGGCTTTCTGACTGGCGACATTCATCAGGATTCAGAGGAGCGTTGGCTGCCGCGACAGATACCTTTGGCGCATGCCGGATGGTCGCACTCAGTACCAGATGCCTTTCCAGGCACCTCTCTCCTTCGAAGACAGGTCCACCTGGCTCTTCACTGAGCCACTGCCGACTGCTCCGGCATCCCCACCCCGTCCTCCTGAGTTTGATGTACCGATGACTGATGCGCCCAGCTCTTCACACCAGGCACATGTCCCTCCCACCGCTGAGGCCGGTTCTTCCTCTGCCGACCCGACCATTCAGGATATGTACCGCCTCATGCATGACATGAGTGACACTCAGCGCGAGCATGGTGTTATTCTTCGCGACATTCAGCAGCAGATGAGCACCTATGGAGGGCGGATCCGGGCGTTAGAGGACGAGATGCGCGACTGGAGGTTCTATGATCCTCCCGACTACTGATCAGGTTTGCTTTCTTTTCCTCCGGTTTTACTTTCTATATGTCTTGAAGCATTGAGGACAATGCTCAGACTAAGCTTGGGGGGGGGAGAACTTTGCATTTAGGTCATGTTTATTTTTCTTTTGTTTCTAGATCATGTTTACTTTTTCTTGCACTTTTAGGCGATATATTTGCGTGAATTGCTAGAATTAGAGACCTTTGTGAAAAAATTTTGAGTTGTAA
The DNA here is from genome assembly GCA_025461125.1 of Carex kokanica. Lineage (NCBI taxonomy): Eukaryota > Viridiplantae > Streptophyta > Magnoliopsida > Poales > Cyperaceae > Carex > Carex kokanica. The sequence continues at coordinate 877,584 of JAJGRX010001428.1, forward strand.
TTATGATGACTTTGAGAAATTAGAAATAACCCCATAGTTGATCAAAGAATTGCATACGATGGGATATTTTGAGCATTTGAAAGAATGAAAGTCGAATTGTATTGAAAAATCATTTTGAAACTAAACTGTGTCTTTTAAAATAGAGAACCGGGATTTTCAATAAAAGAAAGATTGGGATATCTATTGGTATGAAGGAATACCATTGGATGTGTGTATTCATGATATATGCAAATGAATTAAAACAAACGAAAAGATGGAGAAAATAAGAGTACTGGCAATAAGTCCTACAGGGCGCCTTTGAGCTCGTCTCCCAAATTTATAAGAAAACAAAGAGTACTGGCACAATCCTACTGGATGCCTTTGAGCTCGACAATAGTTAAGACTTATGCATATATCAACACGCGAAGTCCGCGACTTTCTAACCTAAGCTTGTTCCAAGCTTGGGGGGGGCAAAAAGGGAAATCACCACAAACGAGGGCATAGTTTCAATGTAGGAATGAAAGATTGATCAATTCGAGTAATTAGTTTTGGCAAATTTTAAAACATCTCAAATTATGAAATTTGATTAGTCAATTTGTGGGGTGAATCAAAATTTATCGAGGATATTCAAATTGTTATTCAAAAGGATTTTTGAGGTTTTTAACAATAGCAAACTCACGTAAACTATTTGCATTTAGAATTTACTTTTGCATTTAGGTAATCCACAGACCAGCCCTTTACCTAAGTTGGGATTTTTGCTTGAGGACAAGCAAGATTTCAGCTTGGGGGAATTTGATATCTCGCATTCATATCTATATTTTGACCTTAAATTTGTACCACAACTTGTGTTTAAATCTATTAATTTGATTAGAATTCATTGAATATATATAGAATGTGGTACTGCTGCAAGTTTATTCTTATTCTGCAGGAATCGGGCGAAATCGAGGAGGAATTTGGAATTTAGAAGTCTCTACACGGTCCGTGTACCACCTCATGCGGACCGTGTCAACCTCGACTCGACCGATGACACGACCACAGATAACGGCTGACTCGACCACAGAATAAACACAGGCACACGGTCCGTGTAGCATTTCACACGGGCCGTGTCAAGCAATTCCAGAAACAGATCCAGAATTTGGAAACAAGGCTAATTGATGGAAGGTCGGCCAGAAAAGCATATAAGCGGGATTTCTTGCACCAGAGAGGGTATTCTGGAGCAGAGAGGCAATTCCTAGGGTTTGGACTTGGCAGCTAGCTTGGAGACGAAGTTGAGAAGCAAAAGACGCGAGTTTTCGACGGATCTTCTTGGTTCTTCGGGTTTTGTCATGGCTAATCTTTTTATCATTTCTTTATTTTGTTTTAGAACTATGTCTGAGTAGATTTCTTAGTTTCTAGGGTTGTGATGTAATCGAAAGTTTTGTTTTGCATGTTAGTTATTGGATTCTTTTGTTGAAATTTGTGTTTGCTTGATTGCGATTGATTTTAATTGCTTAGTGTAAGTTGTTAGATTCTTATTGGTTTACTACTAGAGGAATGATCACATCTAGAAGGTACTTTGGCCCTTATAATCTCTCAACCAAACTAAGTACATGAGGTAGGATTAGTGATCCGAAAGGTAAAACCAAGTAGTAACCGACAGGTGAACATTTCCTCATATCGACGGAATGAGGTTACCTTTAGTATACCTAACAAGCAACTAGGTAATTCAGACCAACATACGACAGTTGAGGTCTAGAACCCGACGAGGGCACATATTACAATTCCATACCAAGTTAATGAACCAACAGACGACAGTTGAGGTTTAGAGACATTAGGTCTGGTCAGTAGAACCCTACACAAAGAAACAATAACTGCTGCATTCACTCGAGGGCAACACGAACTGTGTAAGATAGTACACGGCCCATGTACACTGGACACGGCCCGTGTAGGACACTACACGGACCGGGCACCTCGAGGCAGAACTGAGATGAAGTCATAACCCTGGAAATGCCTTTTTACATCTGATTTAAACCAAGTTTATTTACTTTCTTGCATTTAATTACTGTCATTGAACTGTTAGGAAACTATAAAACCAAAACCAACATTTTTCAACTTCTAGTCTTTATTTAATTTAGGTAAAATTCTAGTTAAGATCTGAACCGTCCCTGTGATCGATACCCGATAATATACTACTCGATAGGATTGTATACTTGCAGTCTGAACCGAAAAGTGTATTTAAGGTTAAAAATTACAGTTTTTTGTACTGAAACTTTGTACTATACCTTTTGGTGTAACAGATACGACCAAAGTTAGCCATCCAATTCTCAAATACCTCTGTCAGTGGCTCGTTGGCAGTAGCCATAGGAAGTAGAGCTATAAATAAGATCCCAAGAACAAGCCCCAAAAGTATAGTAGGCAGAAAAGGCGATGAAGAAGCCATTGGAAAGAAATGTAAATTCAAACTTTGTAGGTAAGTCTGAAGAGATGTTTGTGGTTGATGATGAAATTAAATGCATGCTATGGATAGTATTTATAGAGTATCTTTAATCCACAATCCTCTTGTCAACCAATGGTTTTAGCAAAACAAGGTCATAATCATGATGCCTTTACATGTAAGAAAAGCATGAGGCTACAATAAACAAAAAGAGACACCGTGAATGACCTTGAGCAAGCAAGAGTGATGTTGAGTTCGTAAAATATTGAATTAAAGTTGCATTTTTCTCTAGAGTTTTTGTGTTGAAACATGTAGAAGGTGGTATATATTTTTAAGATATACCTTATCGGTTGTCGTTCAGTGATCTATACAGAACTGCCTCTACAGTTCTTGTTGAACTGCATGTCGTTGTTTGTTGCCACGCAGCTAACTAGAGTTTTGAGATCTCACAGGTTGGCTCACAACAACAAAAAATAACACCATATCAATTAAGATATTATGTTTTCATGATCTGAGTTTATGACCTTCTGTTTTGGCTTTCAAATTATGATTTTCTATTTTTGCTTTCATCGGTGCGAACATGCAAGAACTTTCGGACAACAAAAAGATTCTAGTATGAATACCTTCTGTTTTATTTAGGATAGTACCTTTGTCGGCGAGATCGACACACTCATTACGACGGAGATGAAGACGTGATGGGAAATGGAAATGTATGTTTCGTACATTGTTCAAACTTTTGTTTCATGCATTCCTATAGGTAATAAATGATATCTAGTAATAATTTTGAGATATGTCACAACATTATGGATGCATGAGGAAGAGTCCCATGGAAATAACATATTCGGTATATATACGTAACAAATGTGGCTCAGCAATTGTCTGACCGAATTTTGAAAACATCGGTGGTTTTGCGCTGTGAAGTAGAGATGCCAGGTTCTAAGCCACAAAGATTATCTGGAAGTAATTGACTATGGTGTTAATTAATTGTAATTTCATAACTATAATTATAACCGAAGAGTGTTTGTCTATGTGTAGAAACTTTGAAGTGTACAACAAACATTAAGTGATGACCACTTACATCCTTTATTTTGTTAAAAAATTTAAATGTGTCATTTTCATATAGTCCCTTAGACGAAGACCATCGTATCTTTCAAAACCAAAGAAAAAGGCAAAGATTATTTAAAATACAGAAAATATCATATTTTAAACATTTGTTTTCTACAACTCACTTTGACAAGTTATAATATTTTAACTCGTACAAAAAACTAATCGTTTTGATTCGATCTTGTTCGCGGTGATAGCTTCACACTCCTAGAAGCAATTGTCCCTGTGTGCCCGGAAATGTCTGAAAACGCCAGCTCGCAAACATGAAAAGTTGTGTTTCCCTAATTTTCTGCTTATTTGAGTGTGGAGTTATTCTTGTTACAGAATATGATATCACTGCGGCGACCTAAATTGCGAAAGAAATTAAACAAATGTTTTATCCGTAATGAAAAAAAAAATCAAAGCCCTGCTCGCTTCACAACGCTTGTTTTTATGATGAAAATAATTTTCTGTTGTTTAAACTGTAATTAAAAAAACTTGTATTTCTATGTTGTACGAATATGTGTTGTCGTTATTGTATTAATTCTTCAGGCATAAATTAAGGTCAAGGACCAAACAACGTTCTATTCAATTACTTGTGGTTTAGTAGAGGAAAAAACGGTAACAGCGGATGACATATCGTGGAATATATTGTCTTGAAAAATTATATGCAGGTTGTATATCGAATCACCTCGAAGAATCGCATTCTTGTTTATTGAATCAAAATATATTTTGCAGTTGGCGATCCAGCTTTTGTCGTTTTTCGTCTACAAGGAGCAATTTCTTGCAGTAAGCAGAAATCGGGTACTTTCGTGAGAAATAAAAGTGACTCGTACAAGTTGTCTTCGGTATATTTGGTCATTTTAATTTCTTGAGTAATACATTATGTTGAAGTTAATTAAAAGTCACCATCTTCTGGCATCTCCTATGAAACGCCGCTCATTTAATTTGTTCATTCTATGTTACGTTTTGTTACTTCCTTCTTGAAGTGTTGATGCGCATGTCATTGGATAAGCTCCATTTATAACATTGGTGACATTATGTGATGAATTTATTATGCTTTTCTTCTTAAGATCCATTACATTAGAGTGTTTCCGTGACTAATACTTGAAGAAGATAGAACTGGGTTTTGAAACAAGAGTATAGGTCTCGCGCTTTCCAACATCGTTCCAACAATACATAAACGATATAGAACGAATATAGAACTATTTTGATACAAACTTCCATTTGTTTTATTCACTGATAGATCTCTTTCCACAAAGCACACACATGCATACATTAATTTTTATTCAGAGGCTCATTGGTCACTTAAGTAGCAGTTGTATCCAATGAAAAAATGTAAAGCACAAGTCCTGACGGTCATGCTCATCATCAAAATCACTTGGTAGGATAAAAGGGTTCAATGGCGATACCGCACAAGCCTGCTGTGCTGGTAATGTCCTTCTTCATCCTGATGTATCCAGACTCGCCCCAAGATGTACCCCACGAGTTCTTCACTATCCAGTAGTGAGGGGTTACGCTGTTGCTGTACCCAACTACTGTCACGCCGTGGTCTAGACTCGTCCCGCATGAGCCAGTAAAAACTCCACTCGTGTAAAGTTGGAAAGAATATCCACTTGATTCAATGGCTACAGAAACAGGTTGGATCGCGACGGCATTCATGAGAGAAGTCTCACTGTAAGGGGTGACGCCTGCGTAACCGGTGATGGTAACTTGACGGTGAGCGGTCTTCACGGTGTTGCAAGTTCCTTGCAACGCCTTGTATGGGTAGTCCGTCGAATTTGTGATGCCCCCGTTATTTTTCACCCATTGAAAGGCATAGTCCATATATCCTCCGTTGCATCCGTAACAAGAGGTAACACAGTCTACCAGCTCCTGCTCCGAAAGAGTCACCAATTGTCCGGTTCTGATTTTGTTTATCCCCTCGATAGCAGCTACAGCCGAGAAAGCCCAACAGCTACCTGCACTCATAGTTGATAATGAAAATAATGACACTGTTTTTTTTTCTTTTCCGAATAAAATCAAGGCATAATACTCAGCATGACAGTTTTCTTTCTTTTAAGAAATACAGAGCTTTGTTATTTAATAAAAATCTAGGAGTCACATCTGGTGCCAAAAATATATTATGAATTCTAGTATTTTCGAGAGAGAGAAAAAAGTCAAGTAAATTTTACTTTAATTTTATAGGTCACTGTGTGTTGGCACAAGAGCAAGTCGAGAAATCTCGACATAATATGCTATGAAAACTCTTGTTTTTCGAGTGCGAATTAACATTGTTAAGCTTTCATTGTTCCTATATCATGGTAGATGACATGCTTGTTTTTAATAACGCAAACTTATAGTTTTACTCACCGCAATCTCCTTGATCCTTAACCGGTGTGACCGCACCTTGAGACCGCCAGTCAATCGATGTCGGGGCTGATACAAATGTTGAGTATTTGGATGGGGTTGAGTTCTTCGGTCCACTGCGTGGAGTGTAGCTTGCATACTTAGCCATAAACTCCGAGTTCGTAAGATCAGCAAACTTATTAAGACCGAGTTTGTACGTAAGACCGGGTTGGTTGTTTGTGGACTCGATGTATTGCAGGTTGGTCTTGAACACCTCCAAGCGAAGCGACTTTTCAGCATCGCTTGCATAGACGCGACCAAAGTTAGCCATCCAATTCTCAAATACCTCTGTCAGTGGCTCGTTGGCAGTAGCCATAGGAAGTAGAGCTATAAATAAGATCCCGAGAACAAGCCCCAAAAGTATAGTAGGCAGAAAAGGCGATGAAGAAGCCATTGGAAAGAAATGTAAATTCAAACTTTGTAGGTAAGTCTGAAGAGATGTTTGTGGTTGATGATGAAATTAAATGCATGCTATGGATAGTATTTATAGAGTATCTTTAATCCACAATCCTCTTGCCAACCAATGGTTTTAGCAAAACAAGGTCATAATCATGATGCCTTTACATGTAAGAAAAGCATGAGGCTACAATAAACAAAAAGAGACACCGTGAATGACCTTGAGCAAGCAAGAGTGATGTTGAGTTCATAAAATATTGAATTAAAGTTGCATTTTTCTCTAGAGTTTTTGTGTTGAAACATGTAGAAGGTGGTATATATTTTTAAGATATACCTTATCGGTTGTCGTTCAGTGATCTATACAGAACTGCCTCTACAGTTCTTGTTGAACTGCATGTCGTTGTTTGTTGCCACGCAGCTAACTAGAGTTTTGAGATCTCACAGGTTGGCTCACAACAACAAAAAATAACGCCATATCAATTAAGATATTATGTTTTCATGATCTGAGTTTATGACCTTCTGTTTTGGCTTTCAAATTATGATTTTCTATTTTTGCTTTCATCGGTGCGAACATGCAAGAACTTTCGGACAACAAAAAGATTCTAGTATGAATACCTTCTGTTTTATTTAGGATAGTACCTTTGTCGGCGAGATCGACACACTCATTACGACGGAGATGAAGACGTGATGGGAAATGGAAATGTATGTTTCGTACATTGTTCAAACTTTTGTTTCATGCATTCCTATAGGTAATAAATGATATCTAGTAATAATTTTGAGATATGTCACAACATTATGGATGCATGAGGAAGAGTCCCATGGAAATAACATATTCGGTATATATACGTAACAAATGTGGCTCAGCAATTGTCTGAGCGAATTTTGAAAACATCGGTGGTTTTGCGCTGTGAAGTAGAGATGCCAGGTTCTAAGCCACAAAGATTATCTGGAAGTAATTGACTACTCCACACTCAAATAAGCAGAAAATTTGGGAAACACAACTTTTCATGTTTGCGAGCTGGCGTTTTCAGACATTTCCGGGCACACAGGGACAATTTGATTCTAGGAGTGTGAAGCTATCACCGCGAACAAGATCGAATCAAAACGATTAGTTTTTTGTACGAGTTAAAATATTATAACTTGTCAAAGTGAGTTGTAGAAAACAAATGTTTAAAATATGATATTTTCTGTATTTTAAATAATCTTTGCCTTTTTCTTTGGTTTGAAAGATACGATGGTCTTCGTCTAAGGGACTATATGAAAATAACCCATTTAAATTTTTAACAAAATAAAGAATATAAGTGGTCATAACTTAATGTTTGTTGTACACTTCAAAGTTTCTACACATATACAAACACTCTTCGGTTTCTTAAAAATATTGGAAGATAGGTTCTTATATATTTTTGTATCAACTTGCTAAAAGAAGATTCAAATTCAAATCCGATCTAAAATTAATTAGATATAGTACATATAAATAAAAATTATTAAATTTTTTATTTTTATTGCAAACCGGTAGGCACTTATATTTTTATTAAGTATAAAGAGTGAGGCTATGGTAATATGCACGATGCACATTGATATGTACTTTGAATTAATATCTTCGTTTTTAAAGTCCAAACATTCTATCTAAATCGTTTAACACGATCTCTCCATGCATGAAAATATAATTGCAGACTAAATTTTATATCTAAAAAAAATTATTTTTAGATGAATAGAAAATCACTATTTTTGTCAGATATGTAATATTCAGATTGTGTGATTTTCTATCTATTTGAAAGAAAAGGTAAAATTTGATTTAGTAATGCATTTTCATATGATGACCATATTGAACGTTTCAGAGCGACAATTTAAGCTTTATAAATGAAAATATTAGAACTGCGGGCTTAGTGCAGCGGCATGAGTCCTGTCTCTCTATATAGAGATCGCATGTTCAATTATCGTGAATAACATTTAAAAGATGCTGGAGTGTACCAGAATCCTTTAATAAAAAAAAATGAAAATTTTAATTCCTAATACATACCAATATGTGCTATGTACAATAATAACCTCACTCTAAATATAAATATGCATATATATCTTAGAGGAGATTTAAAATATCTCATGTCTTTCATGCCTATACATATTCTTTATTTAAAGTCCAAATAATCGATCTGAACTGCTCAACATGATCTCCATATTAAAATGTGTTTGGAAATCAAATTTTATATTTTTTGAAACTTTTTTATTGTTTTTAGATAGATACAAAATTACTGTTTTTGGACTTTAAAAATAGAGATAAAAAAATATGGTGCAAGCTGAGTAGGAGGCATGAGGTATTTTACCGATATTTTTATTAATAACCTAAAAAAAAAATCAAATATAACCCCGATCTCAAATTATTTTTAAATCTAACCTAACCGCCCAGGGATGGGGCGGTCAGCTTTTCCAACGAACCGCCCAAAAAAAAATCACCAAACCACCCCACTGTGGGGCGGTCCACTAATTTTTTTTTTTTTTTAAGATTTTGAGAGGAAGCAGTCCTATAATTTTGATCAGATTCAAAATACAATTTTGAGAAAATGACTACATGGATTTTTGTGTTCTTTATATCAAAATAAAGGTATGAAAGTTTAGTTTCCAGATAATATAATTTCTCTATACAAAAATATTACAGATTGGTACAGTTTTAGCGATTAATGGACAGATGTCAGAATTCAGAAAAGCTGAAATTCCAGTGAGCAGTCCTATAATTTTGACCATATACAAAATTCAATTTAGAGAACATAGCTACATGGATTTTTGTGTTCTTTATATAAAATAAAGGTATGAAAGTCTAGTTTTCAGATAATATAATTTCTCTATACAAAAATATTACAGATTGGTACAGTTTTAGCGATTAATTGACAGAGGTCAGAATTCAGAAAAGCTGAAATTCCAGTGAGCAGTCCTATAATTTTCACCAGATTCAAAATTCAATTTAGAGAACATGGCTACAAGGATTTTTGTGTTCTTTATATCAAAATAAATGTATAAAAGTCTAGTTTCCAAATAATATAATTTCTCTATACAAAAATATTACAGATTGGTACAGTTTTAGCGATTAATTGACAGAGGTCAGAATTCAGAAAAGCTGAAATTCCAGTGAGCAGTCCTATAATTTTGACCATATTCAAAATTCAATTTCGAGAAAATGGCTACATGGATTTTTGTGTTCTTTATATCAAAATAAAGGTATGAAAGTCTAGTTTTCAGATAATATAATTTCTCTATACCAAATTCAGAAAAGCTGAATTTCTCTATACAAAATTATAGGACTGCTCACTTAAATTTCAGTTTTTCTGAATTCTGATCTCTGTCAATTAATCGCTAAAACTGTACCAATCTGTAATATTTTTGGAGTGATGCTTCTATGGACATAAGGACCTATTTGTAAAATGAATATATTTTCATTTTCAAAGTTTAAACAGTCGATCCGACCGTTCAACATTATCTTCATATTAAAATTTACTTGGAGGTCAAATTTTACATTTTTTTGAATTTTTTTACTATTTATTAAGTATTTTACAAAAACTAGTCAAATTCAGACTATTGAATTTTGTAAAATACTTAATAAATAGTAAAAAAATTCAAAAAAATGCAAAATTTGACCTCCAAGTACATTTTAATATAGAGATAATGTTGAACGGAAGGATTGACTGTTTGAACTTTGAAAATGAAAATATGTTCATTTTACAAATAGGTCCTTATGTCCATAGAAAAATTTGCCATATTTTTGTATAGAGAAATTCTATTATCTGGAAACTAGACTTTCATACCTTTATTTTGATATAAATAACACAAAAATCCATGTAACCATTTTCTCGAAATTGAATTTTGAATCTGGTCAAAATTATAGAACTGCTCACTGGAATTTCAGCTTTTCTGAATTCTGACCTCTGTCAATTAATCGCTAAAACTGTACCAATCTGTAATATTTTTGTATAGAGAAATTATATTATCTGGAAACTAGACTTTTATACATTTATTTTGATATAAAGAACACAAAAATCCATGTAGCCATGTTCTCTAAATTGAATTTTGAATCTGGTGAAAATTATAGGACTGCTCACTGGAATTTCAGCTTTTCTGAATTCTGACCTCTGTCAATTAATCGCTAAAACTGTACCAATCTGTAATATTTTTGTATAGAGAAATTATATTATCTGAAAACTAGACTTTCATACCTTTATTTTTATATAAAGAACACAAAAATCCATGTAGCTATGTTCTCTAAATTGAATTTTGAATATGGTCAAAATTATAGGACTGCTCACTGGAATTTCAGCTTTTCTGAATTCTGACCTCTGTCCATTAATCGCTAAAACTGTATCAATCTGTAATATTTTTGTATAGAGAAATTATATTATCTGGAAACTAGACTTTCATACCTTTATTTTAATATAAAGAACACAAAAATCCATGTAGCCATTTTCTCAAAATTGTATTTTGAATCTGATCAAAATTATAGGACTGCTTCCTCTCAAAATCTTAAAAAAAAAAAAAAAAAATTAGTGGACTGCACCACAGTGGGGCGGTTTGGTGTTTTTTTTTTTTTTTTTTGGACAGTGGACCGCCCCGCGGGCGGGCGGTTCGTTGGAAAAGCTGACCGCCCCATCTCTGGACGGTTAGGTTAGATTTAAAAATAATTTGAGATCGGGATTATATTTGATATTTGTTTTTTTTTTTAGGTTATTAATAAAAATATCGGGGTATTTTAACTCTCCTCTAAATTTCATATATTATTAATAGTCGACCATATTGAATGGTTTTAATAGTTTGAATTCTAAATTTAAAATAGATTTTGAAGTTAAACTTAATTAAAACTTTATGAGTTTAAGAACGTCTTAGTTATACTTTTTTAATAAACTCATAAACAAACAAATTATGCCGACATGAGACATCCCATACGAACTCATTTATTGAAAGCCTACCGCCTACCGCCTACTGCCTACTGCCACGGGTCCGGATCCCCTAAAGTAACCCAATCTTTGGGTTTTGGATTGAGACCGTCCGATTCGAATTCGTCGCTCGAGATTGTCTCGGAATTCGAGTTTGTCATTGGGATGTGTGCGTCACTTAGCCGATGGATTTTCACGGATTCGAATCGGACGGTCCCGATCCAAAACCCAAAGATTGGGTTACTTCACTGGATCCGAACTCTACTGCCACCGCCTACCGCCAATTTCCGATTTTTTTTATGAGTGGAGTTTTCTGCGAGCATCGATTCAGGAAATAATGAGGGCCCACATGTTAATTATTCCCTCAATCCATGTTTTGTTCTTCTCATTCTTATTTCTGAGAAAATAACTTCTAATCATTCTCCGACTCCTTCAGTAACTTCTTCCCTTGTCACTGTTACAGCAATACGATATAAATAATTTCAAGTGGGATCCACTTGACAGTGTTATTCAGCCAATCAGAGCTGGTACTCCGAGAGCATGTAAGAATATAATCTATTGTCTGACCAGCATCGGGCATTCCATGCTGTGCTGTCACCTGCTCGTCTCTTCTCTTCTCTTATTTCCTTTCTCTCTCATCGATCTCTCTCCCTTTCGCTTATCCTCGCGCCATGGCTTCGTCGTCGGGCTCCGTCCCGGCTCTAGGTGCTTTTCACCTCTACCATTTTACAATTCTATTTTACCTAATGTTACTTTTGGTTTGTGATCCCTCCTTTTTTTTCTTCTCAGAAGCTGTACAGGTGCTGGTCTCTTCTCTCGCAGACGAGTCGGCGCTCGTCCGAGATGCCTCTTTATCTTCGCTAAAAGAGATATCTCCATTGTAAGTACCATCCCTCTCAAATTTGAGCTAGAACAGTTTTAATTACTTTAATTTTTTTTTCCAACACATACATTTCAATTTGGTATATCTAAGTTCACTAATGCAACCTTTCCGTTTAATTTTTTTTCTCACCGTGACCATTTTAAATTTCGATGTCTTTATATCAGTGTATGCAATTTATTACCGGACAGTTATTTTCATTAGGAAAAAGTACAACTAGACTGTTAAAAAACTTAAAACTACTCTATGTATTGTCTGGCAGGAACCCACTTCTAGTGTTAGACTGTTGTGCTGCCGTGGCGCGTGGAGGCCGGCGTGTTAGAAAGCTCTCTTTATTATCTCTTATTATTACTTCTTTTGCAATTAATCTAAAGTAGCGAGGTTCATTTTCACCTGGAATTCAACATTTCATCTTGAAATATGTTCATGTTGACTATAATGGATCTGATAGCAATGTATTAAGTAAACACCTTTTTTAGTTATTTTATTTTATTTTTTGTATAGATTTTAAAAGTTATTACAACCTTATTATTCTACATTATTCAAATCTTTACACGAGGAACATGCATCAAATAATAAGAATTGAACCTTCGCTTGTACATGTAGACAAAAGTTGAGGTACCGAATTGCAACATGTAAATAATTTCAATTTTGTAGCTTCGAAAATTGCATTGCTTCATGCTTATATGTTTATGCTGTGTTTACTCAGAAATTTGGTAACCTAACTGGAGTCTTTCTGGTCATGGCGAATGCTGTGCGGGTAATGGACCAAAAGGATACAGACCCCACTTGCCTGAGTAAGCTTGCAAAGATTGCTACATCAGAGATTATCACATCTAAGGTACATTCAGCTGCCACATTTATTACATATTAATATATTATTAATTGAGCACTAAAGGCTTATGTGAAAATTCAGTCCATCTATTTCCAAATAGTACAAACAAGTTCATGTTTACGAAATAGCTACATTTACACATGTTTAAAAAAAAAAACTCAAAACACAAAATACAAAGGTAAACAAAAAAGTAATTTTTGCACTTTCTCTGAAAACTCGTGTTAGTGCTAACATACCTATTTTTCAAATATATAGGAGTTCAATGCTGATTGGCAGAGAGCAGCTGCTTATCTCCTAGTTTCGGTTGGATCTAAAGATCCAGACCTGGTATTTCTCTTATTAATTAGTACATACATTTGTTCCTTGGTTGGTCATAAAATGTTGGGGAAGCCAACTGTTTTCAACTTTTTATTATGCCATCACTATTATTTATAGTATAAATTTTTTTTGGCTCAATATACTGTGGCCATCATTATTTTTTGCTTTTCTGATTCCATGAGGAGTTGAGGATTGTTATTATCTCTTCATCTATCCAACTGTTCCTTCTTTTGTTCTTTCTTTTCTCCAGCTGATGGAGGAGATCTTTCTTCACTTGTCAGGGTCAAATCCTGCATTACCAGCAATGGTTCAAATACTAGCAGATTTTGCATCTGCTGAAGGTGAAGTCCCCTTTGATTTTCTTTTGTTCCTTCTTCCTCTGATGTTTCCTTTTTTCAGTGGCCTATGCATGAAGCTGAAATCTTTCAATGCTTATTTGTTCGAAGCTTTGCAGTTTAGTTCACGGCTAAAAGATGTGCTTTTACGTGTTCTACCTATTCTTGGTAGTGTAAGAGATGCACATCGGCCTATCTTTGCAAATGGTATTTTTTTTTAACATTCTGATCATTGAACAGTACAGTTGATTTATACCAGTACTGGATCTTGGTTTGTATGGTAGATCTTTGGTAGAAGGAACATTTTAAAACACATCAGACAAATTAAAAGTATTGAAAAAATGTACTCACACTACCAGAATCCAGTTACAAAACCTAAACAGGCTGGCTATTGTTGCGATCCAGGATTTGCGAACTGAAAAGCAGATTTGTTTGAGATAGAAAAGACAAATGAGAGATGGGAAAAACAGATTAGGAATTCTATCCCCTAAACATTTGACTATTACGAAACTGTAAAGCACTAATAATACACTAATCCATAAGTACTACTAGAACTTCAAATTCCAGGTGCCCATACATATATATTGATCCAGACTTCAACAGATACCGAGAAAGAACTTCTTTTGTAAAATGTTAAATAACTAAGGGCAATTTGTTATTTTCTCCCTAGCATTTAAGTGCTGGTGCCAGGCTACATGGCAGCATCTAGGAGATTTTCCTTCTGACCATCTTTTTGATAGTGACGTAATGTAAGTTATTTGATCTTTTTAATTTGTTTAATTCAAATGATGGTTTTTGGAGGCATACCAATTTACCTTGGCAGGGTTTCTTTCACAGGTCCTTCATGAATTCAGTTTTTGAGCTACTACTAAGAGCTTGGGCTAGTTCTCGAGATCTAAGGGTAAGCAGCTTTTATTAAGAAGTTTATAATTCTCTAATAGCAAAAGGCAAGAGGATTAAAACTCCTAATAAGTTACGGGTTGTAAAATACATAGATGTTAAAGAACAAAAAGGGGGCCTGAGACTTTATGTGTGCAGTACGAGTTTCAACCGAACTTTATTGGTGTATAATTTTTGTTATTTGGTCAGGTGCGGATATCTTCCGTTGAAGCCTTGGGAGAAATGGTTGGTCTGATTACAAGATCTCAGCTGAAGGCGGCATTGCCAAGGCTTATCCCTACGATATTGGACTTGTATATTTATACTCTTAAACACTTTTTTTTTTTTACTTCTTCGAAAAGGAATCCTTCAAGCAAATTGTTGTTTAATATTTGAACTCCTTTGTCCAACAAGGTGTAAGAAAGATCAAGAAATTGCATATGTTGCCACAAGTAGCCTTCATCATGTTCTCACTGCTGCTTTGTTGACAGAATCAGGTCCTCCTCTCCTTGATTTTGAGGTGAGATCAATTATTTATTAAAATTTGAATTGAACTGTTTTTGGCTTTTAATTTTGTTTCGTTTACTTTTTCCAGGAACTAGAGGTAGTTATGGTTACTCTTCTTCCAGCAGCATCTATCAATAGTAAAGACGACCGCTCAAACTTTTCAATGGGCCTCAAGGTGCTTTATGTCTCCTTTCTACAAATTAGATGAATTCAATTTGTTATTGTAAATTTATGAACCTGTTTCTTCATCTTTATAATCTTGCATCCCTTGTACCAACCTGCTTTAGTTGTTAAACAAAGAATTGAGGGTGACCTTTAGATACTCTCCAATTCCTTTTGGTCCTTCTGTTAATTGTTGAACATTTATGTAGCTGCTTCTGATAATATTGATACTGACATGTCTTTTTGGACAGAACTATAATGAGATCCAGCATTGCTTTTTGGTGGTTGGTTCGGTATATCCTGAAGATCTGTGCACCTTCATTTTGAATGTGAGTTTTAAAGTCAGAACTATTTAGAGAACCTTTTTTCGTACATTTTATATTATTTCAAGTTATGCTTCTCTTATTCTTCTTCAAGGCTTACCTTAAACTAGCCCCCTTTATGGCTTACCTTTAGAAATGCAAGGCAAAGGATCAAGCATCCATAATTGGAGCACTTTGTACTATTAAGCATCTATTGCCCAGGTTTAGTTTTCTTTATTTTTTCATGAAAAGTTCTTCTGTTTGGAATAATCACTTTTGAATTTGATCATTGCAATCCACAAAAAAATCATAGGAAATTTGGTATTGGTTTGATTGTGCATAGGTTGTTGGAATCATGGCATAGCAAAAGAACATCACTTGTTGAAATTGTGAAGCTACTACTACTTGATGAGCATGGTTTGGGTGTTCAGAAAGCACTAGCGGAAGTAATCTTTTGTGCTATTCTTTCATTTGGAATAACAATTGGATAAATAGCTTTTAATACAACAAGCAAACACTAATTTAAGTTAACAATAAGAAGGCTGAAACTGTAAAACATTAACATTATGCTACTTAATTTTATCCTATGACAGCTAATAGTTGTCATGGCATCACACTGTTACCTAAGCGGCCAACCAGCAGAAATGGCAGTTGAGTTTCTCATTAGGCACTGTGCTATAACTGATGAGGAGATAGATAACTCGAGTAGCATCTCCAACAATTTTCTTCAGCTTGGATCCTCCCAATACAAGAGGCTGGAGGTTTCCCTCTATTTTTTTTTTCTCTATTTCTTTGGATAATTGGTTGTCCACTCATTAGGTAGAGAGCATCAGGATAATCATTTTAATATTGGGATTCGGGTTGTTTCCTCTCATGACTGATCTTTTTATCGATCATACTGTACTGGCATCATACTGAAAGAGCTACTATGTTATCTCCTGATATAAAATTCAAGGTGATGCTGGGGCCGGTCAGTCTAGAAGAACTAAGAGCTGTTTGTGAGAAGGGCCTCCTTTTACTGGCTATCACCATTCCTGAAATGGAGGTAGATACGACTTTGCTTTTTTGTTGAATTCCTGTCTGTTTTTTGTAAATTAAATTGGTATTAATGTAAGTCTGGCATTATCTTGTAGCATATCCTCTGGCCATTTATTTTGAAGATGATCATCCCCAAGAAGTATACTGGTGCAGTTGCAACAGTAATTTTCTTAAAATCTTTACATTATCTTGCAAAAATTTGATTCTGAATTGTCCCCTTTTTCAAGGAGTTTTTATGTTTTTAATTTTATTATCCTTATGGTTCAGGTCTGCAGATGTATAACCGAGCTATGTAGGAAAAGGACACCTCAAGCTAGTTTGTTACCCAGTGAATTTAATTCATCCAATGATCTTCCTAGCGCTGAAGTATGTTCATTCAGTAACAAGTTTACTTGATGCCTCCAGCGTTCTTTAGCATACTTGGTTTTCTTTTTACTATACATTCTTTTGAAGTGTAGATGTTGTTGTTCTTTGAAATGCAGGAACTTTTTGCTCGTTTAATTGTCCTTCTGCACAATCCACTTGCTAGGGAGCAATTAGCTACTCAAATTTTGACGGTATATCTTCTTTCTGACCTTACATTATGATAGTTATAAAATGATATCACAATACATTGTTACATGCATTCCCATGTATGCAAAACTTTTGAAGTGCTCTGACACTTTAAAATATTTGAATGTATAGAAATTTGGGCAATGGAGGATATTGATCAGTCGGGGATATATTTTGTTTTCTAACAGTTATTACTATTGTGTTAATCATCTGTCTAGTTTCATGCAGGTTTTGTGCTACTTGGGTCCATTGTTCCCAAGAAACCTTGTTTTATTCTGGCAAGACGAGGTATAGAAATTTATGTACCATATTTTTCTTTTTTTCTTAGGAAGAAAGTAGACAATTTAGATGCAATCATTTAGGTGCCTTTACAAAATACTTAATTTGGCAAGTTTTAGGTCCCCAAATTGAAGGCTTACATCAGTGATCCAGATGACCTGAGACAAGACCCCTCTTACCAAGAAACTTGGGATGACATGGTTATTAATGTAAGTTATCTTTCTGATTTTTTTTAATTTATTAACTTCAGGGTAGTTTAGGATAATTAACAGCGGTTTGGTTAACTTAAAATAACATGTGTAGAGTATAAGTATCCTTAACCTGTATAGTTCTGCCAGTGAGATCAGGTACTGTTTAATTGAGAAACAGTGACTACATTGCATTGCTTTCTATTCTATCTTTTCATACTGAATTACTGATAGTACACTGCCTTTCCATATGGAAATTCATTATACATACAGGTTTAAAAAATACAGATTTTTTTTAAAATTTTTTTATGTACTTTTAGTTCCTATCAGAATCTCTGGATGTGGTGCAAGATCGTGATTGGATAGTTTCCTTAGGTGATACTTTTGCAACACAATACTCTTTGTATGTTGATGATGACGAACATACAGCCTTGCTTCACAGGTCCAGTGTCTGTCCCTCCCTCTCTATCATTTGTGTTCATTCTACATTGTTCTTGTTTTACATATTTTATTAATAATATTCACTCGTGCAGATGCCTAGGCATGCTTTTACAGAAGCTTGATGACAGAATGTATGTGCGTGAAAAGATAGATTGGATGTATAAACAAGCTAATATATTGGTTCCTACAAACAGGCTCGGCCTAGCCAAAGGCATGGGGTTGGTAAGTTAGCGTCTCAGTATCCCCTAAATTCGTTGTTTTTTTCTTCTTATGCATTTCCCTTTGTAAAGCTATCCATTTGTTTCAGGTTGCGGCTTCACATCTCGATACAGTATTGGAGAAGCTAAAGCGTATATTAGATAGTGTGGGATATACTGCTTTTCAGAGGTAATGTCCACGTAGTTTTTTATTTTTCAATTATTCTAACTTTTTTTAATTAGTTGTATGTTCTTAATGAGATAAATTAACCAAGTAACAGTATTTTGTGGCAGATTTTTGTCATTCTTCTCAATCAAAGTTAAATCAGAAGATGCTGATGACACGTATGCGGCGCTAGCTTTGATGTATGGTTATGCTGCCAGATATGCACCGACAACAGTTATAGAAGCCAGAATTAATGCACTTGTGGTACGCCTTTTCTTTCATTTCTTCGCGCTTCCATAAATTGCCCAATCCAGACATCTTTTCTCAAAATATTTTTCATTTCATGCTGTACCTGTACCCCACGTTTTTTCCATGTTTCTTCTTATTCTTATAAACATATAATTAAGATTGCAGAAACAAAGCTGCTAATGTATATAGACAGTTTTTGGTCTCATCTTGCTTAACAAAATGGTACAATCAGGAAACTTGATCATTTTGCAATTAGTTGTATCTAGCTTCCAATATCCTATGTTATTTTTTTTGGTTATTATTGGAGACTTACATTTTTACGTAATGCTTTCATCGCCATCAAGATTTGGACTTTCGATAGCATTTACATATTCATAATCTGTCAGGGTTCGGACATGCTTGCAAGTTTTCTACATGTTCAGCACCCAAACGCTAAGAAAGCTGTAATCACTGCCATTGACCTACTAGGTACTTTTGCTAACCTTTCTTCAATGATTACTCTATACACATCTAAGATTCTAAGCACTGCGGAAAGAAAGTGACAATTAATTGTTCCTTATTTCTCCGTCTTCCTCACTAGGCCGCTCTGTGATCCATGCTGCCGAAATGGGAGTCTCTTTTCCCCTTAAAAAGAGAGATATATTGCTTGCCTACGTGCTAACTTTAATGGGTCGAGACGAAACTTATGATATTGCTGATTCAAGTGTTGAGCTTCTTTACACACAGGTACTGTGCAATTTTCTTCTTTTTGGTGAAATCAGTGGAAAGTCGTACGTTCTTAATTGTATCATCAGGGGTCTGAACACATGACTTATGGTTAACATCCTAGTCTTCCTCCCATGAGACAGTAGGGTTACATGTTGATTATCACTTGCTAGTCTAAAGTACCAATGTCACTTGTTGTTAGAATTGCAAAAATATGATGATGAGTTCAGATAAGAATCATGTTTTGACGATCGACTTACCTTCTTATTCCTTTGCAGAGCCTGGCTCTCTCTGCTTGTACAACATTAGTTTCAATTGAGCCCAGACTGCCCATGGAAACCAGAAACCGTGTCATGAAGGTCATTGCTTCTAACTCTTGAAAATGGTCATATGAGTGATTAAATCTTTTTTCTTAAAGGCTTTTTTTGGTGTAGGCTACATTAGGTTTCTTCGCACTGCCAAATGAACCTTCTAACATTGTTGAACCTCTGATAAATAATCTCATTACACTCTTATGTACCATTCTTCATACAAGGTAATCTATGTCTTTTCTCTAAAGCATTCTTCAGAGAGGAACAATTCAAGTTTATTTTGCAATGTGCTAATCTGTTTCCCCTTGAAAATTAGCAGTGGTGAAGATGGGCGTAGCCGGGCTGAACAATTGTTGCACACTCTCAGACAAATTGATCCCTATGCCTCATCTAGCATAGAGCACCAAAGGAGACGAGGCTGTATGGCTGTACTGGAGATGCTCACCAAATTCCGTGCCCTTTTCTCTGGGGTTGATCGGGGGCTCCAGAGAAATTTCTCCAGCCTACCATGTAACCTAGTTAATGTACTCCAGTATGCACATACTTATGGTTTTTTTTAAATAGCTTATTAACTTCTAATTTTGATCTTTCAGCTGCATTTGTGTTGCCCAATCGAGATTCTTTATTCCTCGGAGAGAGAATTATTGCTTACCTTCCACGCTGTGCTGATACCAGTACTGAAGTTAGGAAAATCTCAATTCAGGTTTGTTCGCTCCATAACATTTTTATATTTATAAAATTAATTAAGTAGACTTAACGTGGAGTAAACATGCAGATTGTAGCTCTCTTTTTCACCATATCATTGTCCCTTCCAAGATTGAAAGCCCCAGGGAAGGACATTGATCTTGAGGCTTCTTACGCAGCTCTGACATCCCTCGAGGATGCAATCTCCATCCTAAGAAGTGTGAGAACTGCTTCTTAATTATCAATATGTTATTTGCCAAGTTTAATTTGTACCTATGATCAGTCAGAAGTATTCCATTGGGTGGTTTCTTTTTAATTATCAATCTGACATACTTTTTCTTTTGCAGGATGCTGCTATTGATCAGTCGGAAGTATTCCATCGGGTGGTATCTTCTGTTTGTATCCTATTAACAAAAGATGAGGTTATTTGTTTGCTTTTTTTTTTTCTTTTGGAGAGAAAATATACGAGGTAAAATTTTCTAGGTATAGTAACTTGAAGGTCACTATTTTACTGTTACGCAAGTATACACTATATAAGAATCCATACTTGTTTGTTGGAACCCTAAATAAACAAAATCTGATAAGAAATGACACATTAGCGGAATATAATTGTACTTGTTAATGGTGTTCTGATCCCCTAATATATAGCAAAAACATGAATTCTGACCTTATTTCCTAAAGGTTGGCCTTCTAAGAAGTTCAGTTTGTTGAGTACATTTTGTAAGTCCTATATCTAACTATTGTATATTCAAAACAGTTGACCACACTATTACACTCTTGTTCGAATGCTGTCTGTGATAAGATCAAACAATCAGCAGATGGTGCAGTTCATGCTGTTATCGAGTTTATTTCCAAGAGAGGAAATGAATTGAATGAAACTGACATTGCAAGGTGAGTTTCATGAGAAACTATTTTATGAATTTCAGTGGTATTGTTGGAAAACTCCCCCGTCAAAATTTTTACCGGGGCCTGGTTGTCCTACTTACAAGCACTTCTCCACACTAATCTCGTGTTTGTAGAGTTAGCATATAAAGCCATCATAGCATAACTATCTAGTTTGTGAATAAAATAAACATAAATTATCAATATAAGAGAAAAAACAAATAAAATTGATGAAAATTGAGATTGGGATTTTGGTTGCTTTCTTTTAGCACCTTTGGTTGCCTTCTCTTATATTTTGTTTGCAGTGTAGGTGGGAAAGAAGGGGTGTGATAGTGATTGGTCAAATTAGTGCGTTGCATTGTTGTAATGGTAAAGCTTGTTTCATTTTATTTTGATCCAGGACTACACAATCTTTATTATCTGCTGCAATTTCGGTCACTGACAAGCACTCACGTCAGGAAGTGTTCAACTCTGTATCCTTTTGTGTTATCTATCTTAAAAGTTTTGCCCTTTTTCCACCTTTAGAATACGGTCTTGTCAAAGGTCCTATATCTTTTTCTATTCTATGGCTGTTCTAAAGTTCAACAAATAATTAATGGTGATTCCTGCCACCATGGATTATTAGTTATTGATGCTTTGTTTTCCTTAAATTGTTCGATCAGATTTCGTGCTTAGCAGAGAACACAGATTCAAATATAGTGTTTGATGAAGTCCTGACAGCAGCTGGGAAAGACATCATTTCTAAGGATGTTACAAGAATTCGTGGTGGCTGGGCAATGCAAGATGCCTTTTGTGTGTGTACCTTTTACCTTAGATTTTCTTTTGTTTTCTTGAGAATGTCTCTTCTTGTTTGCTCCTGATTTCTTTTTCTTTTTTTCTCATCTTTGAATTAGGCATTCTCTCAGCATGCTGTGCTCGCCACTCAGTTCTTGGAGTATATCATATCAGTTATTAATAAAACCTCTGCTTTAAAGGCTGATGTGGAGAAGGTAGAGACAGCCAATGAACCTTCTCTTGGGGACAATACACTCCTCCAAGCTGCTGTTCTTTCGCTCACATCATTTCTTAGGTGCGACCGAATGCCATTGTTTGGTGGTTTTCTCTGATTATGCTTTATCTTGCCGCCTCAAGATAAGAGTTTTTTTTAGTATCTATATTGACTAAATATTTGCTTAATATAGGGGAGGGGGCAAGGTGGGAAAAAAAGCGGTGGAGCAAAATTACTCTTCCGTGCTCTCAGCACTTGTGCTCAAGTTAGGAAGCCTTCACGGCCTCTCTGGATTGGGTCAACAAGAACATCTACGGTAATATCACTTTATTATTGTTTCTATTTGGTTACGCATAAAATATTGACACAATTGTATTCATGCAGAACATTGCTCACGGCATTTCAATCTTTTTGTGAATGCATGGGTGATCTTGAAATGGGTAAGGTGAGCAAATTTTGAACTTTGATTGCCACCAAGGTTTAATTTCTTGGTTGACAGAAGGAATGATGCAATTCAGTAAAATATATTTTTTTATAAGCCCCTAGTTGTGTCTAAAGTTCCCCATGTTTATATGTGTTCCTTTGGGTTTGTTTAGATTTTAGCTAGAGATGGTGAGATAACTGACAAGGACAAGTGGATCGACCTTGTTCAAGAGATTGCATGTTGCACTGCATTAAAAAGACCTAAAGAGGTAAATTTCTTTCTATGGAGGGTGTATGTGTTAGATATTTCAGTTTCCTTTTTAAGGTATGGAGATCATGCTTTATTCACTTACCAGTTTAAAAAAATTGTACTGTTTTGACTGCGATAGGTATCTCCAACATGCATAATTTTGAGCAAAGCATTAAACAAGAACCAAAGATTTGAAAGGGAAGCTGCTGCTGCAGCTTTGTCGGACTTCATTCGTCACTGGTAATGACCAGAACCACTCTCACTGTGTGTGTTGTGTGTGTGTGCATGCTCAACTCATACTTAGTTTATTTCTTTTTCCTAGTGCAGTGACACAATGCTACCATTGCTGGAACAAATGGTAGAGGAACTATGTCTTCACGTGTCAGATGAGTCACCTACTGTGAGGAGTCTCTGTCTTAGAGGCCTTGTTCAGGTTTTTCTTTTTTCTTTTGCCAGTCAAATCTCCTGTGTAGTCTACTGGCACAGTAACTAATTAGTCAAAAAAATCTTGGTCAAGTAATCAAAGCAGGTCAATGAAATTTGAATGGAACTCTTGTATATACCATCCGGCTATTTTATTTTTTTATCATTGGTTACAGATACGAGAGAGTCGTATGAAAGGTATACCATCCGGCTATTTGATTTTTTTATTTTTTATCATTGGTTACAGATACCGGAGAGTCATATGAAAAGGTATATTTCACAAGTGCTCGGGGTCATAATAGCGTTGCTTGAAGACCCTGAGGAATCAGTTCAGCTGACTGCAGTACAGTGCTTGTTAAAGGTGAACTCTCTTTCATCTCACTACTTGTACATATTTTTTACCATAATAGTTTGAATTTGTAATTGATATCTGATCATCATCTTGGTCTTATTTATGTCATGATGAATTTAGGTTATCAATCCATCTTTCAAAGATGCTGTTGATCCGATCATGATAAGTCTCTCTGTGAGGCTACGCAATCTCCAGGTCAGCTTTAGTGAAAAATAAACATTTCTTTTAACAATTTTCCTTTTTTTGGGTTTGAAAGCATTTTCTGTGATTACTGGACCAGTGTTGCATAATTATGCTGTTGGTTATAATGTTTCATATGTTACTCTTTAAAAATAGACTTAAAAAATGGAAACACATTTCAAAATTTTTACTAACAGGTGTCAATGGATTCAAAAATGAGGTCAAGTGCATTTGCAGCTTATGGAGCGCTGAGCCCATTTGGAGTAGCTGCCCAACATCTAGCTTTCCTTGAGCAGGTAATCACTATATATTCTAGTATTACAATAATACAATTGCAAAGGAGCAATGATATGCTCGTCTTTGTACTTGGATTCTACTAAAATCCAAAATCTCACTCTATATATCATATATAGGTGCATGCGACTCTTCCTCGATTGATCCTCCATCTGCATGATGATGATATCAGTGTACGTCTAGCTTGTCGGGTACGTACCTTCATATCTTGTGGTTTGCAATTTGAAAGAGCTTAAAAATTACAATTGTTGGTAAAAATATAAAGAAATACATAACATTAAAATTACTTGACTTGAACAGAACACATTTAAGCAATTGGCGCCTATAATGGAGATTGATGACGGCTTGTCATTCCTCTTGAATAAGCAATACTTCACTTCAGATCGCCGGTTTGTAATTTGTAAAATTTGTATTTTCAATATATTTTATTATTATTGAACCCTTTTTTTTCATTTGATAACTATATATATATTTTGTAATACACCAGGTCAGACTATGAGGATTTCATAAGAGACCTAGCACGACAACTATGTCAACTCTTGCCATCTAGAGTAGATAGTTATCTCGAATCAACAATTCAGGTACCTAACCTCATGTAATTTGAGTTGAATATTGAAGGTAGCATTATTAGTTTGTAAAATGATTAATCAGTGATACTCAAATCTCATTTATTAGGCATTTGATGCGCCTTGGCCAGTGATAAAAGCTAATGCAATATGTTTCTCTAGCTGTATGCTCGCATTGCTGCTTGAGCAGCGGTCTTCTGCTCCTTATTTTTCTCAGGTTTTTTATTTTATAATTTATTTTTTACCATGTTCTTTCTTCTAAATATTGAATTCTTAATATACTTATCATTATTATTAAAAAATTAATAATCAGGTGTTTACCATACTTGTGGCCAAGACGTGCCGATCGCCTGACCCAATTGTTCGAGCGGCCTCCAATTCTGCTCTTGGCCTTTTAATAAAAACCACAAATCCTCTCAAATTTCATACTCCACTGCAAGAGAAAACGGATTCATCTAGAAGTACTCCAGACCCAAATACTATCTCCAAATCCTCATCGCAGCGGGAAAATGGATCCTCCTCTGTATCTGATGAACATGTTGAACTGAGAGATGCAGCAGACAGTAATGATGCTGTGTAATTGTTTGTTGTTGTTCTTTTTATTTATTTTTTTCATCATTTTTGTACGTAAGGTTTGATTTTTTTTTTTTTTTTAAGATTGTATAACATGTTCCTTCCCTCCCACAGCTTGGTGTGAATAAATTTTATGTTTACTTGTAACTTTGTGTAAGAAGTTATCTTATTGTACAGATGTATAATGAGTGTACAGTAAAGTAGGAGGAATATGAAGAACTTTTGTTCTTATTTGATGTTGTGCAAGAATATATTCTGTTGATTTGAACTCATGACCCTGACAATTAATAATAATCTAACAACGCAATATCACCAATTTTTCTTTCCTTAACTGTAGTACTATTGTACTTGCTTCTGATTTTTTGTGCATGTTGGGTTTATTCTTGCAAGATGCTCAGATGCTTTGATTCCATGATGCATCCTCTTCCACTCCGAATGATTAAAGTGACTTTAACCTTTCTTGGTATTGTTATTTAATACTTGTAAATGTTAAATGTTGCAGTTTAAGGAGATCTACTGACATCAACGAATATTTATTTAATCACATACCACCTTTTTTTTTTGTTAGTGGGGCGGTCCTGTTCTAAGATTTCGGTCTTGGAACATTTATTATTTCCCTCTGTTTATCTGCGTGGAATCGTACCTGCATTGCTTTTATCTTTTAAAACATTTTTTTTCCAAAGGGTTGAGGGATGAACTAAGCATCCTTTTTTTCTTTAAAAAGCATTTTTTGTTTCTCATTATGCTTTCTACTTCGCACCAAGAAAAGCCCTTTATAAAATTTGACGTGACATGGATGTCTTTCTTCCTCTGTTCATTGGCCAATAGTCTCCAAACCATGCATGAAATGAACCACTGATGGACAGTTGAGCAGTCTTATTTTTCTGTGGCATTTACTCGATCATGACTTTGTAGCTGCAATAGGTGACGACGTGACGTTATTATTGTTATAGTTAATAATTCATTGTTATAATATCGAACTGCAATATTATAGCTGACGTTATTAGTTTTTTATCTTTGATTTTTTAACATTTGGTTCGTGCTAAGTATTTATTTTTTACAATCTTAAAAATCCAACAAAAATTCCTCTTTTTAACCAAAATTGACTAGATGAGGAGGGAGATTGGTCTACAATTTGGATCTAAGCTGAAATTTATTAAGAGCATCTACATCCCTTGTACTATTAGAGTTTCTAATATGATGTGGCAGTTTCTAATCTAGTTTTAGAGTTTCTGATCAAATTATTTGCTCAAATTATTTCTGTTTTTTAATTTGTTGCTGACGTGGCTTAATAGAAACTATAAAATTAATTTCAGGAATGTGGGAGTTAGAAATTTTAGAGACCTTAATTTCTAAAAAGAGATTAACAGTTATTTAGAAATTCATTTAAGTTGCTAAGATGTAGATGCTCTAAGATTTAAGAATATATTGTTCTGTGTTGAGTCGTAACGTTTTTTTTCGTGCTATTTTCCTCTAGATTTATTCCATATTTTGTGGTTGTTGAGTATCAACATGTTCCTCCTTTTAATCTCTCTCAATATAATAGTTTCTAGATTTGAAATCAACTTCCAGTTCCAAACGTTCCTATTTCAGTAATTAGTTGGACCTTTTAATTTTAATTTATATTCCAATTAATTGCTATTTTTTCTTCTAAATTGTAGCAGAATCAATTGTTAATTCCTTTAACTTTATTTTTGTAGTTGACGAATTATCAGTCTTGTAGAAAAAAATTAAGAAACAGTCGAGGCAAAATTAATGCGTTTGAGTATATATTTCTCTTACTAGTACCGTGCCCGTGCAATGGGGACATGCTATAAGAGAACTCGAAAAAGAAAAAAATTATAATATAGTTTGGCTTGTTAATTACTAATTAGATATAGATCAATTGTAAAATTTGTTATTGGAAGACAATTG
Source organism: Carex kokanica (assembly GCA_025461125.1). NCBI lineage: Eukaryota > Viridiplantae > Streptophyta > Magnoliopsida > Poales > Cyperaceae > Carex > Carex kokanica. Next base: position 904,632 of record JAJGRX010001428.1, read on the forward strand.
ATTTTTATTTAGTTAAGCTCATGAATCTCGTTTGTGTACTTAAATCACATACAACATTTTAGTGTTATTAATTATAATGGTTGAATATAAAATTATAAAATTTGAGGGACATACAAACAAATAATTTATTTTTGTTAAACAAAAGAAACATAGAATATATTTCTTTCTCTGCACTACAAAAAGAACATGATGATATTTTACTATGTCATTGGTAAGAAACTTTTCAATCTACAGACTATGAAAATAAATATTTTTCCATCATTGGTTTACTAAGCAAATAAATAATTATAATGAAACAACTAAGTCTATTCAATAACCTGGTGTAGGGTAGCTATTTTGTAAATTAATTGAGGCGAAAATTCAATACTAAAATCTGTCATACAATATTTCACTAAAAAAAAGGTGTTACCATATAGACAACAAAAGTAATTTGCATCTCTATTATGCTAAAATCACATTTTTTATTTAATAGTTTGAAAAGCAAAATAAAGAGAATATGAAAATCCGAAAGAGTAAATTATGGAAAATATGAAGTTTGCATTTATTATCTGCAAATATACTATTTGTTATCAGTCCATCTTACTTGATCCAAAGCTATCTAGTTTGAAAATTCAAGTGTGAACTGATCCATATAATTTTGTTTATTATTGCCCAAAAACTCCATTTTTCATTTTTCTCGTTTAAATTACACAATATATATATATACACATGGAGAAAAAAATTATGCTATTAAGAAAAAAGTTAAAACGATGGAGAAAAAATAATCAGTACACAATAATATGATTGAATAATTATAAAAAACAAAGCAGTTAAATTTTCGCTCTCTTTATGGTGAGCTGTGCGTAAACTTCGTTATCAAACAAATTAGAGTGAGGCTATGGTGCTATGCATAGCACGGATGGCTAGTGTACTACGGCTCAATATGGTACTTTTTAAAATCCTAACGGTCGATCTGACCGTTCAATGTGATAACCATATGAATATGTACTTGCAAACTAAATTTTATATTTTTTCGAATTTTTTTACTATTTTTTCAGATAGGTAGAATTTTGATGGTCCAGAATTTTCAAAAAACACTGATTTTTCTACCTATCTTAAAAAAATAGTAAAAAAATTCGAAAAAATATAAAATTTAGTTTGCAAGTACATATTCATATGGATATCACATTGAACGGTCGGATCGACCGTTAGGATTTTAAAAAGTAGCATATTGAGCCGTAGTACACTAGCCATTGGTGCTATGCATAGCACCATAGCCTCACTCAACAAATTATATAAAGAGAGGTATATCAACATGGGATATCGAGCAAATCAAGCAAAACATATCAAGTAATTTTCATCTTATTTTATAGGATTTATAACAATTGCGTATCTTTTGCAAGTTCAACGATACATACAGGGGCGGACCTAGGTAGTCCCGGGAGACAACTGCCCCCTTGGATTTTGAGTTTTAGTGAAAATCTATCGGTTCTGACTAACTTTGTCTCTCCTGAAATTTTTTTTGCCCTCTCTGAATGTTTGATTTGTAATTCGGATTAAATTTAGGGTTAAAATTGAAATAAATTTGTTGAATTTTGATTGATAATTAGAATTATAAGTTAGAGTATCAGAAATTATAATTCAAAGCATTGAAAAATATAAGTTAAAACATTATTTTTTATCGAGTACCCAATTAGTTAATAGATTTAAATCCAATTAGCTATTTAAACCCGATTCGATATTTTTTTACCCCTGACGAAAATCCTGAAATGAATCCGCTCCTGAATACATACATGTCATCAAGGCAGAATCGTTGACATATTGGTTAATTTAAATTAGTGCAATTACATAATGATACTTAATGCTGTGTCACGGTCTCACGGAGTGGAATTATTTAAGATCAACAAGATTCATTGTAATATGAAAGTAAATATCAATTTGAAAAAATAATACACTTTCAAGAATTGTAATGATATTTAAATGATATTTTACAAATGGAAAGAAATATTAATCAGAAAATCGAGTATCTGACAATTCAATAAGAGAGTTTAGGAAAGTTTTCGAAAAAAATGGAAAAATCCGATGTGGCGAATACGTCTCGAAATAGATTTAGATTTCTACGCGTAAAAAAACATAAAAAAGATGCATAAAATAAAAAATACACAGACTATTTGATTGGAGAGCTGATATTAAGTATGAAATTTCATCTTTTAATCGAAACCGTTGGAACATCTACATACTTAATATAAGAATGATGATAATTATTAGTTATATGATATTTTATATAATATTCAAAATCAATCATTGCTATTTAAAATAGCTTTCGCAATAATTTTTTATATTTCATGGCGACGGAATGATATTGGCGAAAACTAAATCAAAAGAAAGAAATGAGGCAAACAAATGCATTGAGCACAATTGTATGGAATTCTACGGTAACTCTTGTCAAAAAATAGAATTTTTTTTATAAACCATAATTAAATTTAATTATGATTTTTAGGAAACCAACATGATTACTTTTTTTTACAAAAATCATCAGAACCGAAATGCCATTTCGATCCTCGAATTTCTTTTTTGGGACCAAAATAACATTTCGGTCCCGACTAATTTCACAGCTTTTTTATTTAAACTAGTTTCGGTTCCAAAAAAAAAAATCGGGACCGAAATGACATTTCGGTTCTTATGGTTTTTGTAAAAAATAAAGTAATCACGTTGGTTTCGTAAAAATCAATTTTTTAATTATGGTTTATAAAAAAAATTCCAAAAAATATCCAACCCATAAATAATTGGACCGATTGGGTACGGGTCGAATAAAGTTGATCCATTTGAGTCGTGGATCCGTTCGGATTGGATAAGAGAAAGAACAACCTCTCTAGTTCCGACCAACATCATGACACCTAGATGTGCATATTCATGTGGCGAAGAAAAGAAAAGGAAAAAAAAAAGAAAAAAGATTCGTATATCCTCGGAAGATGCCTTCAACAATATTGGAAAATAAAGAGGACCTTTTTGAAATTTCTTACATGAACCATGTCTTAGGGTTTATTGTCTGCACCGACTATTATTTTCTTAAAATGAACCATGCCTTCAACACATAAATTGTGAAGTAGTTTATTACTCTTGTCAAATTATTCTAAATATATTGGCATCAATTATGACATAGCATGCTTCATTTAAACAACTTCTATATATATAATGTCAATTTTGGAAGAAATTACTTGATTTTGATCATTATTAGAAGTACAGTTTTAAGTGATGGTGCATACATTTAAACAACAACTGGAACACCTCACAAGTGACAACTCAAAAAGGCAAAAAGATTTCTCCCAATAAAAAGCACCAATAGGGGACTCCTCTTTCCTCCCTCTTAAGCCCACGTAACTGAACCCCCTTTCCACATTTATGTAGAGCGTATACAGCTCCAATTCTCCTCTTCTCAGTTCTCACGGGGGGAGAATTGTTGAGTGTGATGCAATGCTATTCCGGAGGTTGCGGAGAAATGAAAGGGGAAGAATCAAGGGCATGATATGATTGATACTAGCTACTTCTATAGATGTCAAGAGATTGATCGGCGAGTCTGTGATGAGGCTCTCTCCGTCGATCGCTGTATCTATATCTTGTAGGGCAACTTGTATCCTTTGGCATTTGTTAGATTAGGTGGTGACGGTGGCAGTAGTATGCTAATTAATTTGGAAAAATGTTGTTGGTATTGAGAGATGTGTGTTCTGGAGTTTATTTTAAGTGGTAATTGTTTGTTTTGTGTTAGCTGTATTGATAATTGATCACCGTCTAGCTATAATTAATGAAACAAATTAAAGCTGTAGTACGTGCATGTGTTTAGAATGTTTTTTTTTTTCCTTTAATGATGTAAGTGGAGTTTAATTAGCAATATATATATTGAAATTACAAAAAGACGGATATTTTAAATGCATACGACATAATTAACATGGCGGTAACTTGAGCTCGTTAATCTCTCTTTTTTAAGCAAGGCATAGATAGAAATATCATCTTAGAAATTAATTATATTGCATTCTTGGTGTGTGATGATTTCTCGTTGAACAGAGCATGATTGATGTCAATCCAAGGGGCAATTCCCTACTTTTCAAAATTTTCAAACAAAATACCCCTCCTCTAAAATAATTAACAAAATGTCCTTGTGGGTCCCCATTTCTCCATTCTTCCCCCTCCCTCCTATTTACTCTCATCCAATTTTAGCATCTCTCTCATTAGACTTTAATGAGCACATAACAGGCAACAAAATTTTGTAGACATGCAACAAATTTTTCAATTAGATAACTAATATATGTTATCAAATATATGTTTTTCAATTAGGCAACAACCAATGCCAATCAAGATAAAATACATAAATTGCAAATCATAAATTATTGTACTAACAAAATAAAAGAGTACAAAACATAAAACATGGATATAAATTATAAATCATAAATTTAACGGTTTCTGTAACCTTCTATGCCCAATATTGTTAAGCTTTCAAAATTCCTGCAATAAAAACAAATATTTAGAAGTAATAAAATAAAGTGAACAACTTTAAATTAGAAAAAAGTAACCAAGTAGCAGTTAATAAAATTTAAACCCGAACAATCTCACATTAGATTAAGGATAGTGCTAAACATACTTCAGTTTTTAACGGAAGATGATATCTCAAGTTGTGACACCTACATATCATATATAATTTTGGTTAGAAAAAATAATTAATATTTGATACACATACAATGGCAAAATGCATGTTACCTCTAGTTTTTGCGAAGCTGCGGACATCTTTTTTTATAATGGCCAAGCTCGCTACAATGCGAGCATTTACGCTTTGCACCGGTGTTTTCTCTCACATCCATTGAATTTCGTATGCGAGTTGACTTACGACGGCCTTTTTTATTCCTAAGTGCAGGAGGGAGCACAGTTGGTCCTTCGGTGCTCGGCCAAAATCTTTTGTCTGGTACAGGATGAAATTGAACCGAGTATGCATTTCGGTACATTTCAATAAAATACCAATCATGACAAAGTGTATGAAAATCTGTTTTGTGCCATTGATCACCACAACAAGCCAACATATGACTACAAGGAAGGCCGGTAAGTCGAAATGCTTGACATACACATTCTGATGACCTTCCATTTATTTTCACCGAGTATTTTGAGGTTCCAGTATTAACCTCAAATTCACATGGACCAAATCGACATACCTATATAGTATCAGCGAGATGAAATAATTAGAGTCACTAGACCATCATCGTGTTCAACTTCAGTCTCCTCACCAATACTATCATCATAATCAGAGTACTCTTCTTCTGAAGAATATTCACTCGAGTCACTGGACCATTTGAATGACAATGTGTCATCTATCGCAATATCATTTTCTAACAAACTCATGAAATAACCAAGTGAATCATTATCCGTAATCCTTCACATAAACAAATTAAGTCTAATTAAAAATGGGAAGAACAACATTATATAATAATCATTAAACAAGTCTAATTGAAAATCACATACTAGAACTTTGAAATCAAGTACTTCAATTTTGAACTTTGAAAATCACATACTGGACTTGTATTTTATTTTTATGTTTCATTTCGTTTGAAAAAAAAAATCATTGGAAATCTTTTTTCACTTCAAAGTTTATAGATATATTCTCGTTGTTAATTAGATTTCACGAAAAATAGAAATTTTTGGCCCTTTCTTTGACTCTTAAACCTACAGATTAAATTTTTTAGACTAACGGATTGAAAATGATTGAAAATAACATAGTATTAAATCATTTCTTTTGACTACAGATTTTCAATAAAAAAATTAAAATTGAAAATAATTATAAATATAATCACGTATTAAATTCCAAGCAAACAAGAACTAAATATCATAAACCAATAATAAATTGATACAAAATACAAAAATAGAGATACTAACTGATTGTGAATTCCATCCATTGTCAAACGAGAACTTAACGGGTGCTTAGAGGGACAAAATGATGCTAAGAGAGACAAATTTTGTTATCAGATTTTGGGTTTAGAGAGAAAGAGGAAGAGACAGACATAGAAGGTGAAAGGTACTAAAATTTGATGAGAGTAAATAGGAGGGAGGGGGAGAGAGGGGGAAGAAGGGAGAAATGGGGACCCCACAAGGACATTTTGTTAATTATTTTAGAGGAGGGGCATTTTGTTTGAAAATTTTGGAAAGGTGGGCAATTTGTAAAATTTCCCCAATCAAAGTATGTGATTGTAGTCAGGGGCGGACGCAAGATGAGCAGCAGAAATCGAGTTAAAATAACTTATTGGATTCCAACCCATTAACTAATCGGGTAGTAGATAAAAAAAAAACATTCAACATAATAAGAAATAATAAAAATAGTATAGTCTTACATAATAAAAAATAACAAAATAATATCATTTTACATATTAAAAAACAACAAAGTTGGTCCGGATCCATAAATTTCTATAAAAACAACAAAGTTTCTCATTAACAGTGGTTTTAGACTAGTCTGACAAGCTTTCAAGTTCCAGAGTGGGGCAATACAATTTTCAGGGAGGGGCAAAGTGGTATCGGACCCGTATTTTTCCACCGAATTTTAAAATCCAGGGAGGGGCAGCTGCCTCCCTCTGGCTGTTGATGCACCAAAATGATACTACTACTTTTAAAGATTTATAAACCCTAATTTCTACTTACGTTCAGATCACAAGCACATGATCCTACCATGTAGTATGATTGGGGTGTCGATCCACAGGGATATCGTATTAGATTTTAAACACTTTTCACTAGTCTAGGTTATCGGGAGGTTTTTTAAAAGTTTGATGCGGTGGCGCTAATTGTACTAAGGTTATAATTAAACAGTAAATAGAGGGCCTCTAGGCCAAAAGATGGCCGGTACCTTCCCTTTTTTTTTTTAGAGACAAATAGCTAAAATGTTGAAATATAACACTAATTTTTTTTTTTTAATATTTGTTAGATTACTTTTTTTGATATATAATTAGCATATTTATACTAAAATATGCTAAATTACTTGAAATTATGTTAAATTATGTTGAATTACACTAAATTACGCTACTTTACAATAATTATGTTAAATTATGCTAAAATACGGTAAATTATGCTAAATTACATATTTATAGGGCCAATTTTGTGTCATCTTTCATAAATCATAAAAAATAAAAAAAAATTCCAAAAATAATAAAAATTGGTATTCTACAAGTTCATTACATAACTAATTTACTGAGCTATGTAGAACGAACAATAGAAATGAAAATCTTAATCGGAAACTTTAACTGAAGTTTTGAGACTCTTCCCTTTGTTTTTTGACAATTCTGAATTTCAAAAAATGGCATAGTGATCATTGGCGCATGCGTATTTTCGCAAGCTTTCTGAAAAGTGGTCATTTGCTAAAATCGGACACTCGAGCGCCGTTTTATGGCCGTTTGAAGTTTCGTCGTCGTTTTTCGCTTTCTCAGTAAAGATATCATCGCTATTCATACGTAATTTAGAGTAATTGTTGTGTATTTTAGGTATTGAAATATAGGGCAATTTTAATACATTTTAACTTTTAAAACTTATAAACCTTCATACACAATAAATAGGTTAGTTGCAAGCGCACAACCTATCGATTGTAGTATGTAGGTGTCGATCCAAAGGGAGGTAGGGAAATACTAATTTTTACTAAAGTAAACTACTTTTAAAACTAAACAATAAAAGTAAAAAGGGTTGTTTTGTGTAATTTCGTTTTTTTATGAAAATTAAAGATTCGAAGCAAAGCAATTAAAATTTGGATGTGATTCGAATTGGAGAAGTCTAGGGGCTTTTGGCTCACAATTTCTTGGTTAATTTCTCATTTGTTTGATCTCTAAATTCATGTTTGCTTTGATGGAGTTTCTAACCTTATGATGTGCCTAGGTAATTCGGATTTCAAGATTAAATACTTCACCCTAACTACCTAGATTTAAGCGCGTGTTAGCCTATGTCAACTAAGTATTGATACAGCTATTTTGGTGCGATAAGTTAACGTTCCTTTAGTTTTAGAACTATCACGATCCTAATAGGAATATTTAACATTATATGCACACAAAATAATATATCAATGTCTAATCTAATATAGGGTTCCTAATTAGGTTTTATGCTTCACAATTAAGTCCTTCACCCTAACCTAACCATTAATTCTCGTGGTTCCGGATAAAGATTAGAATTGTGTGTTGCTAATCTTAAATCATAAAGTAGTTCAAGCACATAGTAAGGTACCGTCAAGCAATTGTTTCTAGCAATTCAAGTTGTAAAATCTAAACGGGATACTATCAAGCACACAAATTATGCAATTAGCGAGAACTTATCAATCAACAAAAATAAATCATGCAAACAAATAATTTTCATAAAGAAATAATCAAACAAACTAGAAATTAACACAAGTTCATGTTTAACACCTAAGCCCCTAGAGAGGAAATCTAGCCTCTCATGGGTGCTTTAACATCCACAAGAAAATACAAGATAAACATGGTAAAAACTAAGAAAATACGTAAGAGAAAAGAATACAACCAATCTCCTAGTTCCTGCCCAAGTACTTCCCTTGTTGCTCAAGCAAAACCTCGATTTCTTCCTTTGAAATTCGCAACTTTGATCACCGCAGAGAGTAATCGCTTAGAATCTTCCTTGATGAGCAGTCATCATTTCTCCTGTGGTTTCCTTAACCTTATATAGCATTTTCTAAACTTGGGGATCAAGTTGTTCTATTTTCGGCGCCCACTAAGCCCACTAACTTCCATATTTAGCAGTTTTTCAGGCTGGTGCGGCTATTCGTGCGGCTGCACAAAATTCTACATTCCGAATTTGGATTTATTTCCTTCATGAAAGTTGTAGATCTTTTTGTCCTGGTTCTTTCAAGCTTTGATTCACCCAAATCGGAGTTCGTATGACCAAAATATGGCCAAAATACAAACTGTGTGTCGCAGCTGTGATTCTGTGTGACTAGTTAATCGTTACCAACGATTACGCTCTGTTTCAACATCGAATTTATAGTGGCGGCTTGGAACAAGTAGTCAGTAACTAATCGTTACCAACGATTATGCTCTGTTTGCTCGATTTCTGCAATTTAAATATGGCGAAGGCAGTAACTTGGTTCTTGGATGTATTATATACTAAACTAAACTAAAATACAAGAAATTTGGCACAGTTTTGGAGGTCAAACCCTATTCTAAGGTGTATATAAAAATGGCTTATCAGCAATTTACCGTATTTTAGCATAATTTAACACAATTATTGTAATTTAGCGTAATTCAACGCAATTTAACATAATTTCAAGTAATTTAGCGTATTTTAGTATAAATATGCTAATTATATATCAAAAAAATAATCTAACAAATATTTACAAAAAAATTCAATTTTTTAGTGTTATATTTCAGCATTTTAGCTATTTGTCTTTTTTTAAAAAAAAGAAGAAAATACCGGCTATTTTCTAGCTGGTACTCTATTTAAATTGGAAGCCGGCTATTTTCTAGTTGGTATGGACATTTTTAATAAAACCAAGTAAACTTGGACATTTTTATTAATTTCTAATTAACTTTGGATATAAATAAAAATGACCGCTATTTTAGTTACCGCTTGACTTTTTACTTAAAAATATTTAAAAATATTTTATATAAATACATAAAATTTTATTATAGAACTCACTATCATAATTATAAATACAAATTTATTTTTCAACAAATTACTTCTTCATACAATATCAAACAAAATTAAAAATAATTAATTTAGCAAAGAATTTCATAGACACCCGTTACCCGTACCAAATTAGCTCCCTCTTCGCTCCTCTCTCGCTTAAGTCGCTAGTGTTTGGCAATTCGATCAGAGACAGTCACGCTCCTGTGCGGCTCAAACCCTACTTCCCTCCGTCTTCTCTTTCTCCCTCGAAGTCTCCCTGCACACCTGAGGCCTGAGGAGACTTGTTTCCTCCGCCTCCAAGTAGCACTAGCCGGAAACAAAGCTCCAGTAGCACCTGCTCTTCAATCTCCACAAGGTACATTCCACTTCCCACCTACCTCCTTTCCTCTCTCTCTATCAGTCAGCCTCCTGACTCCTTGTCAGATTAACAAAAAAATTTATTGCAAAATGAGATAATTGGACTGTTTTGTCAAACTTGTAATAAAATGGGAAAGACTGGTAAGGAGTAGATATCAGGCTTGTAGGTAATTGGTACCAGTAGGGCTTATGTGTGCATGCCCAGTAGTTGGGAGTTGATACTGGTACCTAGGAATAGGTACCAGTGAGGTGGTGGTGGTTTTGTTTCTTTGTTTTTCTTTCCAGAATATTGCATGTATGTGGTTGTTTCTTTAATGAAACCGGTATCTGTTGCTACTTAAAAAAAAAAAAAATCACACGTGAAATTAAGAAGATGTTTGTTTTCATTTGCTTTCAGGATGCACGGGTAATGCACACACACTCTCCTAGTATGTGGCACAAAATTCTTATCAGGAGTGGTTTCTTGCAATCTCAGTTCAAAACCCCTTCTTCCTCTCTGCCTTCGCTCTTCCAGCTTATTAAACCCTCGATCCTTCATTTCTCAACCTCTCCAACCACCTCAACCAATGACCAGGGAGGAGATTTCCCTGTACCCTCTTCCAATCTAAACCCTTCGCTTCTCCACAACGTCCAAACCATCACCTCCTCTCTAGATAACTTCTCTACCATTCCAAATGAGGCGAAACAGCGGCTAGAGGAATGCAAAGTGATGTTGTCTCAAGACTTGGTGTCAGAATGTCTGGCACGACTGAGAAATGACTGGGCCGCGGCACATACCTTTTTCCTTTGGGCAGGGAAGCAGCCTGGATATGCTTACTCTGTGCATGATTATCATTCCATGGTTGCTATATTGGGGAAGTTTAAAAGGTTTGATACAGCGTGGAGTTTAGTGGAGGAGATGCGTGCCAACAGTTTGGTTATGCCACACACAATTATGATTATGATAAGAAGGTATTAGATACTAGTTTTTACATATAGTGGTAGATAGTATAGAATTTGATCATGAAGTCAAACATGAAAACCAAAGAGTACAATTCCAAGCACTATATGCTGGTAAATGTTGGTCAAAAGACAAAACTTTTTAGATCTTGCAAGTATATTAATTGGTAATCAAATGCCTTGTCATACCTGTGCAGGTACTGTGCTGCTCATGATGTGGCAAAGGCGATAAATGCATTTCACACAATGAAAAGATTTGGTTTTTCTCATGGGATAGAAGAATTTCATGATTTTTTAAATGCCTTGTGCCGGTACAAGAATGTCCAAGATGCTGAGCATTTGTTATTATCCAATGAGGCATCATTTCCTTTTGAAACAAAGAGCTTTAACATTGTACTTAACGGCTGGAGTAACATTATGATCAATTTGCGTGAATCAAAGCGGTTTTGGCGAAACATGGATTCAAGAGGGATTCGTAAGGACCTCATTTCTTACAGTAGCATGATCTCTTGTTTCTCAAAGGCAGGAAATTTAAAAGACGTTTTAAAATTATTTGATCAGATGAAAGAGAATGGAATAGAACCTGATAGGAAGGTCTACAATTCTGTGATTCATGCGCTTGCTAAGGGAAGATGCATGGATAAAGCTAGAGAACTTATGGAGAAGATGGAAGAGAGTGGGTTTAAACCAGACACGGTAACTTATAACTCACTTATAAGAGCACTTTGTAAGACTAAGAAACCAGATGATGCTAAGGGGGTGCTCGATGAAATGTCCAAGAGAAGAATATCCCCATCTCGTATGACCTTTCATGCACTTTTCCATGTGGCAAGGAGTTCTGATGAGGTTTTTGAGCTTCTTGATCAGATGCAAAATGTAGGTTGCGTACCTAGTATGGATACATATATCATGCTAATAAGGAAGTTTTGTGGGTGGAAACAGTTTGATAGTGTTTTTAAATTATGGCATGATGTCATACCGGACAATGGGTTAAGTCCTGACAGAAGTGCATATATAGTACTTGTGCATGGGTTGTATTTAAATGGGAGGTTAGAAGAGGCGGCTAAATTTTATGAAGAGATGATAAATAAGGGATTCAATCCTGAGCTGAATACAGAAAAACTGATACAAGCTTGGGTTTCTGGCAGAGAAGCTGCTACTAGACCTATAGGACCCCTTGTTAGGTACAAAGGATTTGTTATTGTAAAAGATAAAAATTAATCTCCTATTTTTACATAGTTTTGCTCAGATGATTGAGATTCATTCGAGATATGTAAAATGCAGGAGGAAGGTAGACTTGTAATATTTTTTTTTCAAAGGCTATTTAGCCCCAAAAAAAAAAAACACACACACCCCACTGATCTCCTATGAAAATCTGTAACCCATAATACCGGGTGGTACCAATGATGTTAGAATCCCCTAGATGGGATTTGTATAATGCGTTGAAAATTACATAGACGTGTGTTGCCTTCTGAAATAATTTCATACATATACTGCCATAGGTCTTGTACAGTTGTACCAGACACCAAGATACCTAATTGACCTCTACTGTACCAAAATTGCACTTGCATGTAAACCGCCTTCTGCACCTTTAAGAAATTGTTTTTAACTTGACAACCTACTACTATGATATGCAATGACCTAGTTTAAAAAAGAAGTATATCAACTGGAAAAAGGGAAAAAAAAAAAAAAAAATCAGAACTTCAGAGAATGGTAAAGTCAATGCTAACATTGCATGTAGAACGTCTATCTAACTTGCCTGAAGAATACTCAAGTGAACACTCAGAACTTGAAGTAAATGTAAGAAACGAGCCCTGTTAGCAGTTGTAAGGGCTAATGTTTATGAAGAAACGATTATAGTGATGTTATAAAGTTGTAGGGTCAACCTTAAAAAAATATATATAAGTTGTAGGGTTATTAATGCTTTTCATTTATTTTTTTAAATAAAAAAGCTACTAGGCCCGTTTCATTGATTAATTCCGTTTCATTGATATGAATGCTTTTCATGTAATTTCAATTAATTATTATTAGATCTTTTTTCTTTATGATTTTTTCATTCTACCAACATGGATCATTGTTTCTCCTGAGACTTATATGATGTAGAAGTACCGTCTAATTTCCAAGATTTAAAAAAAAAATAAAAAGTAGTTTTTGCCAACTGCAAATTGATCTCCAATCAAGCACAGAACTTGAAAGAGTTTTAACACCATAGCTCTCAGTCAACAAATCATCAATTTTTCAGATTTTGTATCAAGCAATTGAAAGAAACCGGAAACTTGGAACCTGCAGCTTTCATGCATTCAAACAAACTACAGTACATTTTTGCTACAAAAAATGGGAACAAATGCATTGTATTATCTACTTTCCCGCACAAAGCTGTCCCCATTATTTTTTGCTGACAACAAAGATAACAATTCCATACAAAACCCATTCTTCTTATATATTTACTTCAAGTTGGAACTAGAGTAACAAGGAGCAAGCCCACTGCAGTAACAACAATAGTAGAAGGAACCCCGAAGCGAAGATGGCTAAAGAATGAGAGGTTATATCCGAAATATTGCGCTCTCCGAGCTTGTTCACACACTATTAAATTTGCGGCCGAACCCAAAAGGGAGAGGTTACCAGCTACAGTGCTCACCCATGCCAGAATAAGCCATGCCCGTGTCTCCTCTGCTGGTGAAATCTCAGCCGCTGATGCTGCCACTCTTGCTCCAAGCAATAGAACTGAAATACAGATATGATTTTAGACAAGGATAGTGAAAATTAAGGATTATACACCATACTAAAAGGTATTAAAACGCTTTAATCTGCATGTTTTTTATCAGGTTTGACAATTTTTTTTTTCTGTGTCTGTTTTCTTTTTCTTCTTTTCTTAGAGGATGCTAGTATGGCGCTAACTTGCATATTTCGATTATGAATCGATATTTAGTCACAAAACACAAAAATAATGGGTCGAATGGACTTAAATCAAGATTCGACTGAATAAGCCGGGATTTAATCAGCCTAAAGCTTAATTGAAGTTTATGCAGGGGTTCCTGACTGTCGTGTACCTTTTGTACTAGAGCTCTTGTGATATTAAAATATAGATGAATTGATAATTTGACAGCGCCAAATCTAAGGAAAAATTGCGTACCTGTTGGCACATTTGAGGCGATATTTGAAAGGATAAGTACTACTACAGATAAAAGCGCAACACCAGAGGCGCTGTTTATTTTGGAGTATGGCTCGACCCAGTCCCACAGCGTGCTTGGTATACCGGTCTTGTTGAACCCGTCAACAGTTATAAACATCCCGCAAAAGAATATCAACAAGGAGTATGAAACCTGCTATAGTTTAACAGCATCTAGGTAATTAATTATTAACTATATAATTGCACGCATTTCATGAGAATAAGAATGAGTTTTTGCTTCACTGGCCCCAAGTGTTCCTCAATTAAAGTGATCACCTAAATTGGCATTTTATTTTATGGAATGAAAAAGGTACACAGATTACAAACATTAAGGAAATTAGAATAAGTTAAGCTATACCTTCTCCAAGCAAGGCCGTGCATCCTTGAAATCAATCACCACCAAAACTAAAGCAGCAGTAAGTGCCGTCCAAGACATATTGAGCCCCATTAGTAATGCCACAAGCATCCCTAAAGTCACAAGATAAACCGCAACCTTCCAACAAATCATCTTCCACCTTTCACCCAAAAACTCTTTGTCATCAACAATCGATAAATCATCTCTCAGAACCTCCCTCTGCCTAGTACTCAAACTCCTCACGTACCGTCTCGAGGCGGTTGCCTCAACAGAAACAATCGACGCACTTGTATGCACCGCCGCACCATTTGCACGTGCTTCTTTCGATTCTGGCGAGGCAGTTTGTATTTCGCTCTCACTATTGTACCGCCTACTTCTAAAGCTAATGTCTCCTATACTACCTAGACCGGCACTGGCTGAGGTTGATTGTCTGACCGCCTCAACAGCTGCCTCTAGTTCTTGGGAACCAGGAGAAGTCAAATGTGACATAGTAGCTGGTGAAAACCGGTGAGAAATTACCTCGTCATCCGCTACAACCTCAGATGGAACAGTTGAGGCCACTTCAATATCCTTCTTCACAGCAGATAATACTTTCCAAAAGTACCCCATTAGCATACATGCGTTTACCAACACTCCCACGATCATAGCCCCAAACAATCCCTTTAGGAACTGACCAAAGGTGATCCCACTCTGTACTGCTATAACAAGGTTTTGCGGGTTGCCGATCGGTGTGGCAGCCGACCCGATATTGGCACTAGTCGCCAATGCTAAAAGAAATGGTTGCGCTGGCATGTCATTCTGCTTTGCGATTTTCAAAATAAACTCGGTTAACACTACGCAAACAGTGTCGTTGGTGAAAAGTGCACTTGAGAAAGCTGATACGAGACAAACGCGAAACAGCAAGTCTTTACCACCCTGACTCTTCCATGCAAGGAGCTTTCCTAGATACTTGAACATGTCGGCTCGTTCAAGAAAGACACTTACAACCATGGTGCCAAACAAAAGGCCCAGAATTGGGAGATCAATAGCAGCATATGCATCTTCAGGTGAAATTACACGAAAAACTACCATGAGCATTGCCCCTAAAAGAGAACCAGCAGTTCGACCAATTGGGAGAAAAGGAACTGCTGGGAAGACAGCCAACATCCAAAAAATACCAAAAGCAATTGAACCAAGAGCTACTTTGATTGGTGGTGCCAAAGCCATTTTGTGCAATTTGTATGGTGGAAACTAAAATATTTAGAACTTTGAATAATTGGGATAAGAAGAAGAAGAATGTATCTATAACTTTGAAGAATCGAATAATAATTTGACACGATGTAGCACGAAGAGAAGAGTTCTGAAAGAGTTGAATTGGATAATAAGGGAAAGGATCACAGGAAGAAAATTGGATTGAGAAATAGAGAATTGAAAATAAGAAATCTTAATTCAAGTTAATGATTTCTGCTTTTCACTTGAGAAAGAAGAATCAAGCACTCCTTAGAAGCTCCTGAAGCACCTGCTTCCATCCTGTTAATAACAAAAAAAATATTTTGAGAAAGCAATATATATTTAACATAAACCAAAAGTAGGAAAACAAAATGCTATTTTGTTTCTCAATGTATTCCAAGCAAGCTTTAGAGTTTTGTCATTACAGTATAGAGATTAAGACAACCAAAATTGAACCACAATATAAGAAACCATTGAAAATAAAAAAATTGCCTATTCAAGTACTTTAAAATAACACCATCAGTAAAAGAAGGCAGGAAGAAAGAGCAAAAGCCTTCAAGTAAAAAAGAGTTGGGACACCAAACAGTCAGGTCCCGTGATTTGTCAATTTCATTTTACATGAAACTTAAAATTTTGCAAAGTTCAGTTTTGGTAATTTGGAATTTCCAGGTCTTAAAAAATGGACCAAATTATATGATGAAAAAAGTTTTTGAACTTTTTGGTGCGTAGCAGAAAGTTTTAACCAAAAAACAAACAAGTACAAACCATCTCTATAGTTCAACACAAGCTCAATAGCTCATGCTACACTACAAACAAAAAAAGGAATCCGTACCTTTGGAGCAACAAAACCATAAAAATTACAGTCTTAAACACAATGATTGAAATAATGAATGTCTGGCAATAAACAAAAAATCCGAAATTTGGTAGCACGAAAAATTGGATTTTGGTGTTCGATGGAGCAGGGTCGTATTGCAAAAATAGAAAAAGAAATAGAAAAGAAAATCCAAATAAAACCCATATCTTGATTTCTCATGCCACCTATTTTCTTTAAAGAATGCCGAAAGCAAAATCAATTTTTAAAATTCCATGATTCTTGTTAGATATTCAAATTAAATGACAACGAACCTAAAGTGTCGCATGAAAAAAAGCAAAAATCCCAACCATATTTCAAGAAAATTCGGGTTTAGAAACTCACTTAGAGCTCTCGTGGAGACGAGAAGACGCAGAGCGAATAGAACAGGAGGTGAAGAAGAGAGAAAGCAAATGATTTGTTTTCTTTTATCGGTAGCGAAACAGCAAGACTTGCGGTGTTGCTATACGATAGCGGTACGATGGTACAAGGACAAGGAGCTCCGTTGGAATTTATACCGTTTGGATGTTAAGGTGAAGAGGTTGTGGCACTGAGATCAGAAGACACGTGTTTTCTGTTGGGTAATTTTTTAATGGTTGATTTTGTTTGTAGCTATTCTTTGTTGTAGATGGTGTGTCAGTAAATAAATATAATATATTTATAGAATGGGAATAAATTTTGGATCCGACTCTATTGCTTTTTTTTTAGAGAAAAATAGTTTTCTGCTTTTTCGATCTCAACTATTTAAATTTGTTTAGATTTGTTCATGAAAAAGTTTCTTTATTGAGATACGCAAATAAAATTTTTTAAATGATTGGTATCGGAAAAGCAGGAAGCTGTATTTCTCTGAGAAAAGCAGTAGAGTCGGATCTGCTTTGTTGGAGATCAAATTTATATTTTTTTAGGATTTTTTTACTATTTTTTTATGGAGCAAAGCAGTTTTGTTGGAGATCAAGATATGATCGTTTTAGAAATATTTTTTAGGAAAGTAATATGGGAGTCTGAACACTATAACATCGGTGTTATTTTAACTGTAGTTATACTGACTTCAAAATTTTGTTAAATAACCTTCAAACATCAAATTTAAACCGTACAAACCGATTTACCTTACAAGTGATGCATTTACATGCAAAATTTATAGATTTTCGAATTCATTTCATAAGAAGTCAAACGGTAAAAAGAAAAAAAATTAAGTGATTTGTTGGAGACCAAATTTTATATTTTAAAAAAAAATTTACTATTTTTTTACATAGGTACAATATCACTTTATCGGATGGTCCATAATCTCCTTAAAAAAGTGATTTTGTAGCTATCTAAAAAAATAGTAAAAAAATGCTAAAAAATATAAAATTTGGTCTCCAAGTATATTTTATTATGAAGATCATGTTGAGCTGTTCGGATTGACTGTTCGGACTTTGAAAATAGAAATAAAAAATGTGAAGCATATTGGAGCACAAAAATTATGATGCATTTGAACCCTCTTTTTTTTTGTCTACGGTTTATACGAGATATAGAGATAGAGATGTATGTTGTTCCGAATTTTTTTGAGGGTATTAATAAAAAATCACGGTAGAAACTCAGTATTCTGGATAAATAATTGGTTGCAATATATTTTACTGCAAATGGAATGGGTATAGAAAAATTGAACTAATTTCTTTGTCGGATTGCTCTCCTGGCCTCAGAGTAAAGTCAGAATATGGGTAGCCCCATTTTTTTTTTGTCTACGGTTTATGCGAGATTTAGAGATAGAGATGTATGTTGTTCCGAATTTTTGGAATATATCCCATGTATTCTCTGTAGGGGTTGTAAATGGTCGGATACGGATCGGATAGTGTTCAAATCATATCCGTTATAATTTTTTGGATATGGATACGAATACGGATAGTCTCGGATACGGATCGGATATCGGACAGATACGAAACGGATATGAATATAATTGGGATAATTAAAAATAAATTACTAATGTAAATTCTAGTAAAAAATAATTTTTTAATATAATTTTTTAATTCATAAATTAGATATAATATTTGTTATAATAAATTTGTTGGTTACAAAACATATATCATATTATCAAAACATTAGTTACTAATCATGTTATAGTGTTATATTGTTAATCAGAATATATATATGTATATGCAGTTTAATAAATCAATTTAAGAACATAGAGCATATTTATTATAGTTTAGGGTTGTAAACGGTCAGATACGGATAGTTACGGATAATTAAAAATCTTACCGGATACGGATACGGATACGGATACGGATCGGATAATTTAAGTAATTTTCCGGATTCAGATTCGGACGAAATCGGATAATATCCATTCCGTTTACACCCCTAATTCTTTGCATCGTCTCGGGGAGTAAATATATTTACAGAGCAGTTTTGGCTTCACGTAGCGCACAAACCATATGCAGCGTTTTATTATTCTGAAGTTCATGGCCTGCGTGAAGCCAAAACTTACCCGTCATGAGAAGAGTCATTGTACCCAGTAAAGGAAAAAAAGTGAATATGCAATGGAACAATATCTCGACAATAAGTTCTTGCTTTATGAAGATTATGTAGTCTCGTCAAGCTTATCTGTTTGTTTCTTTTGTGACATTGATATAGATAATTTTGTGAAATATAGTGGCTAAGTAACCGGTGGTGGATCCAGAGTATTCCGGGAGGCAACTATCCTCTCTGAATTTTGAGTTTTAGTAGATATTTATTGGTCTCGACCGATTTTGCCTCTTTTGAAATTTTTTTTTGCCCCCCTCTGAACGTTTGATTTGTAATTCGAGTTAAATTTAAGGTTAAAATTGAAATAAATTTGTTGAATTTTGATTGGTAGTTAGAATTATAAGTTAGAGCATTATAAATTACAGGTCAAAGCAATGGAAAATATGAGTTAAAATATTATTTTTTATTGAGTACTCAATTGGTTAATGAATTTAAATCCGATTAAGCATTTAAACCCGATTCGATATTTTTTTGCCCCTCTTGACGAAAATCCTGGATCCGCTCCTATAAGTTACTCTATTATTTCAGTAAACATAAGCAAAAACTGGATTTTCAACTCTGGTATTTCATCACAATATAAGACTTTTAACTCAAATATGATCTATTTTTTTTTTAAATCATAACTCATAACTCATAAGTGATAAGTCTTTGTTGCAGCTATGAGCTGTATATGGTGATTGTGCTCACAAAAGGTATAATCAAAGGTTTAAATAGCATTTATCGCGTCATAGCGGAATAGCTGAAAAAACAGCGTTATGTCCAAATAGCGCCGCTATAGCGCCAATAACGCCATAGCTTTTATGGTCCGAAAACGCTATAGCGCTCTATTTAGAACCTTGGATATAATTGATCAATCAAGGTAAATTGATTGATCAAGAATATAATTCGTTACATATGAGTTACGGTACTCAGATTTAATATGTAACAATATACCGTAAACATCTAAATAGAACTCAAAATATATTTATTAAAAATAGAATAAAATTTTACTTTTTTTTAGTAATTTCAATACTATTAAGTTTTTCGTGGCAAAAAATGTCACGTACCTTTTTTTTTATATTTATAATACAAATTTAAAGTCTATATCAAATTCAAACTGTAATTATTATTTATTTTCTTGAGAGATGTGTTCATGTTAGATTTTAAAAAAAATTTAGCAGAATTAATTTTTGATCTAATGGCTAAAGACAATACCCTATACAGGTATAAAGGTCGCAAATTTAAAATCTGAATGTTGATTCTTATGGATATTTAAAGGTAACTAATGAATCTAGTTGATTGTAATGGATTAATTTTAGAGCGTTCACTTTTTATTTTATTTTTTATTATAGTCTAAAATAAACTAAAAAAATTATCAAATTTTACATGAACATCTCACTTATAAAAATGAACAAGATTTACTATTTCAATTTAACATTTAATCTTCAGATTTCTTAAATAAAAAATATAAACGAAAATATGTGCTATCTTGTGACACAAAGATTATATATGTTATTTTACTTCAATTATTTTAGAGCTGCCTAATAATTATTTTCTTGGGGAAGGGGCAAAGAATATATGAGAGGTTAACCTTGGTTATTACCCCACAATCTTAGAATTTTGTAGGAATTTCCATCTTATTCCCTTTCACATCAAATAACTTGGAAGTTAAGAAGTGAGAGTCAGAAAGCGTCATCTCCTGCCTCTTAGATTGGAACAGTAAATTTATATCCCTAATAATTATCAAGTAATTATATTTTTGGTTCGTTTATTGATAATAATTTTATGTTATACACTGTCTTTAGATGGGAATATACTCTGCTGTTTTTTTTAGAGAAAAGTAGGATCATGCTTTTCCGATTCTAACCATTCAAATTCGTTGAAATTTGTGTATGAAAAAATTTCTTTATCGAGATACACAAATGAAAAATTTTGAAACCCCGATGTGTCATGAAATGCTGGGAACGGGTGTCTTTCTCCACGACCTGATATCGGCCACTTTCGCATACCAAGCACAGGACGATCAGACTCCTCATCACTATGATCATCGTCTGTAGTGTCAGCATCCCAATTTTCCTCTACCTCCCGTTCTTCGGGATCCTCGTCTATAGTGGCATAATAACGTGTTTTCGGGGTTTCAGATCGGTCCCGGTCAGATTGGTCCCGATCACGGCTAGAGCTGGAGGATGGAACCCGAGATCGGCCCCGACTAGGACCTGCCCCTGCGGATGGGGACCGACTAGTACCCGCTAAAGTCAGGACCCGAGTAGGACCCGTCACTGAATGCTTAATGATCCGACCCTGGGTCAACTGCAATGATGGTCTGTTGTTCTGTATTGGGTTGGCAACCACATACAACTCTAGAAACTTGAAAGGTGTTGTCAGATTCATGGTCATTTGGGTATACAACCCCCAACTATTATCGTCTAGTACAGGGAGCTGTTGGAACCATGTTTGGTTGCCTTGGCCAATATTAATCCTTGCGGACATTATCAGTTCGTAATAGTTCGGGTCAATACCCAGTTCCTTGTACACTTCCCTAGTTATACCTCTGAAATCTAAATCTGGGCTGATATTGAACATTTTCTGAGGTTGGGTACTGTAATAAGCACCATTTGGCCCTTGTAATACTTCCCCACCAAAATAACAAGCAATTCCAATTATAGTTGGTTGAATTACGGAACAAATCTAACAATTAAATAATTTACAGTAAATTAAAAATATAATTAAATAATTATAAAAAATTAAAGGACTAAAGTGAAAAAAAACTTACTCTTTACTGTGCTGAGGGCTTCTCTCTGTCTCTGTCTCGTTTGTAAAGCAAAAAGGGTAAAAATCGGGACTAAATAGCACCAGGGGGTCGGTGCGCCTGCCCAATCCGCGCACCATCCAGTTTGGTGTGCCAACCCAGTACGCATGGGTGGTATGTTTCAAAATAACCCAAACTGGGTGGTAATCAATTAATTTGGTTTTTTTTGTGTGGTAACTAAAAAAAACGGTGTTTATACCATTGAATATTTTTCTCTCCGGGTAGGACATCCGGAGCATCTATTTCTTCATCAAACAATTCAAAACTCCAGATAATACCTGTACCAGTTTCCAAAGAAAAACATTTTGAACAATTCTTTCATTGGTGTTATTTCGACCTTCTGATCTAAAACAAACAGCTCAGATCTTGTCTAACCATCTGATAGTTCTGGCACAATTGAATAAGATCAGAGTGCCTATAAAGTGCTCCTGAACCAAGGGACAAAGCACATGAACTTTGTAAGAACTAATTACTAGCCTGCTTAGATCAGGGAAAATTTTTTTACTAGACTGTCACAGTGCCAGTAAGTCCGGGTTATCTGTTACTAGCTAGCTTTTGATATACTTTCTGTTTCATGTCATTGACATGCAGAATCTATGGATTTTATATTCTTTATAGACTCATAAGTGGTGAAGAAAAATCTACACATTCACTGTTAGAGTTGTGTGGTAGAGTTCAGGGATAAAAATATTAACAAAGCTGTTTTGGCTTCATGCAACCTACACGTGATTTGCTTTTTTATTTTGATTCTATTGTAAATGTCTTGTATGAAGTCAAAATAGCTCTGTCAATATCTTTATCTGAGTTCACAACAGAATTTGGATTCTTTTCAAAGAAGTTACTAGGTTTAGATATTTCTTATTTCTAACTGTGATTTTACTGAAGCAGGGAAAGAACAGGAAAACCAGTAGTTCAGTAAACAATTATGTATTCTTACATAATTGTTGGTCAGATTTCCTGATTTGACAGTAGTCATTATGTTTTATTGTTACATAGCAATACAATTGCGTGTCTTGTTTGATCGATCTATATGTACTGAAGCCCTTACATGGCTTAGGTAAGTTACATTTGTCATCATTTAACAATTTCATACTAATAATTAAAGAGGAGTAGAACTAAGGTGCTCTTAAGCTCACCAAATCCTTGGTGAGCTTAACTCAAAAACCTATCGGATTAACTTCAAACGACATATCCAAATCGTTGAAACCGCTCTACTTCACAAGTCAGGCATTTACATGTCAAATTTATAATTTTTTGAACTAGTTTAGTACAAAGTCAAACGGTAAAAAAAAAGATAATTTATAAGTTAATTTATAAGTTAATTTTAATGCGTTCATTTTTTATCATTTTTTGACCGCTTGACTTTATACTAAACTAGTTCGAAAAATTATAAATTTGACATGTAAATGCATCACTCGTGAAGTAGAACGGTTTCAACGGTTTAGATATGTCGTTTGAAGTCAATCCGATAGGTTTTTGAGTTAAGCTCACCAAGGGCTTGGTGAGCTTAAGAGTACCTTAGTTCTACTCATTAAAGAGTGAGGTTATGGTACTATGCATAGCGTAGCTTGGTACGTACTGAGGATCAATATTTTATTTTCCAAAGATCAAATAGTCAATCTGAACCGTTGTACATACAAATATACTTGCAAACTAAATTTGGCATTTAAAAAAAATACTATTTTTAGACAGGTAGAAAAACACTACTTTTGAAGGGTCTAAAATTTTTAGATCAAGTGATTTTCTACCTATTTAAAAAAAGAAAATGATCCATTTACAACATTTTATAGTTACAACATCTTACAACATGATTATTTAAAGTTCAAACAGTCGATCCAAACAGTTCAACATGATCTCTATACAAAATTGTATCCCTCTTAATAAATAGTAAGAAAATTCAAGAAAATGTAAAATTTGATCTCCAAGCACATTTTAATATAGAGATCATGTTGAACGGTTTGGATCGACTGTTTGGACTTTGAAAAACCATGTTGTAAAATGTTGTAACTATAGAATGTTGTAAGTGGATCCCTCATCTTAAAAAAATAGTATTTTTTTTGTAAGAAACGTAAAATTTGATCTACAAGTACATTTTTAAATGAAGATCATGTTGAATGGTTCAGATTCATTGTTTGAATATTGAAACAGAGATATCGATCCATAGTACGGACTAATCCGTGTTATGCATAGTACGATAGCCTCACTCATAATTAAATATGTATCAATTATCATTCCTGTTTTGATATACTTTCTGTTTCAAATCACTGACATGCACAATCTATGGATTTCCATTCTTTATAGCCTTAAAAATGGTGAAGAAAAATCTACACATGTAACACATCAGTGACTTATAACAGAGTAGTGCCATCAAGTTCATAAACAGAGAACTTGGATTCTTTTGAAATCTCTTGGTTTAGATCTTTCTAATTTCTAACTGAAATTTTACGGATCCAAATCTGCTGAAATTCGAGATCATCAATAGTAACTCTGAAATTTCTGAAATCCCGAATCCAGTCATTGAATCGTTTCGAGATGCATGCACAGAAAAAGTTTGATGGCTAGATCTCGGATTTCAGGAATTTCAGAATTACTGTTCATATATCTCAGATTTCAGTTGATCTGAATCCAAATTTTACTGAAGCAGATAAAGAAAAGGAAACCCAACAGTTCGGTAGGCGTTTATTACTTAATTGTTTGGTAGATTTCCTGATTTGACATTAGTCATTATGTTCTATTGTTATGTACCAGTATAGTTGCATGTGGCATGTTTGATCTAATTAGATGTATTGTATTGAAGCCCTTACATGACTTGGGTAAGTTACTATTGACATCATTTTACAATTTCTTATTAATAATTGTGTAGCAATTATCTTTCCTGTTGTTTATTTGATTAGACATGTCCAAAACATGTACCTGAGGTAGCACTCTATAAATTGATCTGGCCGGAGAAAAAAAAAAAAAACAATTAAGATCAGTGTGATGTCAAAGTAGGTCATAAATTAAATTGGCTTGAGTTATATATATATATATTTTTTTTTCTTAGTAAATTTCAAAAAATAATTATAGTAAAAAAATGAGGGTTAAAATGTCCAATTGTTTTCGTGCCCCACTCATACCCCACATCCTTATTTTCATTTTCAATATTCAAACTCGATCCGAACTGCTCAACATGATCTCCATATTAAAATGTGCGTGGGACCAAATTTTATATTTTTTGGACTTTTTTTTTTACTATTTTTTAGATGGGTACATTATCAGAAGATTCAGGACCATTCAAAAACAATGATTTTGTACTTATCTAAACAATTAGTAAAAAAATAAAAAAAATATAAAATTTGGTTTCCGTGTACATTTTAATATAGAGATCATGTTGAGCAGTTATGATTGACTGTTTCGACCTTGAGAATAGAGATAAGGACGTGGGACATGAATGGAACACAAAAGAACGAACATTTTAATCCTACTCTAAAAAATATATAGTATGAGTGTATAAATATTTGAACAAAATCAACTTTTAGAAAAAAAGAAAGAATATTTACTTCTGAATGGTCTAGAATTTTCAAATCAAATGATATTATACCTACTTTAAAAGGAGTAAAAAAAAATGTAAAATTTGATCTAAAAGTACAACTTCATATGAAGATCATGTTGAACGGTTCAGATTCACTATTTAGATTTTGGAAACACAGACAATAATCCATAGTACGGACCAATCCGTGCTATGCATAGTACATAGCCTCACTCTTCTTTCTTCTCATAATCTCATTTAATAAAGACATGTATTTGATATTTCTAAGGTACATTACAGCTCTTAAAAAAAATATAACTATTTTGTGTTCCTCTGCATTACCACACAACAAATTGTATTGTTTGTCTTTATGCACGTGTTAGCATTTAAAAAAAAAAAAATGTGTGCCTAAAATTTATTGAATGCAAAATTTATATTTTTATCTCTAAAATATCTCTAATTTTTTTTATGAGCCGTTTGATCAATACATCAAACGGTATAAATTAAAATGTACTGTTCAATTTTCAAACAGGTGCTATTTTGAGATTAGGATAGCAACATATAATTAGTAGATAGACCTGGTCCACCTAATTAACTCAGAGACAAATTAAACAGTTGTGCTATCTTCAAGCAAATTGTGGTTGTAGATTTTTGATGCATGCAACAAGGTGTTCATAAAACCTAGCATAGTAATAGTAGCATCCAACGAACATACAGACACAGTGTATACAAAAATACAAATGAATGGATCTGTTGCTCGTACGTTGCCTTGTGGGCCCTTGCCTTGCTGACCTGGACCACTGACTGACAAGTCAGGAGTGCACTATACATGCTGCACGGCACGGATGGTATATTCATTGGAAATTCTGTGATTTTTTTGTTCAATTATTTTTGTCATTCCAAATCTTTTTAAAGATATATATGGTTCTAAAGTTTAGTGAAAATTCGAAATTTGTATGGGTTGGCTGGAATAAATTTTATGTAAAGTGTAAAATTATATATAAAATTATAGACATAACATTTCTCTTTATAATATAATAAAAGAGGGGTTTATATGCTCTTTTTATTAAAATAAAACTGAAAAAAAAAAAACAGAGAGAAAACGCTCCATAAATAAACTGATAATTAGGAGGGGACACCAAGGGTACGACATGATATACAGGTCTTATTATAACGCTTTACAAAATAATGTCAGATGATGTTGTGGGGATTTTAATGGGACAGAGAGGAGGGACCCTTAGGCAAGCTTGTAAATTTGGTCAGTGGCTCGGTGCCCATCATGTATTGGACCACAGTTGTTAAAACGGCTCATGTCTGATTCAAGAGATAGGAGTAGGTCTGATGGGTATCGACCTACTTTTAGGTTCAATTAACTCTAGTACCGTATGATTAGCATTAAATCTGTACATACGAAAATTGATACAGATTTGCACGAATTTTGATGTGGAGTGCACGAATCCTGATGCTGATCGGATGGTCATCACATCCATCGAACCAAAGTAGGTCCGATGGGCATCGGACCTACTCTGAATTCCTGATTCAATCCGATATAAAATTTAAATGGAAAAGGTGTCCTTTTAAATAGATCAACTAAAAAAACTAAAAAAATGAAGAAAAAGAAGAAGATAAAAATATATTTGAGAGGTCAAACTACCGCAAACATTTTTTTTTAAAAGACAAACTATCACCAACAATATATATCTTTACTTGACTTGTGGCCCTAATTTCACATATTTAATATCACAGGAAATTCTTTATTTGAATTTTGAATTCACACAGATTTTAAATAAAATTTTAACACATATATTGTGATCAAGCGAGAATAAGCTTTGTCGATTGTCATTTCAAAATTGTGTGTTTTCTTCTTCACATTAAGAATTAGGGGTGGTTTGATGTTCAATCGGAACCGTTCGATTCACGTTCATGCTTCCGTGGATAATTTTGAGATTCGTTCAGATCAAGTACATACAAATCTTAACGTAGATCGAACGGCTCCGATTAGACAACGATGGAGATAGTTTAGTGGAGATTTATCGGTTCCGACCGACTTTGTCCCTCTCCTGAAATTTTCTTTGCCCCTCTCTGGACATTTGATTTGTAATGCGGGTTAAATTTAGGATTAAAATTGAAATAAATTTGTTGAATTTTAATTGGTAATTAGAATTATAAGTCAAAGCATTAAAAAGTACAAGTTAAAGCATTGTTTTTTATCGAGTACCCAATTGGTTAATGGATTTAAACCCAATTCGATATTTTTTTTGCCTCTCCTAATGAAAATCATGGATCCGCCCTTGCCTACAAGCAAGCAATTGTCTGTCCAAACTTCCTGGTTTGGTTTAGAAGAGCTTTCATGGTTGCTTTATTTATCTGGTGGAAAAAGACATTAAAAATAATAAAGAATTTTAGAGAAGAATTTTCATCGGTTGTCATCTTAATCTCTCAGATTTTGGAAGTTTTATAACTTTATCGTTTTCAAGCTCAATACTAGTTGTCGTTGAGTTGTTTCTTCCGTCCTTTTCTACTCCATTTTCTAAGACTAATTATGTGTTTTTCATTCTACTTTTAATAAAATAAAATATAAATTAGGAGTCTGATCTCTATCATATCTTAGAAAAATAACTCAGTTTTTTATACTGATAATTCGAACACACTTTTAGAAAACTAGCAGGGGCGGACCCAGAGTGTTCCGGGAGGGCAGCTGCCCTCTCTCCCTGGATTTTGAGTTTTAGTGGAGATTTATCGGTCTCGACCAACTTTGTCTCTCTCTGGAATTTTTTTTCCCCCTCTGGACGTTTGATTTATAATTCGGGTTAAATTTAAGATTAAAATTGAAATAAATTTGTTGAATTTTGATTGTTAATTATAATTATAAGTTAGAGTATCAGAAATTACAAGTCAAATCATTGAAAAGTATAAATTAAAACTTTGTTTTTTATCGAGTACTCAATTGGTTAATAGATTTAAATCCGATTAGGTATTTAAATTTTGGATCCGCCCCTGAAAACTAGTATGCTCGTTTGATTTATTTTACAAATGTGGTTAGAACGTCGATCGCATTACCAATTTGCCACAATTCCTTCTTGAATTTTTTTTAATAAGACCATAAAGGATGAATGAATAAAAAAAAACTACAACAAAGCCACGCTGCCTTTAATTATGATTCGTATCTTGTAAAATAAAAATAAAAACTATAATATTATTGAGTCTGTCTACTATGACATTAGTATTATTTCAGCCGTAGTGATACTGACTTTAAAATCAATCAAATAGGCTTCACACAACGAATCCAAATCGTTCAAACTGATCTACTTCATGAATGATGCATTTACATGTAAAATTAATAAATTAATAAATTTTTTAATTCATTTAGTATGAAGTCAAGGGGGTAAAAAAATAATGACAAATGAATGCATTAAAATTAACTTAATTTTTTTTTTTTTACCGCTTGACTTCTTATGAAATGAATTCGAAAATCTATAAATTTTGCATGTAAATGCATCACTTGTAAGGTAGATCGGTTTGAACGATTTAAATTTGATATTTGAAGGCTATTTAACAAAATTTTGAAGTCAGTATAACTACAGTTAAAATGACACCGATGTCATAGTGTCCAGACTCAAAATATTTTTGGTAATAAACTTTTTTTAGATTAATAACAAAGCATTCAAGATAATTCTGCTATTTCTTATCTCCGTGATACTTTCAATCTTTCATACACACATAATTGAGGTAAAAATATAATTTAACGAAACCACAATATTATCACGATATCTTTGTGAAAAATGCAAAGGCATCATGACAATGTTGCAATTAATTTTTTTTTTGCACCAAATACAAAGGGACTGTATTAATGCCACTGCTGTATGGTTTTTAGTTAAATACAAAGGAATTAACCAATATAATGCCATGATTATTTTAAAAAAAATCCACTTGTTGGATTTTTGTGATCAATTGTTTTTGTGACCAATTGTAGAGAGCGAGGATACCAAAAAAGGACTCGTGACTGTTCTTATCACATCCTGTAACAATGAAACAATCATACAGAGCAGTTACTTTGAAAAGTTTTTTACTTTACCAATGTAAAAAAATAAGCGGGGCCGTTTGCTGACATTTTTAAAAATACCAAAGTTAATTACCGCTTAACTTTTATTAAAAATGTCCAAACCGGCTATTAAATAGCCGGTTTTCTGATTAATTTTTTTTATTTTTTTAGAGATAAATAGCTAAAATGCTGAAATATAACACTAAAAATCGAATTTTTTAGTTAAATACTTGTCAAATTAATTTTTTGATAGCATATTTACCGGTTTTTTATTAAATATATCACACGAACTGTTTCTTGTTTGAACATACAAAATGAAAGATACTCAATATTAGAATGCTGGTAATTGATACAAGTTCTGAGTAACTTTTAGCATGTTGCATACGACATTGTCACGAGCCGCAAACGGGTCGTTGTGTGTCTACTGAAGATAAAAAAAACTTTAACTCAATTTTTGAGACACTAAACGACGTTTTTTTGCAATTCGGATTCCATCGGCCCCCTGGGATGATCCTGAGGGCACCATCAACCTCGTCTCGTCCCAAGCTTTCCAAATTGGGGTCGTACGCGCAAATTTGAGTTTTCCAGTCAAAATTATGGCCGTTTAAAGTTTTTTAAAAAAGTTTGATGTTTTCGTACAAAAACACCGTTGATGCACCAATATTTTATGCACGGCTTGTCGATGGCAGAAGTGCATGGATGTTTCATTACAAAAACATCAGCGACGCACCGATATTTTTTTCAGCACTACCCTGCTTAATTGCCAATGCTAAGACTAACGAAATTTTATTGTTTTTGCAAAAACAACGATATTTCATTAGTCTTAGCATTGCAAAAACAACGATGTTTCGTTAGCAAAAACAACGATTTTTCATTACAAAAACATCGATGTTTCATTGCAAAAATATCAATGTTTCGTTAGTCTTAGCATTGCAAACAACATCAATATTTTGTTAGCAAAAATAATGATGTTTTATTGCAAAAACATTAATGTTTCGTTAGTCTTAGCATTGGCAATTAAGCAGGATAGTGCTGAAAAAATATCGGTGGCGCTGATGTTTTTGTAATGAAACATCGATGCACTTCTGTCGTCGACAAGCCGTGCATAAAGCATTGGTGCATCATCGGTGTTTTTGTACGAAAGCATCGTTGTTTTTAAAAAAAAATTAAACGGCCATAACTTTGGCTAGGAAACTCAGATTTGCGCGTACGATCCCAATTCGGAAAGCTTGGGACGAGACGGGGTGGATGGTGCCTTCGGGATCATCTCCAGGGGGTCGACGGAATCATAATTGCAAAAAAATGTCTTTTAGTGTCTCAAAAATTAAGTTAAAGTTTTTTATCATCGGTAGACACACGACCCGTTTGCGTCTCGTGACAGTGTCGTATGCAGCATGCTAAAAGTTACTCATAACTTGTATCAATAACTAGCATCCTAATATTGAGTATTTTTCATTTTGTATGTTCAAACAAGAAACAGTCCGTGTGATATATTTAATAAAAAAACCGGTAAATATGCTGTCAAAAAATTAATTTGACAAGTATTTAACTAAAAAATTCAATTTTTAGTTTTATATTTCAGCATTTTAGCTATTTGTCTCAAAAAAAAAATTAATCAGGAGACCGGCCATTTAATGGCCGGTTTCCCTTTTAAATAGGGACCGGCCATTAAATGGCCGGTTTGGGCATTTTTATTAATCCGTAATTAACTTTGGGTATTTTGAAAAATGTCGGGGCCGTTTGTACTTCTTAATTTAAAAAAAAAAACTACTCTTATGTATGGGCACTGCTAGTAAATAAATCAGTGTTCTAAATAGCGTCGCTATAGCGTTTTTGGACTCCAAACGCTACACTATGACATCAAAATGCGCTATTTGCGCTACGGCCGCTACAGCGCTATAAAATACGGATTTTTTTAAGCAATTTATATGGGTTTTAAATAAAGATAAAAAAATCTCAAACCGAAATTAAAATTTGAATAGAAAAAAAAATAGATTATGCCATGAATCATGATGCTTAAGATATTTTTAATAGGAAAAATCGATAGTTTATGATATTACTATGGATATTTTGAACCGCAATTTGGACTTTGTACGGGTTTAATATGAATATTATAATTTCTTAATTACTTTGGTGTTATTTATTGTTCTACGAGACTTTAGATAATGTTGATATTTAGTACAAATATTGAATATACGGAATATAAAAAAAACGCTATTTGGAATAGCTTCCGCTATAGCGATGCTATTCGCTATAGCTTTTTTTTTAGCCTTCCCGCTATGACGCTATAAACGCTATTTAGAACCTTGATATAAATAAATAAAGAAGTTTAACTTACATTATGGTGTGATTTTTTTTTGATGAAATTCAGAAAAAAAAATTATGAAAGTAATTTTAGTCTGATTTTTTTTATTTATATCCAAAAATAAAATAAAATTACAAAACATACCCAATGCTAGGATGAAATTCGAAACATACCCATTCCGAAAAAAAAATTTCCGAGTTGAGCATCTAAGTCCGGAAATTTTTTTTCTAGTAATCGAAATCCGAATCAAGAAAAAAAATTTCCGAACTCAATTCCAATTTCGGAAAAAAAAATTTCGAACTCCCCCGGCCTATATAAACCTCATCGCTTTCTCCGCTCTCTCTTCGGTCTCCTCTCTCCCAGCAGCAGCAGGTAATTTTTTTTTTATTTATAATATTTAATTATTTAATTATTTAATTTTAAATAGTTTAGAATTTGTAGAATGGTCCAGAATAATTTAGAATTTATAGAATGGTCCAGAATAGTTCAGAATAATTTAGAGAATACCAGAATGGTATAGAATAATTTAGAAAATACCAGAATAGTCCAAAGTAGTTTAAAAATACCAGAATGGTCCAGACTTATTTAGAAAATATCAGAATGGTCCAGAATAATTTAGAAAATACCAGAATGATCCAGAATAATCTAAAATGATTTAGAATTTTTTTAGGAACCTCTTTTTTTCTCGGATCCCTTTCGGAGCTCTGACTGTCTGATCACTCGGCTCTTCGATTGAGATTTTTTTAACTTTTTTAATTTTAATTTTAATTTATAATATAATTAATTAGTTTATTTTAAATGATTTAGAATATTGTCCGAATAATTTAGAATTTTTTAGAACATTCCAAAATGGCCCAGAATAATTTAGAAAATACCAGAATGGTCCAGAGTAATTTAGAAAATACCAGAATGGTCCAGAATAATTTAGAAAATACCAGAATGGTCCATTATTATTTAGAAAATAACAGAATGGTCCAGAATAATTTAGAAAAATTCAAGATAATTTAGAATATTGTTCGAATTTTGTAGTATGGCAGACTTAGTACTTAAGCATACATTTAGCCCCTTGTTGTGGATAGCTCACGGCAATCATAGGGTATCTGAGGTTCCTAAAACAATTCTAAAATAACCTGAATCGAAGATCAATCAGACAGTCAGAGCTCCGGAAGGGATCCAAAAATGAAAGAGGTTCCTAAAACAATTCTAAATCATTTTAAAATTTTCTAAATTTTTCTAGACCATTTTGATAATTTCTAAATTATTCTACACCATTTTGAAATTTTTTTAAATTAATTTAAATAATTTAATAATTTAAATAATTAACAAAAAAATAATTTAAAATAATTAAAATAATTTACTGTGAGAGAGCGAGAGACTGAAGCACTGCGAGTGAAAGCGAGAGCTCCGCGGTTTTTATAAACGAATTCGGTGCGATTTCGGAAAAAAAATTTCCGGAAATTTAATCTAAAACCGGAAAAAAAAATTCCGGAAATTGAGTTCGGAATTTTTTTTTCCAGAGTTAGATGTTGAATCCGGAAAAAAAAATTTCCGGTTTGGGTAGATTTCGAATTTCAACACCAAAATGGTTATTTTTTGTAATTAAATTTTTTTTTGGATATAAATAAAAAATTCGGAATTTTAGTTATTACTCAATGAAAATTATCCAGTTTACGTTGATTAATTCTGGACAGGAGTGAGGCTATGATAATTGTACTTGGAGGTCAAATTTTATATTTACGCTGATTAAAAACAGTCCATCATAACTGTTCAACATGATCCTAATTTGATTGTACTTGGAGGCCAAATTTTATATTTTTTAAGAATATTTTTACTATTTTTCAAAATACTTAGAAAATCATCTGAAATTAATAATTTTCCACCTATGTATTTTTTATTAAAAATAAAAATTTGGTCTTCAACTATTTTTGAACTTTAAAAAATAAAATAAAAATTCATAGCACAAACTACTATGTAATTATACTAACTCATTTGGACAGGCCAATTTTGAATTTTAGATATGTTTTGATTGTAAAAATATATATTGAACTCAGCCAGCCATGTGATGAACTGTTTTTTTGGTAGGCTGGCACTATCAATTAATTGAAACCAAATGCAATTTCACATGAATCCTGATTTGCACACCTAACTATAACTTTCTTTACAAATACAATTTATGTTGTATATACTTGTGAGGAGGGATCGTGACACTCTTTTTTGATGACATCGGATAACACTGTGCATTGTCAAAGTTTTTAAAGTCCAAACAGTTGATCTAAACCTTTCAATATGATGGATATATTAAAATGGGCTTGCAGATCAAAATTTACATTTTTTTTGAATTTTTTTACTATTTATTAAGTATTTTACAAAATCGTTGTTTCATACTATTAAATTTTTGTACCCATCTTAATAAATAGTAAAAAAATTAAAAAAATGTAAAATTTATTCTGCAAGTATATTTTAATATATTCATCATGTTAAACAGTTTGAATTGACTATTTAAATTTTGAAATTATAGTGTGTCATGCAATATCACAAAAAGATAGTGCCATCTAGGGCTGTAAACGAACCAAACCGAATCGAACTTATCCCCAGTTTGAGTTTAGTTTGAATTAATTTCGAACGAACTCAATTTCGAACGAACTTAATTTCGAATCGAATTTTTTACGAACTCAATTTCAAACCTTTACGAACTTTGTTACGACTTACGAGTTATGACTTATGACTGGACTATAATGCGAAATTACAGCACTTCAATAAAAACTCAAGTATTCAAAATACAATTTAAATAAAATCCAAATATCAATAGAAGTACAATTTAAATAAAAACTCAAGCACTCCAAAGTATTTAAAGTACAATTTAAATATCAATAGAAGTACAAAACAATCACCAAAGTCTTAGAATTATTACAAACTCAAATATTATCATAAATAAAACATTAAAGTTCATTACAACTATGTACTAGCTACTGAAAAATCCTTCTAAAAAACCCTCACAGGTATCCAAAGCTTAAGCTATATATTTTGCTTCATTAAACTAACTACTGAATATCTACAAATTACTTTATAGATGCAGTAGCAATGTTTTCAACATCTCACACTATTTTTGCATCATTAGCTTAGATTACCCAAAAAATTCAGAATCCTACCATGAAAAACAAAATTTATGGTATCGACATGAACCAGATATCCTTAATCACAGCAACCGAACAACCAAGCCGGGAAAAATCAACAAGCACAGCCCAGAAATAAAAAGGCGTAAAATTACCCGATTTGGCGCAACCCGCAAGAAAGGCAAAATCAGCATGTACCAAGGAAGCACCTCGTGCCACAACCGTCACGTAAATTCAACAATCACCACACCAGAAAAGGGAGAAAGTCCAGCACCAGCAACACCAACCAGCACTAAGAAAGCCAACTGGAACACCAAAATCCGACCTCAACAAACCAACCCAAAACCCTAGGGTCTTGAATAATAACCGGCACAGAGGGGGAAAACAGAAAAGAGCAAGAGAGAGAGATTTGTCTCAGCACATGAGCGAAGCAAGACAGAGAAAGAGAGGGAGCGGAGTAATAGAGAGGGCCAGCGGAGAGGAGTAAAAGAGAGAAAGAAATGTGAGAGGGGGGGGGGTCTGTAGTCAGAGAGAGAGAGAGAGAGCTCGGTATTTGGGGAAATTGGCCCAGATTCGAAATAAAAATTCCCAACCAAGTTTTCAAAATTTTCAATTCTGATATGTGTAGTCAAGTGTATACGAGTGTAAATCAACATTCGAAATCAAGTTAATAAACCCCGTTTGTTTATTTAGTTCTAATTTAATTTAATAAATTCGCAACCGGATTTAAATGATTAAATTTACCTAGTTCAATTAATCCAATTGACGAATAAATTTTTATCTTCATTTTTAAATTTAAATTTTTAATTAGTTAAAATCATTAATTATCAAGCTAATTAATTATCCAAATTTTACGGGTTATAACAGTTCGCAACCAACAGTGAGAATACCTAAATTTCACAACCAACGATTATGGGCTAAGGCTAGTTTTGTTTAATTTTTTTATTTTGGGCTTTGTTGTTGAATGAGCTAAGACTGGACAACTTATATTTTCATTAGTGAATATAAGTTATCAGCAGAAATTAACGGTTCACGTTTTAATTAATTTCGAACTAAATTTGGTTTGCGAACCTATTTCGAACGAACTAGGTCCAGTTTGAGTTTGGTTTGAATTAATTTTGAACTAAGTTTGGTTTGAAATAATTTCGAACGAACTCAATTTCGAATCGAACTTTTTCCGAACTTTTTCGAATCAAACTTGAATCGAATTACAAACTACGAATTTTTTGTGCAGCCCTAGTGCCATCCAATCTCTCCTCGTATACTATATATCAACAACTCTGTGCTCGTATACTATATATCAACAACTCTGTGCAGCTTCCTTGAAGTCGAGGGAGCCTAGATAGTTGCTTTTTCTGAAGTCAAGGTGTTATCCACAATTTTGAAATCCACAACATGATTTCTGCTAGGAAATTAAGGAGGTGCATCGTGTAGGGCCTACAGAAAGCAACGCCATGTGTACATTGCAATGCATTGAGATTTGGATTAATTAAATTGTGCCTCCGGGGTCCGGGTCCGGATCCCCTAAACTAACTCATTTTTTGGATTTTGGATCAGGATCATCCGAATTGAATCTGTCGCTGGAGATTATCTCGGAATTCGAACTTATCTCTCGGGATATGTGTGCTCCACCTTAGTTGGATGATCACGGATTCGAATCAGACAGTCCCAATCCAAAACCTAATTTTTGGGTTACTTCACTGGATATGAATTCCCAGAGTCCGAGGCCTCAGGGCAACATGCCATCCTGGAAATATATCGAGATCCCAACCGTTTAAATTCTTTCGTATGCGAATTTCAATAAAAAAAATAATAATTCTTGCACGAATCTCAGCAAAAATTAACATTTAGAATCCAAATAACAAATTGCAGATTTATTTTTCATCATCTTCTGAATCTTCCTTCAATGGAACATATGATGCCTTCAATTTTGTCAACTTACATTGAAGGGAAAAGAAAACTGAAGGTAATTAACGGGCATCTTATGTAATTTGCATTTAATGATCTACTAATTACAACTTCTAACTAGTATTAACTAGTATTGTATTGTAAAAATATGTTGTACAAGAACGAGACTACTGTACTAGTGAAGGGATTCGGTATGTGCTTGGGCAGCGCCAATATATCCGTACCGAAGAACGTGCTCAATCAAATCAATTTGACGCAGATACTATTAGAGAACACAAGATTGAGCATTGCGCTCTTTTAAGCACGTTCTTATACTATTCGGTATTAGAGAACACAAAGTCGTGCAGGGGCACAAATGTCAAACAAAAATATTGAAAGGGGTTCGTCAAAATATTGAATGGCAGGTAGGGATGCAACCGGGTCGGATACTATCCGTAAAGACCGGATTCGTATCCGAATTTTCACGGATTCGGATATTCAGATACGGATAGTTACGAATTTAGGTACGGATACGGATATCTTTTATGCGGATTTGAATGCAGATACGGGTTAAGTTTCGGAATCAGATACAGATACGGATACGGATAATTATCCGTATCCGTATATTTTAATTTTTCGGATATCCGATAATAATCCCACCTCTCGGATCCGACATCTTTCTCTTCTAATTTCCTGTTTCTCACGTCGCACCCGTTCAACTTCTCTCACACGACTCATGGAGTTCACCTAATTTCGTGTTTCCCAATCCCTAATTCTTCGACTCACGCAGCAATTTTAGTTAATTAGATATATATTTTGTAATGACGTGACAAGTTAATTAAATATATATTTTAAATTAAAAATTCAAATTATATCTGTATCCGTATCAAAAAATATCTGATCTGTATCTGTATCCGTTTAATATCCGATCCATATCCGATTAGTATCCGATCCGTATCTGTATCCGTTTAATATTCGATCCGTATCCATATCCGATTAGTATCCGATCCGTATCTGTATCCGAAGAAAAAAAATACAGATACGGATATGGGTTGAGCACTATCTAATCTGTATCCGATCCGTTTGCACCCCTAATGACAGGTTAGGCAAACATTGAGGGCCTCTCCAGTTGTCACATAAATTATACAAAATGAGATTGTCCCGATACAAAAATTCACAAATTAATTTATAGGAATTCATATTTTTGAGTATGTCTGAGAATGACTGTGAAAATATGCTGAAATAAAGTACAGTTATACTTTGATAAAAGTTGTGAAAAAAAAATTAATTTGAGAAAGATATTTATAATTTTTTTTTTCTTTCATAGCCTGAAATGAATGTTCAGTTATATTGTGGTAAATTTTGTGAAAATTTCTAATTTACAAAAGAAATTCAGTAAAAATTATAATTTTTTTCTTCTAAAGACTTGTTTTCAATTGTATTTTTTTGGTTGATAATTATTGATAAATTTTGATGTGTTCTGATGAGTTGAAGTTTAATAATTTATATATGGTAATTTAACGCACATGTTTTTTTTTTTTATAAAGAAAGCTGAGATATTATTCCCACTCCTGTATATGCACGTGTTATGTTATGAGTCAGTTACGTGGCACTTTTGTTGCCTTAAAAGTGAAGGAACTTTTTATAGAAAGAAATAAGTTTGCTCATACAAAAAAATTTATCTAGATTTTATTGACATCAATATTAGCTTTGATTATTTTATAAATATATATTATATTTTCTTTTAAGTGTGAAATATATATATTTTCATTGCTGGTTGGGATAGAATGAAGGGTTTTGTTAATTTTTTTTTATTCAGTGAGATGCAGCAAATAAGTATCAGTCTTTTCTTTAAAAAAAAAAAAGATAGCAAAGTTTATATCATTATTCATGATTTTTACATAAATATCAGTAAAAAAAGATGCCATGTCCACAAATGATAATTATGATATCCACATTGTCAATTTTTTTTTTTTTTTCAAATAATGAATCAGTCCGTTTAAACTGGCTTACTTCATGAGTAATGTGTTTATATACAAAATAAAAAAATTCCATTTTTTATTCTTAAATTTGTTTTCTTTTTTTGACAACTTAACTTAATACTAATGAAATAAATTTAATCATTTAAAGTTTTTATATATAAACACATTACTTATGACATTAATCAATTCGAACGATTTGAATTCATCATTTGAAGTTGATTTAATAGATTTCAAAGACTGAAATCACTTAAGAAAGTGTCCAATTTGCGACATATAATTAACAAACTTGCGACATATAATTAACAAACTTGTAAAATTTAAAAATTAATTACCTGAAAAAAAATATTTTGGCTACCTACCTACCAGCACAGGCAGAAAAGGTTGAACACAAAAACTTTTGTTTTCTTTTTATCTAAAGATCAAAACATACTGATGTAGACTAGATGGAAAAGACAACAACTGGGCACAGAAATGGCCCCAGTTATGACTACTATTAGAATTTTTTTTTATAAACCATAATTAAAAAAAATATTTTTAAGAAACTAACATGATTACTTTATTTTTTTATAAAAATCATAAGAATCGAAATGGTATTTCGGTCTGAAATTTTTTTTTTATTCCGGACCGAAATGTCATTTCGATCCGGCCTCCTTTATGAATTTTTTGCGGCGGCTCATATGAAAACTAGTGAAAAATTGCCACGGAAAATCAAAAAATGAGACCAGACCGAAATGTCATTTTGGTCCAAAAAAAAAAAAAAAAATTGGGACCGAAATGACATTTTGGTTCTTATGATTTTTGTAAAAAAAAAAATAATCATGTTGGTTTCCTAAAAATCAATTTTTTAATTACGATTTATAAATTTTTTTCCTACTAATAAGGAAGTACTGAATGAATTATGACCCACCAGGCCACCATACATTATGCAGAGAGCAATTGATTTAGAGCTCCTATCAAAGTAATTTATTTTCAATTTGCATAAATTTTGATAGATATTGTATCTAAATTATAAAAAATATATCTATATATTATATTTTGTGGAAAATACGGCTATGAACTTTTATATTTTTTTTTTATGTTTTGACAACTAATTTGTGGGTCCCTCAAATGAAGTACTTGTGTTGTTAAAATCACACTCCTTTAGCATTGATTTTGTTTTCCCATGATACTCATTAGATTGTTCATGGTTTCTATTCTAGTACAATATTGGTGGTTCTCACTTCTCAGTACAAATAATTTGTCATTAATAGATCTCGTTCCAATAAATGCATCATTTATATCTAGGTCCCATATGTTGAGACTTGAGAGGGATCAGTCTTTAGCTGGTCCCTTTTTAACTTTATTTTACTTATTATGGTTAAATTCTCGCCAAATCAAATTATTTGTAACTTTTAGCTATTCAGTAAAATATTTAGGTAGAGAATGGAGTAGGTCCGATGCCCATCGGATCTATTTTTAGGTTCAACAAGCATCATGACCGTCCAATCTAAGTTAAGATTTGTCTGCACGATAATTGAAACAGACATGGACGAAAATTAAAATATTTTGCACGAATCTTAAAGCAGATCGACGGTGATTAAACTCATCGAACCAAAGTAGATCCGATGCCCGTCGGACCTACTCTCAAGTCATTTAGGTAATTTATTCCCCATATGCCGGTAATAGAACACAATGATTACTCCATGCTGATTGGTCATATCGTGCCCTATCAACTTGTACTATGTACACACAAATTTCTGTTCATTTGTTTTAAATTCAAACAGGAAGAAAAGGCTGTAAATAATTAGACCTCAACCGCTCAAATGTACCCGGGCCAACAATCACAAAGTTCTACAGAGAAATCGAATAAAATGCATTTTGCCCCTTCTATCCAAAGTTGTTGTATTTACAAGTAAACTCCTTATAGCTAGAGAAAATTCGTCACGCCGTTACCAATATGGCGTTACCAATATGTGACTCCTGTGTCATGTGATGTGACTATTTACGTAACATAACTGTTTTATACTATTTTAGTCATGTCACGTCATATCACGTGACAAGTTATGTGATCAATTTTTTCAGTATTATTTTTTAATTATAATTTATTTTGTAATAATTTCTTATTTTTTTTATACATTTTGTTATTATTTTATTTGAACTAATTTAAACTTGAAAACAATAATTAAACATGATCAGTCACGTCACGTCACGTTATCAATCCATTGATATTTTTTAAAACAATAATTAAACGCCGTAACCACACGTGACGCGACTGTCTTTAGCATTTTAGTCACGTCATGTAAAAATAAATTTTGATCACATATCCTGACGTGACGTGACAAAAGTACAACGTGTTAGTCACATCACATCATGTTTTTCCTTCTCTACTCATGACCGAACTAATAGTGTTAACAGATCGAGCCGTTAATTTGGTCAATGAGATTCCAATTCGATGGCTTCTATATAGATGAAGTATATAGATTAAAGAGCCACTTAATTAGTAGACATAAACTGAGCCTGTTATAATTAGGGGCGGACCCAGGTGTATCCAGGAGGGCAGCTGCCCCTCCTGAATTTTGAGTTTTAGTGGAGATTTATCAGTTCTGACTGATTTTGTCCCCCTGGAATTTTTTTTGCCCCCTTCTGGACGTTTGATTTGTAATTCGGGTTAAATTTAGGGTTAAAAT
Source organism: Carex kokanica (assembly GCA_025461125.1). Taxonomy (NCBI): domain Eukaryota; kingdom Viridiplantae; phylum Streptophyta; class Magnoliopsida; order Poales; family Cyperaceae; genus Carex; species Carex kokanica. The sequence goes on from JAJGRX010001428.1 coordinate 945,925, forward strand.
TGAAATAAATTTGTTGAATTTTGATTGGTAATTAGAATTATAAGTCAAAGCATCATAAATTACAAGTTAAAACATTAGAAAGTATAATTTAAAACATTAATTTTTATCGAGTATCCAATTGGTTAATTGATTTAAATCCGATTCGATATTTTTTTGCCCCCTGACGAAAATCCTGAATCCGTCCCTGGTTATAATTTTCCTTGTCTTAATTTGTTTTTTAAACAGACAGAGACACCATAATCTTTCCTCATACGACTTTTGTGTAAGCACGATCTTTTCTTTGTAGTGACTGATGTCGTTTGTTAAAGCTAGATCCAATTAACATTGATCTATAATTGCCATTTTGTCAAACGAATCATAATTAAAAAAGGGCACTTAATTCAGTGGTGCAGTAACACTTTTCTTTGACATTTTTCTTAAGATGGTAATCACTTGACGCCTCTTTATTTTAATAAACTATTCATATATTCCACAATATATTTACTTTTTAAAATTTTATATTTATTTGAATTTTTTTTAAAAACAATTGTCAAAATTGTCAGTGTAATTATTGTTAGTGATCCATCCTCTTTACAAAAGTGACACTTCCCATTAAACACTCATATGCATCTTTTTGAAATAAAAATAGAGTGCTTTTTGATTCAAAATTTCAAAGTCACTCAATGAAATTTACATATCAAAATCTTACAAAATATTAATTTTTTACTATTTAGTCACAAGAAATTGTAAATAATTACATTTCTTAAGATTAATAAAATTTAGTATCACCTGACAAGTCTTAAAAAATGTAATTATATAAATGTTAAAATGAACAACTAAATATTAAATGAAAACTAATAAATGTTTACAAGATTAATATTTTTGTTATAATTACAGTGACACCAGCATTTTTTACGAATATATATTAAACGCATGCAATCAACCGCAGAATTAGAGGGCTAAGATTATATCAAGGAGTTGAAGGGGTCTCCTTGCATATATTCAAGAATAGGTATATTGAACTAGATACCAAAGATACAAACGGTAACATAATTTGTAATATATATAGGAGTAGAAAATTGTAACAAAAATTCAGATTAATGAAATACCTTTTCTCATCATAATTTCTCTTTTCAGAAAACAACACAAAACTACCCATTTCTTATTGATAAGCCATTTTTATATACACCTTAGGATAGGGTTTGACCTCCACAACTGTGTCAAATTTATTGTATTTTAGTTTAGTTTAGTAAATAATACATCCAATAACCAAGTTACTGCCTTCGCCTTTTTTCTCATTATTTCTCCACTTTCGGTGGAAAGATGTGTCTTTTCTTCATTATCACGTCCACATCTATGAGTTTGTCTAGAAATTATCATCATTATTATTATTATTATTATTATTATTATTATTATTATTATTATTATTATGTGTTTATACAATCACTTCAGGGAATAAATAATAACTAATCGGACGAAATTCATAATTTTTCATTAACAACTCGATATTTTTGTTCAACCATAAGGAGACAAGAAATTCACTCAAAATATTTCTTGAAATCTTCTTTAGGAGAATTAAATTATTGAAAAAAAATAATGTAAATATAATGTAAATTTTCTTGAAAATTTCATCAGGAAAATTTATTAAGATCTTCTTAATAAAATCTTCTTTAGGAAGATTAAATTATTGAAAAATAAAATAAAATTGTGCGCATCATATAAAATTTCTTGAAATCTTATTCAAGAAGAACTTCTTAATATCTTTTGAAATTTTCTTCAAGAAGACATTAATATATTTTGAAATCTTCTTCGAAAAGATTAAATTATTGAAAAATAACAAAATGAACATCATACCAAAATTTGTACATCATTTAAATCTTCTTCAGAAAGATTTCTTAAAATCTTCTGAGGCTAATTTTTCTATATCATATATATCTTCTTCAAGAAAATTTCTTTAAATCTTCTTCCGGAAGATTAAAAAATTTGCACTTCATATAAAATTATATGAACCATAATAAACATCTAAAAATAAATGTACACAAATTGATAACTTATTCCATTTAGCAATTACTTATTGAAAGTATTATTTATTTAAATAGAATTGAAATAAAAGATATCAAAGTTACCTCGAATCTTTAACTAGTAGAGCTCTTGTGTTGATAACGTGTTATAAAATAAAGATAAACAAACAATAAGCAAGGTAGAGAGAACACATAAAAGATGGCAATTTCTTTATTCATGCATTTCTCATGTGTCTTACATATGTACAATACAATATTACAAAGCCTCTATTTATAGGCTACAAAGTGTAAATGAAAAGCCATCTAAATTAATCCAATAATAAATGGGGAAATGAATTCCAATAGTAGTGGGGAATGAATTAAGGTGATTAATGTTGAGGGTTACAATATGGAAGAGTTGCAAATAGATGAACATCCACATTAATATTTTATTCATATCATTTACTATTTATTAAGTATTTTACAAAAACTAGTTAAATTCAGACCATTGAGTTTTTTACTATATATATATGAGGAGGGATCCACTTACACCTTTTTTTGGTGACACCGGATGACACTCTACATTTTCAAAGTCCAAACAGTTGATCTAAACCGTTCAACATGATGGATATATTAAAATGTGCTTGCATATCAAATTTTACATTTTTTGAATTTTTTTACTATTTATTAAGATGGGTACAAAAATTCAATGGTATGAAAACAACGATTTTGTAAAATACTTAATAAATAGTAAAAAAATTCAAACAAATGTAAAATTTGATCTGCAAGCACATTTTAATATATCCATCATGTTGAACGGTTTGGATCGACTGTTTGGACTTTGAAAACTTTGAAAATGTAGAGTGTAATTCGGTGTCACCAAAAAAGGGTGTAAGTGGATCCCTCCTCTATATATATATGAGAAGAGATCGGATAACACCTTTTTTTGGTGACATCGGATGACACCGTGCATTTTCAAAGTCCAAACAGTCGATCCAAACCGTTCAATATGATGGATATATTAAAATGTGCTTGCAGATCAAATTTTACATTTTTTTTGAATTTTTTTACTATTTATTAAGATGGGTACAAAAATTCAATAGTCTGAAAATACGATTTTGTAAAATACAAAAATTCTACGGTGTCATCCAACGTCACCAAAAAAGGGTGTCATCCGATTCCTCATCTCTCTCTCTCTCTCTCTCTCTCTCTCTATATATATATATAGTAGAACTAGGGTGCTCCTAAGCTCACCAAGTCCTTCCGTGAGCGCGACTCTAAAACCTATCGAATTGATTTCAAACGACATTTTCAAACCGTTAGATGTTCAATCTATATTAAAATGTGCTTGGAGACCAAATTTTACATTTTTTGGAATTTTTTTACTATTTATTAAGATGGTTTGAAAATCGCTGTTTTCCAATGGTGCAGAATTTTAATAAAAACAGCGATTTTCAAACCATCTTAATAAATAGTAAAAAAATTCCAAAAAAGGTAAAATTTGGTCTCCAAGCACATTTTAATATAGATTGAATATCTAACGGTTTGAAAATGTCGTTTGAAGTCAATTCGATAGATTTTAGAGTCGCGCTCACGAAGGGCTTGGTGAGCTTAGGAGCACCCTAGTTCTACTCATATATATATATATATATATATATATATATAGGAGTTGGCTACGGTGCTACGCGTAGCATAGAGGGCCTTCGTGCTACGGCTCAATATTTGAGTTTTCAAAATTATAACGGTCGATCTGAACCGTTCAACATGATCTCCATATGTATATGTACTTGCAAACCAAATTTTACATTTTTTAGAATTTTTTTACTATCTTTTTAGATAGGTAGAAAATCACTTGATTTGAATAGATTTTCTACCTATCTAAAAAGATAGTAAAAAAATTAAAAAAAATGTAAAATTTGGTTTGCAAGTACATATTCATATGGAGATCATGTTGAACGGTTCAGATTGACCGTTAGGATTTTTGAAAACTCAAATATTGAGCCATAACACGGAGGCCCTCTATGCTACGCGTAGCATATTAGCCATATTATATATATATATATATTCAAAGTAAAATAAGTATATATTAAAATTATGTATAGTGCCGTACATCGTTTGTGATTATCTATATGTCCATATTATTCTGGATCGATCCAAAATTCAAGATCTCTGGGTGCTGAGTCATACAAAGAAACGAAAATTAAAATTGCAGCATAAGTTACAAGAAATTTATTTAGAAGTTTGTATACTTTGGGTTCAAGTTAGAAGACATGAATTGGAATTTTGTACTCTTTGGGTTTCCTTTTGATACTGATTAAATTGTCCTTTTGTACTTTTGGTAGCTATGATTAAATGGTAGGTAATTAATTAAGTGATGACTCATATAAAATCATCATTAAAATAATAACATGTATCCAAATTCCATACTTAATTAGAATCTGCTTAAGCTGGATCATATGAACACTTCACTAAAAATGCCAAGATTAAATAACTATCAACAATAAAATAAACATTACGATATTGTAGACTTGTGGTGCGACATTGATTGAGCTGTCCATTTTATTTTTTCTTGGAAATTTATGTGTCATGGTCGAATGGTTTGGTGACAGCACATAGATTGAATTTTTTTTTTTAAATCTCATTTGTCGTCAAAAGGGAACTCAAACTGATATAGAGATGGAAGTCTAATCCAAAAACGATTTCCTTTGATCAATCGATCTTCTTTTTTGTCCCTTCTGTTGATGGTGAAGATATCTAATCCTCAAGCTGAGGTTAATCAAACTGCACATCAGCTAGGGGTGTAAACGGTCAGATACGGATCGGATAATGGTCAAACCGTATCCTTATCCGTTATAATTTTTTGGATACGGATACGAATACGGATAGTCTCGTATACGGATACGGATCGGATATCGGACGGATACGAATACGGATATGAATATAATTCAGATAATTAAAAATAAATTACTAATGTACATTCTAGTAAAAATTAACATTTAAATATAATTTTTTCATTCATAAATTAGATAGAATATTTTTTATAATAAATTTGTTGGATACAAAACATATATCATATTATCAAGAGGAGGGATCCAATTACACCTTTTTTTTGATACATCTTGACATTGTGTTTTTTATAGGCCAATTTTGCGATTTCAAAATCCAAACAGTCGATCCGAACCGTTCAGCATGATCACCATATTAAAATGTGCTTGGCGATCAAATTTTACATTTTTTTGAATTTTTTTACTATTTATTAAGATGGTTACAAAATCGCTGTTTTTCAATGGTCTGAAAACAACGATTTTGTAACCATCTTAATAAATAGTAAAAATATTCAAAAAAATGTAAAATTTGATCTCCAAGCACATTTTAATATATCTATCATGTTGAACGGTTTGGATCGACTATTTGGACTTTCAAAATGGTAGGTGTCAAAGTGTGTCAAAAAAAAGGGTGTAATCCGATCCCTCTATTATCAAAACATTAGTTACTAATCATGTCATAGTGTTATATTGTTAATCAGAATATATATGTATATGCAGTTTAATAAATCATTGATATGTATATGCAATTAAATAAATCAATTTAAGAACATAGAGTACATTTATTATAGTTTAGGGGTGTAAACGGTCGGATACGGATAGTTACGGATAGTTAAAAATCTTACCGTATCCTTATCCGTTATAATTTTTCGGATACAGATACGGATACGGATAGTCCCGGATACAGATACGGATTGGATAATTTAAGTAATTTTCCGGATTCGGATCTGAACGAAATCGAATAATATCCAATCCGTTTACACCCCTAACATCAGCAGTAAGTGCAGAGATTGTTCGGATCGTCTACAACTGTTTGGCAATTAATAGATACAATCATAGTGAAGATATCTAATCCTCAAGCTGAGGTTAATCAAACTGCACATCAACTAGGGGTGTAAACGGTTGGATACGGATTGGATAGTGGTCAAACCGTATTCTTATCCGTTATAATTTTTTGGATATGGATACGAATACGGATAGTCTCGTATACGGATACGGATCGGATATCGGACGGATACAGATATGGATATGAATATAATTCGGATAATTAAAAATAAATTACTAATGTATATTCTAGTAAAAATTAACATTTAAATATAATTTTTTCATTCATAAATTAGATATAATATTTTTTATAATAAATTTGTTGGATATAAAACATATATCATATTATCAAAACATTAGTTACTAATCATGTCATAGTGTTATATTGTTAATCAGAATATATATGTATATGCAAGTGTAAACGGTAAGATACGGATAGTTATGGATAGTTAAAATCTTACCGTATCCTTATCCGTTAAAATTTGTCGGATACGGATACGGATACGGATACGGATACAGATAGTCCCGGATACGGATACGGATCGGATAATTTAAGTAATTTTCTGGATTCGGATCCGGACGAAATCGGATAATATCCGATCCGTTTACACCCCTAGCATCAGCAGCAAGTGCAGAGATTGTTCGGATCGTCTACAACTGTTTGGCAATCAATAGATACAATCCGGACCGTTATGTCATAAATGGACGTCCAAGATCTTTACGAATCGTCCAATGATTTCTATAATATAGTAGATGATCGGAATCCTTAATTTAAGGTGTAGGTTGCATCTTATAATTAATCAGACAGGTTTGCTAACTGCCAACAAATAGCCATCACCATACAAGATCTGAAAAGATGGGCTGATTTATGCCATGAAGGGTAATGGGTCTTGGAATCTTGGAGATATGGGCTACAAGGCCCGTTTAAGTGGGCCCATTGGGCTGTTGGATCTCCAGAGAGATTGATGACATAATAATACTGGCATTATTTACTAGCCACGGTCCGGTCTACTGCTAAGAGTATGTATTATAATTATTGAGAAAAATTAAAATATTTTTTACTATTGAGGTTTCTCATAAGAGGAGGGATCAAATTACATCTTTTTTGGTGACACACTTTGACACCTATCATTTTCAAAGTTCAAATAGTCGATTCAAACTGTTCAACATGATGGATATATTAAAATGTGCTTGGAGATCAAATTTTACATTTTTTTGAATTTTTTTACTATTTATTAAGATGGTTACAAAATCGTTGTTTTCAGACCATTGAAAAACAACGATTTGTAACCATCTTAATAAATAGTAAAAAAATTCAAAAAAATGTAAAATTTGATCTCCAAGTACATTTTAATATGGTGATCATGTTGAACAGTTCGGATCGACTGTTTGGATTTTGAAATCGCAAAATTGACCTATAAAAAAAACGGTGTCATGATGTGTTACCAAAAAAGGTGTAATTGGATCCCTCCTCTTCTTATTATGTCCTTATTTTTGGAACTTAAATAATTTAAAATTTAAGACTCAAATACAGACTCAGTAAGACTCAATGTATCATGCATATCTACAATTGATTTTATATGCATATATTGTTCAAGTTTACTTTTCTCACGTTGTACTTGAGAATCGTTTTTATACCGTAAACATATGCATTTAAAATATCCATAGTGTTGTCAAATTTGTAAAATTACAATTTACAAATATTAGTTTTTTTTTTTTTAAGAATAAGGAAAGAAAAAATATCACTATGGATGATATATAACTATGGTTCATTACAAATATTTTTAATGAACCCTGTGTTCCGGGGATCCAAATCTGCTGAAATCCGAGATCATCAACAATAACCCTTAAATTTCTGAAATTTTGAATCCAGCCATTGAATTGTTCCGAGATGTGCACACAGAAAAAACCAGCTGTTTCGAGATGCGTGCACAGAAAAAGTTGGACGACCGGATCTCAGATTTCAGAGATTTCAGGGTTACTGTTCATGGATCTTGGATTTCAGCTGATCTGAATTCGTGTTCCGGGGTCCCCACTTGATTGTTGGCAGTGTTAAAGTAGATTTCATTTTTAGAAAAAAAAAATCCGTAGGCGTATTTTCATTACCATTTTAAAGTGCAAGCAAAGATTATTTTTTAATCCTTCGAAAACCTAAATAAGTCATCAAATCTAACAAAGATTGAAAAACGAAATTAAATAAAGCTGATTAATTTTGCACATAATGACCGATCCATTTTAGACTTGATTAAATGTGGCATCCATATTATCCTTTTCTACTGTTTAAAAATAAAAAAATATAAATAACAGTGGATCTGGACCATTGAGTCCGATTCGAATTTTTTGATCGGACTTAATAAGTTAGATCTTTCTATATTTGTTAAAAATAAGATACTTTTTATATTTCCGTACATCTCAATTTAATAACTTTTATAGGTAGATAAAAGAACTCCCCACGTATATTGAAACTGGTCGACAAAATTTAGTAACCTCCAGTCAAAGGCAACGAACCTTATGGGTTGACTGTCAGTGTATAGTGACAGCCTTACAGGATAACATAATATCATTAGAAAAAACCAGTAAAAACCCCTGATCTTTCCCCAGTTACCAACCCTCAACCATTATCAAAATTAAAAATTGGGAAAGTGAAAACGGTAACATCCCATTTCACTCTGGTACCCCTTCTCGCCAGCATATCAGCATTTATATTTAGGTCCCTGGAGATAAATTTGCACCTGTACCCCTTCGATTGTTTAAACCATTTCCACACCTCAAATACCTCCCGGAAAGCTCGCCAATCTATTATTCGTGATTTGAATTATAAGATACAATTAAGTCTTTTTTTTGTCAATTTCAGTGAAAATTGCTTTTGCTGTTAATTTTTGACAAACTTTGATTCTGTTTTTTTTTTTTTTCAAAAAATGTAATTTAAATTCTAGATTTTGATGATAAAATTTCAGTTGTGCATAATGGCCCTTATTTTTTTTCCTATATTTTCTTGTGTAGATAGACTTGAGGGAGAAGATGAAGATGTAAGTATCCCCAGCTCTTCCTAAGGTAAAGGATAAAAAACACATCTCAAAAAGTTATTTTACTATTTCTCTGCTGATTTAATCAAAACCTGATCTTAATTCTGAGTAGATGCCAATTCTTTTGTGCTGTACAAATAGTTTTAAGTAATCACATAATCGAGTGATGCTCTAGCATTTTTTAGTATGACTGCAGGAACTACTCACATAATCATGTAATTTCTTTCCAAGATCTTTAAATCAGATTCTTCAACAACTCTCCATTTAAGCCTTTATGCAATGAAATTGCAGATGTTGTTGTGCTGTCGGTGCCTTTGTGCATTGCTAATATGCATTATCTAAATTGCTTTGTGTGTGTGTGTGTGTGTGTGTTGTGAAGTAAGACAGCAAATCTTTTCTCCCAAATTTGAATTTTATTATAGTACATGGTGTTCATTGTTGCATGTAATGTCATTGTAACTGCAGTGTAGTCTTAGACCCAGTTATACATTTTCATGCAAATTATTCGAAAGGAGAGAATTACATAAAACCCATATCCTCTGAGGTAACATTATATTTCTGTTTAGATCCGGACCGTCCGATCAGATTCCGGGCCAATCCGGTCCGAGGTGGAATGCACAGGGCCTCTTCAATATTCGTGCAGATTCTGATCGGACGGTCAGGATATTTGTTTATCCTTGGTTGATATGAGATACAATAATTTGACTAAAAAATGAATAAAAGTAATTTGACTAAAACTGCTCGAGATATTCTGGTGTCTCAATAATTTGACTAAAATACAAATATTGTTATAGATCGAACTTTTCAGATATCTTTCTTCTACTATAATAAAATACAATAAGTAAACTAACGCTTTGAAATAAGGGATATACACACAAAAATTGGCTTTTCTACTTGATATCCTAGCACTAACTTCTATGGTACAAGAACGTACACTTGTTTTCGGTATCCTGTCATCATCAATAAACCGCTTCCAAAACCAATGATTCTTCCAAACTTTCTCACTGATCTCCTCAATCGGCACATTCTCAGTTTCAGGCAAGAAAAAATACACAAACACTGTCATAACCACCACCCATCCAGAGAAGAAAGCAAAAATGCCATACTGGAGATGGCATAGCATTGACAGAGATGCTTGCGCTATAAGAAAGGTACACAAAAGGTTAACACAAACCGTCACGCTCTGTCCCGCAGACCTTGTCTCAAGCTGAAATAACTCACTAGGGATAAGCCAGCCTAGTGGTCCCCACGACCATGCATAAGCAGCCCCAAAAGTACAAATAAAGACCACTAATATTAGTGCAGTTCCATGGCTGAGGTTCCCAGATTTGTCGATGACATGCCAGCGAAGAACAGCTGTGATCATGACAAGTGAAACAAACATTTGAACACCCGCTTCGAGTAGTAGTAACCTACGGCCGGCTTCATCAACAGAGTAGATTGATACCAATGTTGCTAAAACATTGACCGACCCCAAGATCACAGCAGCATATAGTGATGCATCGTTTCCTAAGCCGAGTGATATAAAGAGCACCGGCGAATAAAACAATATTGCATTCATCCCTGTAAGCTGTTGGAATATCTACATCCAACATTATATTAAACCAGATAAAACAATTTGAAGTATCACAACTGATGAGACAAAGGTATAATAATACAAAAGTTTGCTATATACCTGGAGGAATATGGCGATGACCAGTGGCGGCCGGTTATGGCGTTTGAGAAGTTCTCGAAAGGGGCGTTTTACCTGCTGAGCTACACGTGTAGCCTCTACAATTTCTTTTAATTCAGATTCAATGTTATCAGTGCCGCACAGCTTCTTCAGCACTGCTTTGCCTTCTTGAAGACAGCCACGCTCAATCAGACTAGTTGGTGTATCATCTACAACCAGTGCTCCTAGTATTAGTACAAAAGCAGGAATGCCGGTAGCGCCAACCGATAATCGCCATCCCCATGGGTGAATCCTATTATAATAAAAGGTTTTAACTTATAATTTTTAATATTACAAGCTCAATGACTAATAAAGTAGTAGTCATTTAATTATATGAGAATAAATAAGAGGTGTACTTTGCTGCGCCATAGTTGACAAGGTCCGCAAAGAGGATGCCAACTGTGACATTGAGTTGAAACAAGATGTTCAGACCTCCGCGTATCTTTGCTGGCGCAACTTCAGACAGGAATAGAGGTACAGCCTGCATGCACGGCATAGTTACGTAACACAGTTTTTCGTGATTTTCGTTATTAACAAATTTTGACGAGATAATTCGGGACATCAACATCTCATCCCTTATCTCAATTTTGATAAACTTTGATAAAGCTACATTCCAATATAATTTGCAAAATAAATAAATTAGGGACGCAACCAAATGTGCTGTTGATCTTCTCAAGATGGAAACTTAAAAAGGAGACAATAGCTAATGAAACGAAGGTATATGAATTACTTGATTTGCAAAGCCAACACCACAGCCAAGAAATATCCTCCCTATGATAAGCATTCCCAGATTTTGCGCAGCTGCACCAAAGACTACACCGATAATGAAGAAGAAGCCAGCGGCCACGATAGTAAGCTTACGGCCAAGATGTCGTGTGGTATATGATGCAAAAAAGGTGGCTATGATGCCGGCCAGGTAGAGGGAAGATGTGAAAGCTTGAAGTGTCTGGCTGTTGAATATACAGTATGTGCTTTTTTGAACATAGTAATGCTCTATTTTGCGAACATACACAGAATGAAAGAACTTCTTTAGGAAGTCATCCATTGATGTCACTCCCCCTATAAGAAAAATTCAGATAACTTTATCAAGATATCATTATGGTTCGCAAGTTTTAGCTCTTAATAAATTTCCAGTAATGTTAGTTTATATACACGGATCTGTTTACTAACCAAGTTTCATATGAAAATAAAATAATATACTATCCACATTTAAGTTCAGCAGTCAATTGTTCATGTTATTCAGAAATTTCTAGTACATTAATTAAACTCATGCACGTAACTGCTCACCATCATTATTTCTTCTAGTAAAGATGAAATAGAAGCTTTGTATTAGCAAATTGAAATATAACACAACAAATAAAAGAACATTAAAATGTATTCTATAAAAGTATTACTACAAGATCCACCATCTAGATAGATGGAAGTAAAGACCTTCCCTAGAAAGTTGTAAATAGATGTTACAAGTTACAACTCTCATAATTGAATTCACAAAATAGGTATCAAGAAGTTTAGTGTTCATATAGCAACTTTGCTTTCTATTGGATTTTCCATAGGTTTGAATATTTGGCCACTTGATCGATTAACATTTCTTTCTTTCAAATACAAAAAGAAAGAAATTTGGCAAGCCTTTTATTTTATTTTGACAAAGTATAACTCAAATATCTCTATTTTTATATTAAGCACGTAGATGTCCTGATCTGTCAGCAGCTTTGATTAAAAGATGAAATTTCGAATTGAATGTCAGCCATCCTCTGATCAAATATTATGATTATATACATCTTTTTTATGTGTTTGTATGTGTAGAAATCTAAATTTTTGTAGACGCGTACTCACCACACGTATTCGACATATGCAAATTATATCATCTTTCTGATTGGTCATGATTACTTTCTATTTTTTTAAATGTCATTAAAGGAATTTTGAATTGATTGATAATTGATCATATTTTTATTTTTTTTATATCATTTAAGCAATGTTATTTGTCATTTAATATATCATTTTGTACGAGATTGATTTATAAAAATATGTCAAAAAGATAACAAAATTAATATGCCATTTAATATGTTATTTAAGAATGTTATTTTTCGTTTAGTCTAAATTTATTTATAGAAATATGTCATTTTGTATGAGATTTTTGTTATTGTTCTCTTATAATATGTTACTGTTGCAACCCACGACACAATACTAGTTAAATAGTTAAAAAGCGATGCATAATACAAAAACCAATTAAAAAAAGATGCTCAATCAAGTGGCATATAAATCGATTACAACATGTCGTTGATTTTTCAAACTTTTTTATCAAGTTAAAATCAAGATAACATTAAACTAGTTTGTCCACGTACCATCCCTTATTTTCTTATTTTGGACTTCTTGTGTTCTAATTTAGAGCAAAAGATTATTCTTAGATTAGACTTTGACTAGATTCAGATTGAACATATTTTTCCATGAATAGGACTACATGATGTCGGACTTAATTATAAGTCTTTTCAGGCAACATATCTCATCTAATTCCTTTTATTTGGATGTATATTGGGTGCATGGGATCTATGCACTTCTCCCAAATATTTTATTAACCAATAAGTAATAGCCGGTTTAACAAGACAAGTAAAGAATGAAATAAGGATAAAGTTTTTATTATTTGGAACTAAGAAGGGCCTGAAACAAAAATAAATAAAGGAAATGGAGATTATGTAGTACTCCAAAATTATTTTACTGTTTACTGTGGATGTTTATTAAAAGGGGGAATTTCATGTATACATCTCAAAAAATTATTTCAAAATTAAGTATTTCCTCCTCTAAAATTCATAATATCATATTTACCCTTCTAAAATTTCAAAAACTCACAAATTTATCTATTTTAGTGTCTTTTATATTAAAATTCATTTAAAATATATAAAGTATCCACTTTACTTTTTATTAAGTAACTAAAAATATGTAACATGATTCAGAAGAAAAAAAAAACCATTCTAGTTTGTCGGTATCCGAGAGCAAATTGGTCATTTCTATTCTTCTGACACTTACACAAGCATTTACTTAAATGTCACTCTATATTCGTTAGAAATAGATATATATATATATATGACCCATTTGCCTTCGGAAACCAACCAATTAGAATACTGATATTTTTTTGAACCATGCTACATATTTTTATTTTCTTAATAAAAGGTAAAATGGGTACTTGATATATTTAAATGAGTTTTAATATAAAAGACAATAAAATGATTAAAATCGTGAGTTTTTTAAATTTAGAAGAGTAAATATGATATTCTGAATTTAAGAGAAGAAAATATGTAATTTCAAAGTTTTTGAGGCACGAAATTTCCCCTTATTAAAAAATATGTATGAACATGCAAAGCAAGGAGCCATGGACCATGTACCATATAATTTACATAATTTTATGGCATTGTTCCTTCCTAGAGTGCTAATCTATTTTTGACAAATTTAGGTGAAGCACTAAACTTTGTAGACTAACCCTTTCAGGATAACAAGGAAAAAAATATAAAATCATCTTGGAATCTTATTAGAACTAATATAAGTTGCACTAATTATACTTCTCATGCATCATAAATGAAGTTCCAAATTATGATTGTTGTTGTTACTATTATAACTATTATTGTTTTCCTTTCCCTTCAAAAAAAGCTTATTTTTATAGAAATCAAAATCAATTAATGGCTCATTGGATCACAAAATTCAGCTCATGATCTTCTACAAAGAATATATGAGAAAATTTCCAACAACAGCTGTAATTAAATAGTACAACTATGGTACCGATTAACTTCGAACTAAGCTCCTACATTGATATTCATTAGCACCAAATATAAGCTGTTAACAGAGCTGAGATAGCTAACTAGAACTGGAACAGTGAAATCAAGACAAAATAAAATTTATAATTAAAGAATAACCTGAGTTGCCCAAATCATAACCAAACACTAAACCAGCGGTGGCGACCATAAGGCAAGATATAATCAGAATCGGAGTTATCTTGGCCTCGGAATCCATGCTCACCTCTAGAGGCTCCACCGGATAACCTCCTCCGCTCCGCCACATATTGACTTGACAAAAGAGGAGATGAGAGGAGACGAGAAGGGAGTACTGAAGGGGATATAAATTACTAACTGAACTGAGATTTAACAAGACGTACTAGAAATGGTCAACTTTTTTTACTTTGCATTTAAAAGTAAGAATAATTATATGAATCCCCACACTCCTGTCCCCTGTCCCCTCTCTGTTCCCGCAGCTACAGTAAATAAATGTTGTATGATGGTCATGACTAATATATGGTTTCTTTTCCCAATCTCTGCACTCGTCTGTCTCAACCTCTATAAGTATAAATACTTGAAAAATAACAGATTAATACTTGTAAGTAAGATATTAATACTTGCATGCGTAACTTGATATGATGATTTTCCTTTTCTAGTCTCCAATGGTCCCCACGTCAACTTTCTTCTAATAAAGTAGTGGAGATCTCGTATCCCCGCATCAATCTTCCTATAACAAAAAGAGTTGATCTATAAATACTTCAGTGCATATGTATTAATATTTGCAAAATAAGATATTAATACTTTGATGTGTAACTTAATATGATCGAATGCCTGAATATTATACTTTATATAATGTATATACATATAAATACTTCAGTGCATATATATAAATACTTTCAATACTTGAGATTAATACTTTAAGGTGTTATCCAGCGCCATATGTAAACAAATATTAAGTATTGCGGCCCCCCATATAGTTATGGCAATATTGATATTTTATGAAACGTGTATGGTCTCCCCTGGTCCCCCTATTTAGTTTGAGTGGTCCCCCACAAGTATTTATGATGCAGGAACTGTTAGTGTTATGATCTAGAAGCCAACTATTTATGGATGTATTCTATGTTTTGTTCATGCAATGAAAGAATCATTTTGTTCCTTGAGTATTTAATTATGTTATGGATTTTTCGAGTTGAGGACTTGAAATGTAGAACTCTATAATAATAATATAACGAATACTCTAAATGTCCCTAATCTTGGTAATTATAAAGGAACAATATTTACCGGTACAAGATTAGTATGTGGATTAAATGATGATCATGTTCTACGGATCATATGGTGAGGAACTACCAATTTAATCACATAAATACCTGATGGGATCAGGAGATTGGACTTGACCCAAGAATGAAACATAACATGGATTGTGTTAGTGTCATTTATGTTTCATTTGTGTCTTGAATTCTTTGGTATGAGATGATTATTTTTCCTACATGAGATACATGTATCTGTAGGTGTTGTCCAACGCTGACCGTAACTGGCAACTATACAGACAATATCTCAATATGTGTGTCTTGTGCGGAGGAAAAGATATTTATCAAGAATACCAGTGTCCCTCATATTTTATATGTGAGTGATGATATCTTCGGGCCCCTTGACGGAGTAATAAAGTATGCATGCAATTATAATCAATTAGATTGATCATTATTTACTGAATTACTTGGAATCAAGAAAAGAATAAATTTGCAAGGATGACACTCTCCTGCCTTGGATTTATTCCCGATATCATGTGACACGTGAATTGACACATACAAGCAAATATTGTTTTAGGATCATGGTAATGTAGTGGACATATCATCTGTGTCATTTGGGTAATCATAATGTATATTGCTAGATACCACTTATGATTTATGAAATTAAAATGAGTTTTAATTTTATTGCCAACGTGATATAGATCCTACTGGGTCACACCAAAAGGGATTTAATTAGAGAAATTTATTTTAGTATCATTAGATGATTCTAAAATAAATGTCATGGAGATGACAACCTTAAATCTAAATAAATTTATGTGCATGTGAGACTTGGCATATGAATTTATATCTCAACATAACGTGAGAAAATTAAATTGATTGGCCCAATTATAATTCATTGGATGTTTTATTTATGGACAATTGAAAAATAAATGGAAGAGAGTAAATAGCCCTATGTTGGGACCATTTGACATATGGGCTAAGTCCCATAAGTTTGTCTATAGGCCCATTGGCCCTAAAATGCAAGTAATAAAGGTTACCCTAACTTTTGAGTATAAAAACCATCTCACCCAAAGCCAAAAACGTGGCTGCCCCATTCCCTCTCTTCCATCCTCTCATGTGTTGAGAAAAAGCTCTACTAAATCTCACTAATAGTTAGGTTGAAGAAGAAGTAGAGCCATCGATTTAAGGGTTTGAATTTAAGTAGTACCTCTAGCAAGGGAAACTTGGATTCTCTTCTCGAATCCTTGGTGGATACTAGTGGAGGCCTTCTTGTTTGGAGGCAACAACCCTACATCTCAAGTCCCTACTTCTTGGTTTAGAGACCAAGATTTAAGGTATAAAGTTTAAACAAGTTAAATTGCTAAATAAGGTTCATCGTTAGTCAAATAAGTAGATCTATGTATGTTTCTTTTGAGTTAAATTTTTGAAATTTGCTCTTGCATGAAACACATATTTCCTTCAGGAACAATTTAAGAGATTTGGTTGGGGAGACAATTATTTATGTTAAAATACTTTCGTGCATAGTTATAAATATTTACATGCATAGATATAAATATTTTTGTTCATAAGTACTAATACTTTAGAAATTGTGCGAGGACAATACGGATTATATAAGAAAATTGTGCTGGGACGGTCCCCCTAAATTAGCTGTGGAAGTTATGTGTGGGGATAGTGCAGGGACAGAGGTGTGGGAATATTATTTACGTACAAAAATATAGTTCTCTTCATAGAGATTAATACTTATACTGTTTCCGTTAAATACTTTGATGCTTCATGTTAAATAGTCATCTTTTATTAATGTTTTAGTGGTCCCTATGGTAGTTATAAAAGTTAAGTGAGAAGATAATAGGAGAATAGAAGTGTGGTGACAAATAATCTAAACAAGGAAGAATTCAAACAATATGTGATGTGATATATGTATTAGTAGACAAGTCTTCAAAAAAGTTCATGGCCGGATTTGCACCATCTCACTTTTGTGGAAAATATCGCCTAATAACGTATCCAATACCTTGTGTAAGATTAGCCACACATTCTAGTGCAGTAAAATTATAAGGGATTACCTACGGTTTAGCTTGTACTAAAAAAAAAAGAATTATAAGGAGGAATTTCATGTATTCCCAACAAAAGTTTTAGTTACGTATTTCTCTCTCCAAAATCAAAATCAGTAATTACATATTTATCTTTTAAAATTTAAAAATAATGAAAATTTGAAATGAGCTATCAAATTTAATTTATCTTTTAAAATTATCACATATTTATTCACATTAACTTTATATAATTTTCGATTTTATCCTTCTTGCTCTTTCCTTTCTTCTCCTCAAGTTTAATAAGAAAGCAACCTTTGTTGAAATTAACAAACACCAAGCCTTGGAGCTTTCTATTTGAGTACAGGCGGATCCACTCTAATTGAATGGAGTCAATTGATCTCTATTTATTTTCAAAATTTATAGGTATATATAATATATGTAATTTTTTATAAAGTTTAGAGTAAAAAATTTTGAATACCATAAAAAAGATCTCCATATTCAACAGGAAAAATGTATATGACTTACCTTCGGTATGTCTTTGAACTTCATAATTTGAAAGTCTGGCTCAACCCATAATTTGCTTGGCCTTAAAACTGATTTAAAAGCTCTGTTACTTTAATGATCAACAAGTATATTATTTTAATGATTTGCGGAAAGCTTCATTTGAGTGGCTGCTCCAAAAATATTTTTAATGTAATTTTTGGTTAAGATGGCTGGGTAAGCTCCATGTACGTGTTTGGCAACGCGGGTTTAGCCTCCTTAGCTGCTTAAGTTGGCCGAACAACTGTGCTTTAGATAGATTTAAAGCATCTTTCTTAAGCTTCCTTAGAGCAAATTCTTAAGCTGATAAAAATTCAAACTTATAGCACAGTGCCTCCTTAGTACATGTTCGGCACTACCTCCTTAGTCTTCCTTTAGCCTTAATCACTCTTAATCTAGCCGAACATGTGTTCCTTTGGCTGGATTAAAGCACCTCCTTAGTTGAAATTCTTATGCCAGATTCACTCCTTAGCTGATTGCTTCCTTTAGAGCCTCCTTAGCTTTTTTTCTGGACAATAATACCCTAAAAAAGGTGAGCTCCTTAGAGCCTCCTTTGTTTTTTATTATTTTATATTCCTTTCTTCTCCCCAGCTTTGCACGGATCCCTAGATGTAGGAGAAAAAATATCTTGTCCTTCCAGCTTTGATAGTCGGTGCTCCGGTGACTAGTTCAAAATCCAACGTTACAGACGACTTCAGCCTGAGATGCTCTTTCCATAGACATCCATAAAAGTGGTATTATTTCCTTTCTTGACTAATGGAGATGAGTTATTACTTTGTTTGTGTACGCACTTTGCTTTCTAGTATCTTCTTTCTTGACTGGATGGTAAAAGAGATTATGGATTGCTTCAGATTTGAGTTAGGACTTAGAAGGGAATGAAGAAAACAAATTAACATAGAAATTCCATATTCGGAATAGTAAATTGTTTAATTTTGTTAAATTACATATTCAAATAGTTTGTTTAATAAATTCATTTAGAAAAAACTCATTGCAACGAACTCAGAGTTTGTTAAGTTTGTTTAATTTTAGTTTGTCTCTAAAATTTTTATTCCTTTTGTTTTATTAATTTATTGGTCAAGTTTTTTTTTTTTTTTTTTCTGTTTGGATTGCTTTGATAATAAGTAAATAACAATGTGAGGGACAAATTGGTCTTTGTATACTAAAATGTATATTTTATTTACATTAAAGCCTTCTTCTTGATCTTATTTTCTCACCGAACACAAGTTCCTTAGCAAAGATTAAAAATTTAATCCTTCACTCTTAAGGAAGGATGCCAAACATGCCCTTAGAGCTCATCCTTAGCACCTTTATACACTCTAAGCTTCATGACTCTACGTCTTTGTCAGCCGAACAACTCCTCCTTAGCACAACTTAAACTCTTATTTAAGTCTCATTGCTCTGAGCCTCATGTGTTCTAGGGCTAAGACTACGTTGGTGTAGGCTCCATATCCTTATCCTTCCTCTGGCATTCGCTGATCGTCTTTGTTCACCTTGCTGTATGCTTCATAAAGGCAAGTGGGGAGGGGAAATTGTGCATATTGAAGATCACCAACACTTCGCATATTGAAGCCCACGGGCCTTTCATCAAAAAAAAAAAAAAAAAAAATTGAATCGATATACTCTAAGCCTAGAAACAAAAAAAAGAAACGTTTTTGATTGAGGCTGAAAAGAAATTTGGCTTGTTCAAGAGCTAGCTCTGTTAGAGTGGTAGTGTGATAGGTGGTCAAGAAAATTGATTATATTTTTTTAAGACTGATTTGTAATTAATGTAATTACTTTAATGATTTGCTGAAATTAACAATCGGAAATCTCCAAAGCCTTGTTACTTACATTAATAAGGTAATTAAGATATTGGATACTCATATTTTGGAACCCACATATCTTCATAATTAAGATACTATTGTTTTTGCTTAATTAACAAAGACAACAGACAGAGTGTTAACTTTAAAAAAAAAAAAACAGACAGAGTGTTTATAAGAACAACATATCTATCGAACTGAGCAAATTTAAGGATGACTTGATCCTTCATATGCGAATTTGTATCCTCTGCATTAACTTAAAAGAAAATCTTTTGAGTTAATGCATCTCGACCATCCAATTTGTTTAAAGATTCGTGCAAACTAGATCTGCACTAATATTAAAGGGCCTCCTATGTTATAGGCACGAGCCGGATTGGCTCCGTTTAAAATCAGACGGTTGAAATTCAGGAACTCAAAAGATTTCCTTTTGAGTTAAATGCAGAGGATACGGATCCTTCGTATGCCAACAACTCTCATGATTATGTTTTTTTTGTTTTGAAAATAGTGTGTATTTGATCAGCATACATTAATGTTTCTTAATTTTCTTTTTTTGAGAAAAAAAGTTGAGAGTCTAGCTAGTCCTCATTTATATATTAAAATGGATATAGATAAAGTTCAGCCTTGAACTAAGACTTGTTTACAATTTTCCTTTTCTTTTTTTGTAAAAAGGACTCAAAATGATTTAATCCCAAAAAAAACCGTAAGACAATACATTGGTACATAATTTCTTAGTAAATTCAAGTACCCATAATTTCAGAATCTCTTGATTTCAATATGACATTTATTTGTTTTTTCTTGAAAAATTATGTGTCATAGTCGAATGGTTTGGTGACAACACATCGATTGAAAAAAAATTTAAATCTCATTTCTCGTCAAAAGAGAACCCAGACTGAATAGAGATCGAAGTCTAATCCAAAAACGATTTCATTTGATCTTCTTTTTTGTCCCTTCTTGTTCGGATCCTCTACAACTGCTTGGTAATCAAACGATACAACCGTCATGTCATAAATGGACGTCCCGGATATGTACGAATTGTACAATGATTTCTGTAAAATAGTAGATGAGCCGAGTACTTGTAAGTTGCAACTTGTAATTAACTAGACAGGTCGACTAACTGCCAACAAATAGCCATCCGTTTGTCCAACTCACCATAAAAGATATGAAAAGATGGGCTGATTTTTTACCACTGGGCACTGGAGCACACTGATTGTAACTTGTAAGTGGTGTAACTGAAGGGTAATGGCATTTGGAAATATGGGCTACTCGGCCCGTTTATACGGAATCGGGGTATTCTGCAAGCCCAATTTTTTATTAATACAAAATAAAATAAATAAATATCGACATTGAAATTTTTTTTTTAGTAAAAATTCAAAATATATCAATTCCTTCATAGTTTATAACATCTATAGAAGTTATGGACCATCGTGGCTAGATTAACAAAATAAAGTTCGCGCTAATTAATTAAAAAAGCATATCGTTGTTGTTTATCGCGACAAGAGATTTTTTGAACGTGGGTGTCTATTACGGCGAGAGATTGATAAAATTCCATTTGATTTTGACTCAAATCAGAGCTTTTTGACTTTATTGTAGAGAATAAATGCAGCACAGAAATCAACTCAAATTAGACAGTGCAGAGAATGGTCAAAAAGCAGAATGAGCAAAAAAAGGAAATGGTCAAAAATAAACTCAAATTCGAGGTTTTATCTGGGCGTGACAGGGGAGAACGGTCAGATTTTTAATTTTTTTATTTCTACTGGCACTGGCCGTTGTTCTCCGTAACGTCCAGAACTAATGCAATTAGTTGATTAATTTGATTTCGCTAACCGGGCCGCGATGGTCCATAACATCCCTGGGAACTATGAAAGAATTGCTATATCTCGAATTTTCACAAAATTCTTGTTCAATGTCGATATTTATTTATTTTATTTTCTATTACTAAAAATTTCGGATGGTGCAAGTAGGGTTGCAAACGAACCGAATCGAATCGAACTTACTCCCAGTTTGAGTTTGGTTTGAATTAATTTCGAACGAACTCAATTTCAAATCGAATTTTTTATGAACTGAATTTCAAACCTTTACGAACTTTGTTACGACTTACGAGTTATGACTTATAACTGGTCCATAGTGCGAAATTACAGCACTTCGACAAAAAAAATCTCAAGTATTCAAAATACAATTTAAATAAAATCGGCACCACAATAACACAGCAAAATAGGAAAACAGGCAACAAAGCAACACAAGGGAGTATCAATGCAATAAGGTATTAAGACAATCCGAACCCATTAAGACATCAAGCAAGAAAAAGAGAGCATCAGTGAAATAAGGCAACACGAGGGAACAAGGAAAAAGGGTAATCAACCCTCATAAGGTCGGTACAGGAATTGTACCAGAATCACAGAGCAAGCAAGACAGCAAAAAGGGGTACCAGCAGAACAAAAGAACCAAGGCGCACAGCTAGCTCAGATGGCAAGAAGGCTGGTACCAGTACGGTACCAGCCCAGTATCGTAACAACCCAACAAAACTAGAACATAATAGAACCGCAGAAACAACCCAGTACCAGTTCGGTACCGGGGTAAGAACCAAGAAAAAGAGCAACGAAGCAAGAAAGCGCAACCAACCCCCAAAGTATCACGGTTCCCTTTTAATCACAACAACCGGACAACCAAGCCGAGAAAAATCAACAATCCCGCGCTAGGCGTCTTAATCAACAACAATCAACAAAAATCAACAAGCACAGCCCAGAAATAAAAAAGCGTAAAATTACCTAATTTGGCGCAACCCACAAGAGAGGCAAAATCGGCCGATACCAAAGAAGCACCTCGCGTCATAGCCGTCACGTAAATTCAGCAATCACCACACCAGAAAAGGGAGAAAGTCCAGCACCAGCAACATCATCTAGCACCAAGAAAGCCAACAGGAACACCAAGATCCGACCTCAACAAACCAACCCAAAACCCTAGGGTCTTGAATAATAACTAGCACAGAGGGGGAAAACGGAAAAGAGCGAGAGAGAGAGATTTCTCTCAGCACATGAGCGAAGCAAGACAGAGAAAGAGAGAGAGCGGAGTAATAGAGAGGGCTAGCGGAGAGGAGTAAAAGAGAGAAAGAAATGTGAGAGGGGGGGGTCTGTATTGAGA
Organism: Carex kokanica; assembly: GCA_025461125.1. NCBI lineage: Eukaryota > Viridiplantae > Streptophyta > Magnoliopsida > Poales > Cyperaceae > Carex > Carex kokanica. The sequence continues at coordinate 969,022 of JAJGRX010001428.1, forward strand.
GAGAGAGAGCTTGGTATATGGGAGAAATAGCCCGGATTCGAAATAAAAATTCCCAACCAAGTTTTCGAAATTTTCAATTCCGATCTGTGTAGTTAAGTGTATAACGAGTGTAAATCAACATTCGAAATCAAGTTAATAAACCCCGTTTGTTTATTTAGTTCTAATTTAATTTAATAAATTCGCAACCGGATTTAAATGATTAAATTTACCTAGTTCAATTGATCCAATTGACAAATAAATTTTTATCTTTATTTTTAATTAGTTAAAATCATTAATTATCAAGCTAATTAATTATCCTAATTTTACGGGTTATAACAGTTCGTAACTAACAGTGAGAATACCTAAATTTCACAACTAGCGATTATGGTCTAAGGCTGGTTTTGTTTAAATTTTTAATTTGTGCTTTGTTGTTGAATGGGCTAAGACCAGACAGCTTATATTTTCATCAGTGAAAATAAGTTATCAGCAGAAATTAACGGTTCACGTTTGAGTTAATTTCGAACTAAATTTGGTTTGCGAATCTATTTCGAACAAACTAGATTCAGTTTGAGTTTGGTTTGAAATAATTTCAAACGAACTCAATTTCAAATCGAATTTTTTACGAACTTTTTCGAATCAAATCGAATCAAATTACGAATTACGAAGTACGAATTTTTTTTGCAGCAAGTGTTCTGACGTATCCGTATAATAATAAGGTTTCAGTGTTTGACCAAAGAAATATATTTATGGTTTATGATTGGTCGGATCCGTTGACTACGCTTATCGTTATCAAATATTGGGTTGAAATCCGAATCGTCAATTTCCCATCTGACCGTCTATAAAAAACGGAGACGTTCACTTTGTCAGTTTGTTGACATCCCACTGAGGTCCTAATGTCCTATAGATCGGCCAACCCAAGGCGAAAATGCAGACTTCGTATCTCTACTTTTGAATTTTGATCTTCTCTCTTCTAATCTTCGATCCATCTTCAACTAAAAGAAAACCTTCAAAAGCAGAAACCTTTTAAAATCGAATCCACTACAAAAAGGCAAAGCCCTTTACAATTTTTTAACCCACATTTTAAAATCCACCATGGCCGGATTGGGAGGGCTCTTCACCTCCATTATATCCATTGGGAAGAAAGTTCTCCCAGCAATCCAAGCCACCACAGCTACCATCTCCTCCTCTTCAGCCTCTCAACCCGAGGCCACTGCTACCGAAGCTGATCTGGAGGAGCTAATTCGACTACTGGAGAGGATCCGAGTGACTCTACTGGACACTGAGGAGCGCGAGGTCAAAGATCTAGCGGTCAAGCACTGGTTGGAAGAACTCAGAGGAGTCGCCTTCGATGCAGAGGATGTACTTGAGGAGTACCAGTACGAGATGCATCGGGTACAGGTACAAACAAGAGATGCGTTTTTTATGACAAATTCCCGCAAGAGGAAACAAATGGAGGCAAGTGAGGTTGCCAATGATTCTGTTAGTGTTCCCATGTCAGATGGAATGGTGGTGAAGATAAGGAATATTAGAGACCGTTTTGATGAGATTGCGAGACATCGTGATTCTCTGAGGTTGCATGAGGAAGATGGGGCCCGGAAGCGGGAGTATTTGAAATATCCCTTGCCAACAACCCCTTTGATAAACACTGCGAGAGTATTTGGTAGGCAGGAAGAGAGAGATGATGTAGTTAGGATGGTCTCTGAAGGTAATAGAGAAAATTCACTCTCAGTTGCTACAATTATCGGAACGGGTGGTTTGGGAAAAACTACAGTAGCACAGCTTGTTTATAATGATTCCAGAATCCGTGAGAAGTTTGATTTATTTGGATGGGTTTGTGCCTCTGAGGATTTTGATGTGCCCAGATTAACAAAATCAATGCTTGAGTCGATCTCTCGACGTGGCACAATTGTAACTGAGCTGAGTGCACTACAAGAAAATTTAAGGGATGAAGTGAGAGATAAGAGAGTATTTGTTGTGCTTGATGATGTGTGGAACGTGTACAGGTCTCATTGGGAATTGTTGCAACTCCCTTTCATGTATGCAAAATCGACTGTTATTTTAGTTACCACAAGGAGTGACTTGGTTGCCAAGTTAATGGGAACTATGTTTCCTAATCGTTTGGGTAAGTTGCCAGGAGAAGATTCATGGCAGCTGTTTCAGTATTATGCCTTTAGTGCTGGTAACCATTTGGCGAATTCAAATTTGATGAAAATTGGGAGGGAAATTATGCAAAAATGTGGTGGGTTGCCGTTGGCAATTAAGTCGCTTGCTAGTCTTGTAAGCATGGAGTCTGATGAAGAAGGCTGGATAGAAATCTTGGAAAGTGATTTGTGGGAACCGGGTCCCACTGATGAGATATACGCACCTCTTCAAATTAGCTATGCACGCTTGCCCGCTCACCTAAAGCCATGTTTCTTATTCTGCTCCACTTTTCCGAAAGATAGTTGCTTTAGTACTGATCAGTTGGTGAATTTGTGGATATCGCATGGATATGTGAATTCTAAAGGGAACAAAATGTTAGAAGAAGTAGCTTCTGATTATGTTTATGACCTGAGGCGAAGATCCTTTTTCGATGATGCCGGTGAAACAACATACCGAAGTTTCTATAGCACTAACATAGAGAATACATTCAAGTTGCATGACATGATTCATAATTTGGCACAAACCATTTCGGGTAAAGAACACTTCTCCATGGAAAATGTTAACATTTCTGGCTTTCCCAATAAAGTTTACCATCTATACTCAACATCACAGATGGGATTGGTACAACCGCTAGCCTTGGGAAATCTAAAGTGTTTGCGTACTTTAATTTTACATCTCAATGATGAAGAAGAGAATGGGTTTTTGTATGAAGATCCTGATTTCCCGAGTTTTGACGGTGGTGATATTTCAAAAGCAGAGAGACTGAGGGCATTGGAAATAAGAGGCCATGGGTGTAGGTTAGAACTAACTGGTTCAATTGGAAATTTGAAATATTTGCGGCACCTCTCTCTTCATTGTTTCAAGTTTGAAACCTTGCCTGAAGCAATTTGTACCCTTTACAACCTACAAAGATTGAATATTGAAGAGTGTGAAAAACTCATGGAGCTGCCAGGGGACATAGGAAATTTGATTAACCTACAATTCCTTTCTCTCCAGTCCACTGCAATTAAAAAACTACCCAGATCATTCTATTTCCTTAGCAAACTTAAAATTTTAAGGATTATGACATGTCCATTGGATGAATTAGCCGAAGAATTTGGGAATCTGGCTCAGCTAAGAGAGCTAGTATTTCATGAAATTGAGATCAAAACAGTACCCGAATCAATCTGCCAAATGAAAGAATTGCAGAAATTGGGAATAACTTATTGCTGTAATCTCACAGTCTTGCCTCGTGATTTAGGAGAACTTACAAACCTTAGGTCAGTTCAATTTTGTTACACAATGATCGAGTTTCTACCTGTAAGCTTGGCCAAATTAGCCACAATCCATACACTCTATGCGGTTGTAGAATTTTCTAATTCAATCAGTTGGTTAAAAGATTTTGTTAATCTAAAAGAAATTCTCTGTATCGAAGGATTGGAAAATATCAATAGCATAGTAGATGCCGAATTAGCTGATCTAAGAAGTAAGCCTTACATAAGGGAATTGTTTCTTTCATGGATTTCTGGCACACAGGATTTCATTATAGGCACAAGCCTTCTCCAAGTATGCATCCAAGAGAACGACACATGCATGATTCTTGGTGAAGATACTGATATTTTATTATTAGAAGCCCTTCAGCCTCATTCAAACCTCCAGGAACTCACGATAGATGGTTATCGTGGTTTAATATTTCCAAAATGGTTAGAAAATCCTGCTCTGTGTGTATCACTAGATAAAATTTGGGTTGATAACTGCCGATATCTTGGTTTTCTTCCCTTTGGTAATCTCGATTCTGTCAGGCACTTGTCTCTAGATAACTGCCAAAATTTGGAGCTTTTAACTGAAGAATCACTTCCATCTCAGCTTCAATTCTTAGCTGTTAAAAATTGTAGCATGTTGGGGTCAATAACTGGGTTGAAAAAATTGATGTCGTTGGCTGAGTTAAAAATATGGAATTGTCCGAATCTCGAAGCTTTGGTGATAGATGGGGTGGTGTTGCGAACCCTGGTTTGCCTAAAAGACTTGAAAATATATAAATGCCCCAAATTGCAATTTATGACGGAGGAGTCTATTCCCTGGGCCTCTTGCAATGTTAAGATTTCTGGCTGCCCCGGGCTGAGATTTTGGTGCCTCGAACACAATGTCGAATATCAAAGGTGTGTTCTAGTTAGTATTTTCTACTAATTTCATTGTTTCTGAAGAAAGCATTTTATACTTATTTTCATCTCAGTACTACTCAGTATGGGATAGGTTTAACCAATGTGATGTCTTTCAATTTTTTTGTAAAGAGATTATGAGGCAGTCCTGGTTCTGGTATTAATCTGATAGGTTACCTCTGCTTTACATCTATCATTCGTGATTTGCATTATAAGATATAATGAAGTCCTTTTTTTCAACTTCAGTAAGAATTGCTTTTCTTGTTAATGTTTGACAAATATTGGTTTTTTTTTTCAAAATTGTAATTTAAAGTTCTAAATTTTGAGTCTAATCATTTTTGAGAATTTCTGGGATTGGAATATTAATGTTGACCTGTTCATGATAAATTTTTCAGTTGTTAAATGGCTCACCCTTGTTTTTTTGTCCTATATTTTCTTGTACGTACATAGACTCGAGGGAGAAGATGAAGATGTAAGTATCCCCAGCTCTTCCTAAGGTAAAGGAAAATAAAAAACACATCTCAAAAAAGTTGTTTTACTATTTTTCTGCTGATACCATCAAAACCTGATCTCAATCCTGAGTAGATGCTAATTCGTTTGTGCTGTCCTAATAGTTTTATGTAATCACATAACTGAGTGATACTAGCATTTTCTAGTACAATTGTATGAGTGACATCAGAAACAAAACGGTATTATGTATATTTTTTTTTAAGGTAAGCAATTAAACTGCCTCTGAGATATTAGAATTAAGGCAAACTGCCAATGAGATACTTTTTTTGGGGGCGAATATACTGCCTCTTACTAATCTTAAACTTTTCTTTCGACTGCAGGAACTACTGGTTGCACAATTATGTTATTTCTTTTGAAGATCTTTAAATCATATTCTTCAACAACTTCCAATTTTCTCATTTGAGCCATTTAGCAATAGTTTGCCTATGAAATATTACAATTATTTTGGGGGAAAATACGGCCTCTGTGCCTATTTGCATGCCAACAGACATTATCTGAATGACTGAACGTAATCTAATTTGCATTTTTTTTTGGTGTGGAGTACGACTGGAAATCTCCTCCCCAATTTGAATTTCATTATAGGAGTGAACTAGGGTGTTCCAAAGTACACCAAGTCCCTCTGTGAATTCAACTCTAAAACCTATCGGATCGGCTTCAAACGATGAATCTAAACTGTTGAAGTCTTTCTACTTTACGAGTGATGCATCTACATATGAAAATTTTAAAATTTAAAATTAATTTAGTATAAAGTCAAGTGGTCAAAATTAGAAAGTTTAAAAATTAATTTTAATGCATTTATTTTTTGGACGTCTTTTGACCACTCGAATCTATACAAAATTAATTTTAAATTTTTTGCATGCAGACACATCTCTCGTAAAGTAGAAGGATTTCAATAGATTTTAGAGTTGAGTTCACAGAGAGGCTTGGTGCACTTTAGGAACACACTAGTTCTTGTTGAATTTCATATGGGTTATTTGAGAGCTTGAAATGATGAATAGTTTATTTAGTATTATGATGATTCACTGTCTCTATTACACGGCTTATATAGCCAGGAGATATAACGGTAATCTCTATCTCTGTCCGTACATACTTGTAACGGTACAGTCCCTAAACAAAAGAAAAATAAATTGAAGCTCCTGTACTGTGGGCTCTTTATTTTTTTCTAAAAATAGGCTATGATGGAAAATACCCTCACGGGTCTGAGCCTATTATTAATTTTCTTTTAACCTTTATTTCTTAACACTCCCCCTCAAGCTAGGATTATAGAGATCATATAATCCTAACTTGCATGAAATATCTTCAAAAACCTTAGCGCTTAATCCTTTCGTGAATATGTCCGCCAATTGATCTTCACTCTTGACAAATGGAGTTTCTATTTCTTTAGTTTGAATTTTTTCTCGAATGTAGTTGCAGTCCACTTCAATATGTTTGGTCCGCTCATGAAAGATTGGATTTGCTGCAATGTGTCTTGCTTAGGGCTGTACAAAAAGCTCGTGACTCGTGAGTTATTCGAACTCAGCTCGGTAACGAACTCGTTAACAACTCGTTCGCTAAAAACTAGAGTTACTCTGACTCGAGTTGAGTAACTCGTTTGACTCACGAATTGAGTTCGAGTTGGACTCAGCTCGCTCATTTCAACTCGGACTCAATTAAGTTCAGTACCTGCATCCCATATTTCGACTTTTTGAACAAATAAATAGTGTTTCAAGGGATGCCCTTTCTTACCTGTAAGCAAAAATAACTTTAATATACATGAATATATACAAGAATTTCTACTAAAGCTGTTGCTTTTTGAACAAATGAACTATCTTGGAAATAGATTATTATATAACAACAGTTCAACATCTTAAAATTCAAAATGCTAGACTGCTAGTAGGTAATTAGGATCACTGATCACGAGTTGATTAACGAGTCACGAGTCAACTCGAGTTACTCACTAGTTGAATTCGAGTCAGCGAGCCAGCTCGGCTCGGATTCTCAACTCGAGTTAACTCGACTGGCTATTTTTCCGAGTTGAATTCGAGTTACCCTGAACTCGAGCTAACTCGGCTCGTTTGCAGCCCTAGTCTTGCTGCTTGATTGTCGCAAAACATTTTCATTGGTTCTTCGATCTTGACATTCAAGTCGGTCAGCACTTGTTTAATCCACGTCAATTCACTTGCGGTTGATGCCATGGCGCGATACTCTGCTTCTGCACTTGATCGTGCCACAACATTTTGCTTCTTGCTCTTCCATGTGACTAAATTTCCGCCTACAAATGTGCAAAAATCGGTTGTCGATTTTCTATCGAAACTTTCGGCCCAATCTGCATCGGAATAGCCACATATTGCATTAGTGCCATTTTTCCTCATCCAAATTCCCTTTCCGGGAGAACCTTTTAGATACCTTAATATTCTATCAATAGCATCCAAGTGAGGTGTTCTTGGTGCATGCATAAACTTGCTAATTTGACTCACGGCAAAAGAAAGATCTGGTCTGGTTACGGTTAAATAAATCAATTTTCCTACAAGTCTTTGAAATTTATTTATATCACTCAATGGTTCACCATCTTCGGTATTGAGTTTTATGTTTGTGTCAATTGGTGTGATAGCCGGTTTACAACCTAATTTACCGGTTTCTTTGAGCAAATCAAGAACATATTTTCTTTGAGATATAAATAGCCCTTTTGAAGAATGGGCAATTTCTATCCCAAGAAAATACTTTAATTTGCCCAAATCCTTTATCTCAAATTTTTGTTTTAGGTTTCTTTTTACACCTTCAATTTCACTTTGGTTGTCTCCGGTTATGATTATGTCATCAACATAAACTAAAACCACGGTGGTACCATTGGTATTGTGCCTAGTAAACAAGGATGAATCGGCCAAACTCATTTTGAAGTTACAAGATAATAAAAAATGACTAAGCTTGCCATACCATGCCCTTGGAGATTGTTTTAATCCATAGATCGATTTCTTTAACCTACAAACAAGATTAGGAATTCCTTCTTTTTTGTGACCGGGAGGTAGGGACATATAAACCTCTTCCTCAAGTGTCCCTTGAAGAAATGCATTTTTTACGTCCATTTGGTGTAAAATCCAATTTTTATTGATCGCAATGGAAAAAAGAATTCTTACGGTGTTCATTTTAGCTACGGGTGCGAAGGTTTCATGATAGTCAATACCATGAGTTTGGGTATAACCTTTGGCCACTAACCTAGCTTTGTAACGTTCAATGGTACCATCACTATTGTATTTAATTTTGTACACCCATTTACATCCAACCGGTTTTTTATTTTTTGGTAGATTACATAATTCCCAAGTTTGATTTTTTACTAAAGCATAAAGCTCTTCTTCCATTGCTTTGCACCATTTTGGATCTAATTTTGCTATCTCATAATTGGTTGGTTCTTCCATCCTTGATAAAGAATTCAAAAAAGCATAATGATCATGAGAAATATTATTATAGGAAACATAGTCTTGTATGGGGTATTGTACCGAATATGTGACAAAATCCCTTAATCTTGTAGAGGGTTGAGGTTGTCGACTCGATCTTCTCAATGATGTTCCTTCCTCTTGAGCTCCTTCATGGTTTTCATTTTCTTCGGTTTCTTCCGATGATTGTTCATTTTCTTCAAGTTCTTGATTACCTGTCTCAACATTATTTTCAAGAAGAACTTCTCTTCTTTCTGAGTTAGTAACGCAAGGTATAACAAACTCGTTTGACAATATTTGATCAAAGTGATCTTTTTCAACCTTGTTATAGAATGGTTCATTCTCAAAAAATGTTACATCCCTTGAAATGTAAAGTTTTTTAGTTTTAGGATCATAGCACTTATATCCTTTCTTTTCAAGAGAGTAACCCACAAAAAAAGTTTTTATTGAGGTAAAATGTAATTTATCTATTATATTCTTATGAACAAAACTAGTACAACCAAATATTTTTAAATGATCAATATTAGCCTTTTTTCCATATAGTATTTCAATAGGACTTTTAAAATCTAGAATGGCACTAGGTAACCTATTTATTAAATAGGTTGCGGTGAGAACGCCTTTCGACCAAAATTTTTTTAGAACATTATTTTGAAATAAAAGTGTTCTTGTTATCTCAAGTAGATGATGGTTTTTTCTTTCAGAAATACCATTTTGTTGAGGGGTATAAATGCAAGAGGTTTGATGAATGATACCCTTTTGTTTTACAAAATTTAAGAAATTTTGATTTACAAATTCCGTCCCATTGTCCGTTCTAAGAGTTTTGATTTTTTTGTCAAATTGAGTTTCCACAAAATTTACAAATGTTTGAAAATGAAAGAAAACTTCGCTTTTAGTTTTCATCAAATATATCCAAGCTGTTCTTGAAAAATCATCAATAAATATAACGTAATATCTAAAACCATTGTAAGAATTTATGGGAGCGGGTCCCCACGCATCGGAGTGAATTAACTAAAAAATTTCATTACTCTTAGTATTTGAATTACAAAAAGGAAGTTTTGTATGCTTAGCAAGCTTACAAACTTTACACTTACTACAATCAATATTAGTAAAATTAAACATAAATTTAAGTATCTTGTCGGAAGGATGTCCCACTCGCTTGTGCCAAAGTTTACTTAAATCTTCATTTTTCCTAGTATTGAAAACAATTTTGTTGCTATCCAAAAAATATAATCCGTTTTCTAAAAAACCTTCACCAATCTTCTCCTTGGTGAATAGATCCTGAAAAACAACAATTTTTTCTTTAAAAACAATCTCACAATTTAATTCCTTAGTAAGTTTACTAATAGATAATAAGTTTACAGAGCAATTTTCAACATAAAAAACATCTTCAAGAATTTTTTTTGAGAAAATGCTAACCATGCCCCATCCTTTAATTTTAATTTTTTCATTGTTAGCAACCGTAAAATATTGTTCACCATTAATTGGACGATAATTTTTTAACAAATTTTGGTTTCCGGTCATGTGATCGGTAGCACCGGAATCAAGGACCCACTTGGTACAATTTTGAGGAGCATTTTTGGTTGAGAGACCTGTAGTTAAGCATTTATTTTTGAAGTTTACTTCCTGAAATTGCTCTCTGTCTATAATTTTTCCTGTGCTCATTTTAAACTCTGATTTTTCTGGGCTGGTTTAGAATTTACAATTGAATTGAGTTTGAGTTAAACCTTGGCCCGTTTTTTTGGCCCAGCAGCGCAGCCAGCATGGACTCGAGTCTATCGAGTCTGTCGGTTTCACTCCGACTTGATCCATCTCCATTTGTTGCGCCGAAAGATTTCTCATTTCTTTCATCTCCATTTGTCTCCTCCTTCGCTGAAATCAGCCCCCTTTTCTCACCCTCTTTCGATTTCCTCTTCGCCGCCTCTGGATTTCGATCGTTTCTCTTAGGTCGGAGGTGGGGGTGAAGTACCCAGCACTTCTCTTGGGTGTGTCCGTCCCTCTTATAGTGCGAGCACCTGTCAATCTCCCCCTTACCTCTTCCTTTGTTGGCGTTGAGATGCTGGGCTGAGAAGGCATGGGCCTCCGGCTTTGGGTTCAAGTCGGCGGTTTTCATTGCAACTCGCCTCGTTGCCTCTTGTCGGATGCGGGCTGTGACATCGTCGAATGTCAGCTTTTCTTTGGAAAGGAGGATCTGAGCTCTAACAGCTTCGTAACTTGAATCGAGAGCTGCCAGAAAGGTGTAGATTTTGTCCATCTCTTCTCTTTCTTGGAGCACACTCAGGTCAGTTGTTGGTGGTCTGTACAATTTGAACTCTTCGTATTTGGCTATTACATGCCCGATTAACTCGGGTATGTCTCTCGATTCTTGTGTGATTTTTGACTATTTCGTTTTTTAGCTGGTAAATTTGAGAATGGCTTTTTTTATCGCTGTATTGTTTCTTGATTGCTTGCCACAGCTCAGCTGCTGTTTCGCAAGTCCAAAACGAGGTAGATGCCTGTGGTTCAATGGAGTTGGTGATTAACGTCATTGCTTAACTATCTACCATATCCCGCTCCTCTTGAGCATCAGTGCCTTCTTTGGGTCTTTTCTTGTTGCCATTAACATACCCAAGCAAGCCTTTTGCTTTGAGAGCAACTCTGGCCGCTTTGGCCCATGGTATATAGTTTTTTTCCATTCAGAGGCATATTGGTTAATTTTTGGGATGAATTGAAATCGGCATAATGCCTGAGTATTGTGGTGGTTTGATTTTGAATTTCAGTGGTTGGATCTGGAATGTCATCTGCCATTTTGACAGTACCTTATTCCGAATTTTGCTGATTGGAAAAGATTTTGCGGAAGCTTTCTTTGGATCAGAGATGCTCTGATACCATGTTGAATTTCATATGGGTTATTTGAGAGCTTGAATGATGAATAGTTTATTTAGTATTCTGATGATTCACTGTCTCTATTACACGGCTTATATAGCCAGGAGATATAACGGTAATCTCTATCTCTGTCCGTACATACTTGTAACGGTACAGTCCCTAAACAAAAGAAAAATAAATTGAAGCTCCTGTACTGTGGGCTCTTTATTTTTTCTAAAAATAGGCTATGATGGAAAATACCCTCACGGGTCTGAGCCTAGTATTAATTTTCTTTTAACCTTTATTTCTTAACAGTTCTACTCTCATTATAGTACAGGATGTTGATTTTTGCATGTTATGTCATTGTAACTGCAGTACAAGCTAGCTTAGACCCAGTTGTACATTTTATGCAAATTTTTCAAAAGGGACGAAAGGCAACCACTAATTCAGAACAGGAAATCAACTTAATGTTAAAAAATTGTATTTTTATTAAGAGACTAATGAGGTGCTGACGCCACTTCCGATGTTAGAAAATAGATATATCCAAATGACATCAAGGATCTGTATCATCCCTCTGTAATTAGTTTTTCTTTGCATTAAATTACTTGATTGAAGTTTGGAACAAATAAAAGTTTTGGTGACGTGATGGATGATATAAAAAATCCATAAGATTGCCAGTGTTTCCTTCCTTCACACTGTATTTTTGTATCTAGTTTTTTTAATATAGCAGAAGAAATAAGTTGTCAACGAGGTGGGTCCCTGTAATACGTATCCAGTGTGAAATAATTGTTTGGACTTCTGATTCAATAATTTTACTATAATACAATGTCGTTACAGATAGAACCTTTCAGATATTTTTACTACAATAAAATACAATGAAGTAAACTAATATTGCTTTGAAATAAGGGATATATACACACAAAAATTACAGAAGTAAACCCTGATCATTCTAGGAACAAGTGAACAAACATGAAATGTTAATCCAATGTAAGCAAGCCTTTTTCTACTTGATATTCGAGTATTAACTTCTATGGTACAGTAACAATTGTTTTCGGTATCCTGTCATCATCTATAAACCGCTTCCAAAACCAATGATTCTTCCAAACTTTGTCACTGATCTCCTCAATCGGCACATTCTCAGTTTCAGGCAAGAAAAAATACACTAACACTGTCATAATTACCACCCATCCAGAGAAGAAAGCAAAAATGCCATACTGGAGATGGCATAGCATTGACAGAGATGCTTGCGCTATAAGAAAGGTAAACAAAAGGTTAACACAAACCGTCACGCTTTGTCCCGCAGATCTCGTCTCAAGCTGAAATGCCTCGCTAGGGATAAGCCAGCCTAGTGGGCCCCACGACCATGCAAAAGCGGCCACATAAGTACAAATCAAGATCACTAATATCAGTGCAGTTCCATGGCTGATGTCTCCAGAATTGTTGACGACATGCCAGCGAAGAAGAACTGTGATCATGACAAGTGAAACAAACATTTGAACACCCGCTTCGAGTAGTAGCAGCCTACGGCCGGCTTGATCAACTGAGTAAATTGATACCAATGTTGCTAGAACATTGACCGATCCCAAGATCACAGCAGCATATAGCGATGCATCATTTCCTAAGCCGAGTGATATAAAGAGCACCGGTGAATAAAACATTATTGCATTGATCCCTGTAAGCTGTTGGAATATCTACATCCAACATTAAACCAGATAAACAATTTTAAGTTTCACAATTTACGAGACGAAGGTAAAATAATATAAATAATGAAAGATCAAAGATGTTTAATACCAAGAGGCTATGGTAATGAATACACATTACACAACGACCTGCGCTATGGACTCATATCTCTATTTTTAAATTTCAAACAGTCAATCTGAACCGTTCAACATGATCTTCATATGAAAATGTACTTGCAGACCAAATTTAACATTTTTACAACTATTTTACTATTTTTTTATATAGGTAGAAAATCACTTGATTTGAAAATTCTGGACCATCCAAAAGCAGTGATTTTCTACCTACCTAAAAAATAGTAAAAAATTATAAAAGATGTAAATTTTGTTCTCCCATTACATTTTAATATATGGAAATCATGTTTAACGGTTCAGATCGGCTATTTGAATTATGAATATAGAGATATAGATTCATAGCACGGGTGATCCGTAATATGCATATTACTGTAGCATCACTCCAATACAAAAGTTTGCTATATACCTGGAGGAATATGGCGATGACAAGTGGCGGCCGGTTGTGGCGTTTGAGGAGTTCTCGAAAGGGGCGTTTTACCTGCTGAGCTACACGTGTAGCCTCTATGATTTCTTTTAATTCAGATTCAATGTTGTCAGTGCCACACAGCTTCTTTAGCACTGCTTTGCCTTCTTGAAGGCAGCCACGCTCGATTAAACTAGTCGGGGTATCATCTACAACCAGGGCTCCTAGTGTTAGTACAAAAGCAGGAATGCCAGCAGCACCAAGCGATAATCGCCATCCCCATGGGTGGATCCTATTATAATAGAAGGTTGTAATATTACAAGCACATTAATTGACTAATAATGAAGTAGTAGTCATTTAATATGAGAATAAATAAGAGGTGTACTTTGCTGCGCCATAGTTGACAAGGGCTGCAAAGAGTATGCCGACTGTGACATTGAGTTGAAACAAGATGTTTAGACCTCCGCGTATCTTTGCTGGCGCGACTTCAGATAGAAAGAGAGGTACTGCCTGCATGCACGGCATAGTTACATAACACACAGCTTTGAGTGTTTTTGTTATTAGGAAATGTTGACAAGATAATTGGGGACTTAACTAGGATAGTTGAACATGAATTTTGGTGATTGGGTACAACATCTCAATCTTTTTTTCAAATTTGAGAAACTTTTGATAAAGCAATATTCCAGTATAAGTTGCAAAAAAAGAGGTGAAAATAACTTGTTGACAAGATAGGGACACTCCCAAATGTGCTACTCGGGGTGTTCAAACAGTTGGTTCAGTTAAAGCCATATTAACATAGTCAAAACCAAAATTTTATTCGGTTTTAAAAAATCTAACTGAACCAACCGAATTATACTTGTCAATCGGATAACAACCAAACCAAAAAACCAAAATTATTTTTGGTTTGTTTGGTTGAACCGAAATAAGAGAGATTAAATTTCAGAAGGTCAAAACTCAATACATACACAAATACATTTAATAATCATAGAACTAAATATCAAGATATATTTCAGTCGAACCAAAATAAGAGAGATAAATCCGAACCAAATATAAAAAACTGAAGTAACTCAAGTAAATATCAAGTAAATTTTGGTTTGTTTGGATGAATCTAAATAAGAGAGATTAAACCGAACCAAATATAAAAAACCGAAGTTATTCAAAAATTCAACTGAACCGAGCCATTTAAACCGAAAACCAAGCCATTTAATCCAAAATTTATTGTTCGGTTGAAAACCAAATAAACCGAATCCAATGAACACCCCTACCTGCTACTGGCTTCTCAAGATGGGCAATTCGAAAAGGACACAAAAGCTCGTGAAACAAAGGTATATGGATTACTTGATTTGCAAAGCCAACACCACAGCCAAGTAATATCCTCCCTATGATAAGCATTCCCAGATTTTGCGCAGCTGCACCAAAGACTACACCAATAATGAAGAAGAAACCAGCGGCCACGATAGTCAGCTTACGGCCAAGATGTCGTGTGGTGTATGATGCAAAAAAGGTGGCTATGATGCCAGCCAGGTAGAGCGAAGATGTGAAAAGTTGAAGTGTCTGGCTGTTGAATATGCAGTATTTGCTTTTATGAATATAATTATCCTCCATTTTGCGAACATACACAGAATGAAAGAACTTCTCTAGGAAGTCATCCATTGATGTCACTCCCCCTTTAAGAAAAAATTCACATAATTTTATCAAGATCCCATTATGGGTTGCAATTTTAACTCTTAATAAATTCCCAGTAATGTTAGTTATACATGGATCTGTTTATTTATCCTAACATAGTTATATGACTTGTATAATATTCACTTACAATATCAGAAAGTAAAAATGAAATGGAAGCTTTGTATTAGCAAATTGAAATGTAATACAACATATAAAAGGGCATAAAGAATGTATTAAAGAGAAGTATTATTACAAGATCCACCATCTAGATAGATGGAAGTAAAGACCTTCCCTAGAAAGTTGTAAATAGATGTTACAAATCTCAAAATTGAATTCACAAGTTATGTATCAAGAAGTTAGTGTTCATATAGCAACGTTGCTTTTTATTGGATCTTCCATAGGTTTGAATTTTTAGCCACTTGATTAACATTTCTTTGTTTCAAATACAAAAAAGAAAGAAATTTGGCAATCATCTTCTTATACACAACTCCTACACATCAGCACTCAGCCACTCACACTTGTCATTTATTTTTAAAGAGTATAACTCATATATTAAAAAATTAAGAAGCCAAGGGAATAAGCAGCTACCTACCTAGCAGCTTGACAGATATAAGTAAATAGTTAAAGAACCATGCAGAATACTAAAAGAAATTAAAAAAAATGCTCAATCAAGTGGCAGAGAAATCTATTACAACATGTCGTTGCTTTTTCTTTAATAAAACAAATCAGGATAACATTAGACTAGTTTGTCCACTATCCCCTATTTTCATATTTTAGACTTCTTCTGTTCTAATTTAGAGAAAAGAAAAGCTCATGTTAGACTTTTGACTGCAGACTAACTTGAACATATTTTTCCATGAATAGGACAACATGATGTAGGACTTATATGTATGTCAGGCAACATATCTCATCTAATCCCTTTTTTGGATATATAATTGGGTCGGATCTATGCACTTCTCCCAAATATTTTATAACTAAGTAATAGCCCGTTCAACAAGACAACTAAAGAACGAAATAAGGATAAAGTTTTCATTATTTGGAACTAAGAGTGCCATTTGGATAAGCTTAGAGAATACGTAGCAAAAGTTTAGGTGGCTGGCAAGTGCATCCTTTCAAATGTTTACTATGGATGTTTATTAAAAATAGGGGGAATTTCATGCATACTCCTCAAAAACTTCAAAATTACGTATTTCTCCCTCTAAAATTCATAATTTCATATATATCCTTCTAAATTTCAAAAACTCACAAATTTACCCAATTTATTGACTTTTCAATTAAATCTCTTTTGAAATTTATAAAGTACTCATTTTACCGTTATTAAAAAATAAAAATATGTAATCTGTATAAGAAAAATGTTTCATCTTCTACCTAGTTAGTTTATGAGGAGAAATGATTTATTTCTCTACTTGTGACACATACATAGAGGCATTCATGCATACGCTTGTGTGCGCGTCACATTTAAGAAAATGAACTATCTCCTCACAACCGACCAATTAGAAGACTGAATATTTCTCTTAAATATGCTACATATTTTTTTTTAATAAAGGGTAAAATGGGTACTTCATAAATTTAACATGAGTTTTAATATAGAAGTTAATTAATTGAGTAAATTTGTGAGGTTTTTAAATTTAGAAAGGTTAATATGATATCATGAATTTTAGAAGGGGAAATACGTAATTTCGAAGTTTTTGAGAAATATACATGTTTCCTCCTAAAAATATATATAAGTAACTGACATGCAAAGCAAGAAGCCATGGACCATGTATCATATGATTTACATAATGGGTTATAAAGTTAATTTCATGGCATTGTCCCTTCCTAGAGTGCTAATCTATTTTTGACTCTTACTCAAATTTGGGTGAAGCACAAAATCCTTTGTAGAATAGCCCTTTGAGGATAACAAAGAAAAAGTAAAAGCATCTTAGAATATTATTAGAACTAATATAAGTTTGCACTAATTATACTTCTCAGTTCTCATGTATCATAAATGTAAGTTCCAAATTATTATTGTTGTTGTTGTGTTATTATATTTTTGTTTCTTTTGCTTTTAGAAAAGCTTCTTTTTATACAAATCAAAATCAATTATAATCGCAAATTGCAAGACAAAATTCAGCTCATCTTTCTAAAAAGAATATTTGAGAACTTCCAACAACAGCTGTAATTAAATAGTACAACTATGGTACCCAACAACTTTGAACTAAGCTCCTTAATTGATATTAATTAGCAACCAATATAAGCTATTGACAGAGCTGAAATAACTAACTAGAACTGAAACAGTGAAATCAAGACCAAAAAAAAAAATTATAAAGAAAAATCTAACCTGAGTTACCCACATCATAACCAAACATTAAACCCGCGGTGGCGACCATAAGGCAAGATATAATCAGAATCGGAGTTATCTTGGCCTCAGAATCCATGCTCACCTCTAGAGGCTCCACCCGATAACCTCCTCGGCTCCGCCACATATTGACTTGACCAAATTGTAGACGAGAGGAGACGAGAGGAAAAGGGAGTACTGAAAGGGGATATAAATTACTAATTGAACTGAAGTTTGAACCAATTAAGGAGATTAGAGGGATAAAAAGGAGGCCTTTAACATAGTGACTAAGCAGAAATTGAAATGAAGGAGCTGAGTAAGGAACCAGGGAGCATTCAGATCCCCTAAAGTAATCCAAAAATTGGGTTTTGGATCGGGACCGTCCGATTCGAATCCGTGACCATCCAACTAAAGTGGAGGCACGCATCCCCAGAGACAGGTTCGAATCCCGAGGCGATCTCGAGCAACGGATTCGATTCGGACGGTCTCGATACAAAACCCAAAATTGGGTTACTTTAGGGGATCCGGACCCGGCTGGAAGAGGGAAAGACTGCGAACAAACCATTGACCCTGAATGATAGGTACATTTGAGGATCTTTTGTGGCGTCCAAAAGCATTACTGGATGTGGTTCTTAACTGACATGTTTATTTTCTAAATTATATACCTCATTTATGAGAATTTTTTCCAGACCGTGCTAACGTTCACGGTTACATTATTTGCACAATTTTTATTTTTAGAAAATAAAAAAAATGATTTGTGGAATAATTTGTGGTTTGTGGTATAATTTTTTATTTGCACATGAGTTGCGAATAATGATTTGTGATTTGTGGTAAAAAAAAATTATACTACAACCTCATAGATAGATGAGTTACGGTGAATTGCGAAATAAGGATCTTGTTTTACTTCACATTAATATTTTCGTTTTCAAATACCAAATAGTCAATTCGAACCGCTCAACAAGATATCCATATTGAAATGTGCTTGGAAACCAAATTTTACAATTTTTGGAAATTTTTTGTAGCTAAGAAAAACACAAATTAAAAAAAAAAATATTTGATGGTATCAGGTCATAGCTAGTGATTGAGCTTATTTTGTTTTTTTTTTTTTCCGATTTTTTCTCTAATTTGGAGTTCCACTTTTAGAAATTTTTTTTTTTTCCAATTATTTTGTCTAATTTGACGCACCACATTTAGAATTTTTTTCTAGTTGTTGTTCTCATTTGGAGTCCCACATATATATCATTTCATGATTTGGCGTCCCTGTGGGACTCCAAACCGTGACCCTACCTTTCTATTTTTTTGAAAATTCCACCTTGTCACTTCCCATTTTTAATTATTTAATTTTTTGTATTTCCTATCAATAAAAATTTCGGGGATCAATCCATGCGTGAAAAAAAAAAATAATCTATTTGCTAAAAAATGATTTTTTAAAAAAAAAATTGTTATTTGCATGATGTTCAAATATGCAACTAGTTGTGCATTTAGGTGCTTCGCCCAGTAAATAAATCTGCTGTTATTCCTGGGGAATAATAGGAACTTGTTATTCCAATCTGAACCGTTCAAATTTTTTCATATACGAATTTCAACAAGAGAAGGGATCCAATTACATTCTTTTTTTGATACATCTTGACATTATTTTTTTTATAGGCCAATATTACGATTTCAAAATCCAAATAGTCGATCCGAACCGTTCAACATGATCACCATATTAAAATGTGCTTGGAGATCAAATTTTACATTTTTTTGAATTTTTTTTACTATTTATTAAGATGGTTACAAAATTGCTGTTTTTCAATGGTCTGAAAACAACGATTTTGTAACCATCTTAATAAATAGTAAAAAAATTCAAAAAAATGTAAAATTTGATCTCCAAGCACATTTTAATATATCCATCATGTTGAACGGTTTGAATCGACTATTTAAACTTTGAAAATAATAAGTATCAAAATATGTCAAAAAAGAATGTAATCTGATTCCTCTCTTTCAACAAAGACTAATGGTTGGAACCAGAATAACAGATTTATGTTATTTCCGAGAAATAACAGCAGATTTATTTCCGGTGTCGAATGATATTTGATTATTGATAGCTACTACCGTTGTAGATGTGGTGGCACTTGGCGCTAAATGACACAGGTGAAGTTCGACGAAATTAAGTGAAATAGTTATAAATGAAATAAAGTATACTGATGACGAAATTGTGAAAAAGACGGAATAAAGTAGAAATTTTGCAGTCAGATTCTTTCATTTTGCACTTAAAACCTCTCTATTCAAGAAAATGTTTAACATTGTAGGGCTGTAAAATAAGGTTATTTTGTAAAAATGAAGGATGCGGTATTGAAGATATTTCATTAATTTTTGAATTAAGTCTATTACACTTTATCGAATGAGGATAAAATAAAATCAACATGATACATTCTATTCCGGAGGAGTAGACCGTATATCCGTTTGGGAGAATGTGAATTAGGATTTGTCCCGCCTGGAGAAATGGGCCGAAATAGGATGACTGAGCTGTCAGTTCCCGAAGTGGAAAGGTTTGGAGGCATTCAAAATCTATCATCTATGATATCTCACTTGTCTCGTCAAAAATTTGACCCTCATTCCATGAAACTGTTTACCTTAAATAAGTCGTTCCTAACCGTCATTTCGTGTTGTTAAAACGGTTAGAGGAGTTCGCATAGGGGTGATGACACTCGCATAGATAGAAGTAACAATAAGTCGAGACTTTCTTGGGTTTGTCGGGTGTGGCCAGGTTGAGCTTTGTCGGCCGAGTTGTTGCCGGATCATGTGCCTTATTTTCTTTGATCTCGGGTTGGTTCCAAATAAAAGTTCGAATCCCAGATTGTTCTTAGCCCATGACCAGTTCGTTGAGGGCCTTTAGCACATGGCCCAATTATAACAAACTCTCTCTTCTCCATTCCTCATTCTATTTTTTTTCTTAAGCAAAAAAATCATGGCTATGCACTTCTAATACTTTTTAGAACAATGAAATTAAAATAGCTTACTTAGCACCTTTTCAAATAACTAATTCATATTAACAATAATTTTTTTAATAAAAATTGGAGATGAAATTACTAAATTATTTAATACTTAAAAATTATCATTCTAATTTTGAATTTGCGATATTCCATTATATTATCTTTATCACTAAATAAAAACTAGTTCTTTTAACAATAATTTTTTTACGTGATATTGTTATTCGAAACTGTACTAAAATAGAGGGTCGAAATGATCCGAAATTTTTATTAATAGAAAATAAAATAAAAAATATCAACATTGAAGAAGTATTTGACAAAAATTCGAGATATAGCTAAAACGTGATAGTCCATAACATCCTGGACCATCACGGCCAGCTTAACGAAATTAAATTACCGCTAATTAATCGAAATAAACACTGTAGCTGGACGTTATGGTCCATAACGTCCAGTTACAGTGTTTTTTTATTTTTCAAAAAAATTCACAAACAAAGCAGTAGGAAAAAAAAAAATCTGTAGCTGGACGTTATGGACCATAACGTCCAGCTACAGTATTTTTTGTTAATTAAATCATTAGCGATCAGATTAGCTAGCCATGATGGTCTATAACGTCCAGCTACAGTACGCTGGACGTTATAGACTATCACGTTTTAGCTATATCTCGAATTTTCACAGTACTTCTGCAATATCAATATTTTTTTTTTTATTTTCTATTAATAAAAATTTCGGCGAAATGATGCATATGAGCGCCCTCCAAGACCAAAGCCTCCCAATTAGAGAGGGAAAAACGTGCCGTGCCGTGACTAACAATCCGTGTCTTTGGTCACGTGCCGTGCCGTGCCGTGACCAAGTAAATTTTTCACGTGCCGTGCCGTGACAAAAATTACGAGGGGTGGTTATGGCACGCGAATGGTCACGGCACGCGAGTCACGCCGTGACTCGCGTGCCGTGACTAATTCGTGCCGTGACCAAATGCGCGTTAGTCAAGTTTGATCGCATTTAACATTTTAAAATAAATATAAAACGATTCTTTAAAATTCAAATGTTTTAATTGAAATTGAAATGTAAATATTTTAATTAAAATAAAATTATAACTTATAGGAAGGTATGTTAGTGTATTGCTTCGCTACTGCCGTGACTGGCGTGTCTTCCGTTCCGTGACTCGCGTGTCCCGTGCCGTGCCGTTCCGTGTTTCCGTGCCGTGCCGTGTCGTGACCAAGACAATTTCCGTGCCGTGCCGTGCCGTGTCTTCTTTGCCAACAATTGGTCACGGCACGCGAATGGTCACGGCACGGGACACGCGAGTCACGGCACGTGACCGACACGCGTGCCGTGCCGTTCCGTGACGGAGCCGGCTCCGGCGTGCCATTTTTCCCACTTACTCCCAATCATGACATATCTTTATCACTGTCTTCCTTTGTCAAATATCCAACCAGCAACGTTTTTCAATTTTGTTTTTGCCATAAAACCGTCCAGCAATGAAATTGCGTAAAACGTGACATGAAAATATTATTACGACAAAACAAATTTATTTCGTGTCAGTGTGTCACTTCTCTTCTTGCGAATCATATCACAAAATTCCTACCAAAATCAAAATTTTTTGACGAGAATCCTACGAGAGACGTAAAAAAATCAGGTCGTGATCAGATATGTCACGGCACGGCACGGTATGTGTGTGGATTATATGTTGTGATTCGGGTGTCCCGTGCTGTGACTGTTTATGTGATATAATCATAAATGTTGGAAAATTAGCATGCACGACACGACACGTCAGGCAAAAGATTTAATTATGGCACGACACATCACGTGGTCACACGAGTCACGAATGATTATGACCATTAGATATTGATCAAATGATGATTCTTGAAAAAACTATTTAAATTATGAATTTTTATATTAAATGTGATCAAACGTGACAAATGTAATCTGTCACGGTTGAACACGTTACGTGTGGTCACGACGTGACTAATGTGTCGTGACCATTTTTCCGAATTTAGTCACCGTATGACACGACATAATACATAAAAATCTGATTTGATGGACATTAAAAATAGATCTTAAATTAAGATGAGAAAAATATTAATATCTTCTCTAACAAACTCAGAACTTCGTTATTCTCATGACAACTATAACATAGTTGCCAAATAAGTAAATTAAAACTTGGAAATATATTTCTCGTCCTACAGATAGGCCGATTTTTTTTATTATTGAACAATTTAAAAATTAATTTTGTTGTCCATAAAGCAATTTAAAATTTCAAAGCCAAATGCTGTTCAAATTATCCAATAATTTTACATGATCTATCTAAGTTATTTATAACATAATTATATATATTTTACTCTTTAATTTTGACAAAAAAAATTATCAACACAACAAAATTTGTAAAAATTTTCAATATAATTTAGATATATTGTCTCAAATTTGGTGTCATTTGCAAAGTTGTCAAGTCACCAACTAAATGCCGGTAAGACTAATTTGTTAATGTTTTTTTTTTCTTAAATAAGGGTCAAGCCTTATTTGACTGATGATAAACACGTTACAAGAGTTTTGTAGTTTTTGAAACTATTTTTTTTTGGAGAGAAAAGTTTTTGAATTTTAGGAGGGTAGAATTGTAAAAGAGAAATTTAAGAGAAAGTACATCAATCTATTTATAGGAAGATTATGTTATAGAATTTTACAGAATAAATCAAGAATTATGTTTCTTGAATCATCAGCTAAGTTCTAAAAATAAATTGTTTGTTCTCTTCTTCATTCTTCATACGGGCCCTATATGTCAGCTTCTTCGATTCCTTCCTTTCCTTTTTTATCTGCTTCCCGGCCCAACAGTGGCCCGGCCCGTATTTTACCCTTTCTCGTTAAGCCCCTTGACTAAGTCAATTTTTTTTAAGGTTGACTAAGTCAACTCTATATGTCTAGCTAGCTACGTCCAACGTGGCGCCGCTAAAAATGGAAAATTAAAAACACACTTTGCTTATGCAAATAAGGGTGTTATTGGAGATGACACAATAACGGCTCTTAAGCCTTAGGCTGTACAAATTGAGTGTATTGATAAATTGTAATTTACGAGAAATTAATTATATATCAATAAAACAATAATTCATTAATCTTTACTGATTTTCAATAGATGTCAATCTGTCACCCTATACACGAGAGGTTCCAAATTAAATGATAGTTCTATCTTTAGTTAATTAACAAGAATTAACATGAGTGTACAACCCCAATCCTCCCTCTATCGAATAGTTGGAGCTTGAACCGATTCAAGCTCCTGGATTTTCCTGTTTCTATTGTTCTAGCTATACATCTCGCACGATCGAGAAAATACAAGCAAAATGGTAAAAAAAGCGGTTGCCGGCATTCTTGCATCACTGTTGGTGATCATCGTATGTGCTGGTGCAATCATCGCGCTTGTGCACTCGACGAAGAAAGCTAGATCTGACATCCCCACCTCCATACATACCTCGAAATTCATGAGGTCACAAAACTTGTGCTCGACAGCCCTTCACAAAGAATCTTGCGAGCTCATGTTGTCTAATGTATCACCTAAACCGAAATCATCGGGGGACAGTAGGTTCGAGGCCTCATTGGCTCAAAGCCCATCAACACACACTGAAATTTTTAAAAGTTTCATTGTAGTCACGCTAAAAGAGTTGGAAATCGCTGCCAACCGCGCAGCTGACATTGGTAGCGGAAAAGGTAGGACAGGTGCAGCCCTCAATGATTGCCAGAAGCTCCTCACCGACGCTCTGAAATACGCAACAGATGCAGTTGATCTTGTAGGGGATAGAGATCTTGAAAGTTTGACTGCTGAGGCTGATAATATCGTGCACATGCTTACGGCCTCGATGACATATATGTACACATGTGTCGACGGTTTTGAGAACTCGAATCTGAATTCAGAGATGAACAGAATTTTGAAGAATGCCACCATGACGAGCAGCAATGCTTTGGGGGTGATCAATAGCATTTCGTCATCTGCTGTCAAGAGCAAATCTCACCAGGGAACAAGCAGGAAGCTATTTAGTTATGACTTGGATCGACATGGTTACCCCACGTGGCTATCTACTGGGGAAAGGAAGTTGTTGCAAGCTGCTAGGTATTTTCCTAACAAATCAAGCTGCTTATTTGCCTTTTTTTCAAAGAAAGGTAACTGATTACATGATTATTACAAATATAGTTCGCAGCCGAATGTAGTTGTGGCACTGGATGGAAGCGGTGACTACAAGACCATTAACGATGCAATTAAGAACATTCCTGCCAGTTACACGAAATATGTGATTTATGTTAAGGCTGGTGTGTATGAGGAGATGGTTATGATACCGAGGGATAAACCGAACTTGACCATATATGGTGATGGAATGGACAAAACTATTGTTACTGGGAGCATAAGCGACCGCGGTTCAGCTACCAAGCTCCAATCCGTATTCGGTAAACCTCGATCTCCCTCGTTGTCCTTAATTTGTTCTTCCTCTGTCTCTAGGCTACAACTAATATTGTTCCCAAATCAAATGTAACAATCACATATATTGCATATGACTTTGTTTTTCAATTCTACAATGATGTATTACATATATTTCCCAAATTTTGTCATCCCAATAACAGAAGCAATTTAAAATAATGCAAATTCATAAATTTTTTTAAACAACATGTAACACACCCATATGAATGTCTCATTCTGCAGCGATCGATGGGCAAAGCTTCATTGCCAAGGATATGGGATTTAGAAACACTGCAGGGGCAATTGGATATCCGGCAGTGACAGTTCGCGCGAGTGCAGAATACATTTCTTTCTATAGTTGCAAAATTGATGGATACCAAGATACCCTCTATGCCCATACCGGGCGTCAGTTCTTCCGTGATTGCACAATTTCTGGTACCATTGACTTCATCTTTGGAAACTCTGCCGCGGTTTTCCAAAACTGTAAAATCATTGTAAACACTCCTCAGCACGGCGCACAGAATGTCATCACCGCTAATGGTAAGAATCTCCACAGCTTGAACATTTTTCTTTTTGAAATCGATGTAGAAATTTATGATTTCATTTAATGTGAACACATTTGGTGCTCCTACAAAGATTCAGCATGTGCATCTGCAACCTATGCGATTTGGGCTCGCTATTGTGTGGGATCTGTTTTGAATTGGAGATTGGAATAATGAGGTTGCAGGACAAGCAACACTGCTATATTATTAGAAAATAATTGGTTAAGAATAAACAAGTTGCTAACCATTCAGTATAGTTCATCTTTATTCTGACTTAATTAAAATATTAGTTTATTTACTGGTAATTGTATTGGTTTAAATAGGACGTACTGACCCGAATATGAAAACGGGATTTGTGCTTCACAACTGCGAGATTATGGCGGATAAGGACTTTGAGGCAAACCGCTTAAATACTGCAAACTATCTTGGCCGACCATGGAAAGAATACGCCCGAACCGTGATCATAGAGTCGACCATCGGTGACCTAATCCATCAAGACGGGTGGATGTCCTGGAGGAACACCAATTTTGGGATAAATACCTTGACCTACGGGGAATACGGCAACAAGGGATCCGGTGCGGCCATAGCAAAGAGGGTGACGTGGCCTGGATACCATGTCCTCAGCAAGAGCGACGCAGAGCAGTACTGTGTAGGATCCTTCATTAATGACAATAAATGGTTGGATTCGACGGGAATTCCCAGTACAGCAGGGCTGATGACCTAGCTAATTTTTTCATTAGAGAAAGATGACGACCGAGAACATTGCCTTTTGCTGCTAAGTTAAAGGCTAGTTTTCGATGAGCTAACTAATTAATTATATATATACTCGAAGATTAGGCAGGTGTGCCCTGTTGTAAAATTTTATGGGCATATATACCTAGTGTTGAGATATACCAGTAAATTTATTATTAAATTGCAGTTGGGAATTATACCATTTGAATGTGATGCTATATTTAGTTCCAAGAAAAGAGAGTAATGGAATTTATTTTCTTGCTCATGAGTCAGCTGTTAACTAAATGATCCTCTGTGCGGTCAAGTTAATGTTAATTTAATTGTGTTGATAAAATGATTACATTTACATATGTATATCTTACAAAATATTCATCTAAAAGGTCAAGCCAATTTTAATAAAGAAAAAAATCAAGGCCATTCTAAACAAAACAAGCAATTTAATCTTCTACGATTGGGACAAATCAACAATGTACTGTGTACATTGCCTTGAAAGGAAAATAGATGATGCCAAAAATCCTATACAAAATTTGACAATTCATACTAATTAGAGGCTATGCTACGTACAGGTGAACAATAAGACCTGATAATTTCTTCAACTCATTCTATATAATTAATCAAAATTTAGTATCGTACAGGTGAACAATAAGACCTGAATAAATCCACCACAAAACCCGATTCAAAGTATGTATTTTGTTGTTTGATTGCTTACGTATCGCCAAATGTTATCAAATTTGTATATATTTCAGCAAACTATTACCATTTAATCAGAATATGCTTTTTCAGAATAATCCATTTGTCCATAAAGCCCAAATGGCATTATTCGCATATAAGATGTCCTCGGATACAAGTTTATTTTTAGTAAAGCCTGTCTAGGATCTTTGTACTAAATCTTCAATTCTTGTTTGCAGCCTCATCGCATTTTTTAATTAGGTTTAGCTCATCTTATTTGTTCTTCTTTTTAGTGACCTTTAGTCGATCAAGCTAAGAGGTTCATGTGCAGGAACTCGTATCCTCTGAGTACTACAGATGTACTGTTATGTGGAGTAATTGGATATGGACCGTTCTTTTAACTTTGCATGAATCTCAAAGCACAAATAATATTGTCCCTTCCTGAATTCCGAATAGGCACCGTTTTTTAGTTAATCTGGACCGTAAAGTAGTGGGCTCACTTGTGCGGTACTACAGAGGATACTTGTCCCATGTGCAGGGTCAGGCATATTGCTGAGTCTCCTATGATTATTTTAAAATTTTAATTATGTATATTTAAATTTAATTATTTTGTTTTAAATTTTTACATAGTTGAGTTTTATTGTAAAATATCAAATGTGTGCTTGTAATATTAGTTTAATACTTAGAATTTTAATTTGTAGTTTTTAAGATATGGATTCAAATCTTGATTCCAATTTGTACATGTAGCTTAGTTGAGATCCAATTCCGATTCAGGATGCGTGTTGAGTTTAAAAAATAAAAAATAAAAGCAAAAAAGAGAATAATTTGACGAATGAACTTGAAAACCTCATGTGGTCGTCATGCATGAGTCATTTCAAGGTCAAGACCATTAATTCATGACTTGTCATTTCTTAGTTCCACTGATTAATCTAATCAATCAATCAAAATCTAATTAATCTAACCATTAATTGCATGAGGTATTATATATACGAGGGATCGGATTACACTATTTTTTTTGACACATTTTGACACCTACTATTTTGAAAGTCCAAATAGTCGATCCAAACCGTTCAACATGATGGATATATTAAAATGTACTTGGAGATCAAATTTTATATTTTTTTGAATTTTTTTACTATTTATTAAGATGGTTACAAAATTGTTGTTTTCAGACCATTGAAAAACAACGATTTTGTAACCATCTTAATAAATAGTAAAAAAATTCAAAAAAATGTAAAATTTGATCTCCAAGCACATTTTAATATGGTGATCATGTTGAAAGGTTCGGATCGACTGTTTGAATTTTAAAATTGCATAATTGACCTATAAAAAAACAGTGTCAAGATGTGTCAAAAAAAAAGGTGTAATTGGATCCCTCCTCTCTATATATATTGCATCCATATTTCGATATCATAATTTTTTTTTTTAAATTCTTTCAAGCAATCCTAAAAGAACCCGAAAATTCAGTTCCTTTAGGAATTATTTGTGCAGAGTCGGTATGGTTTTAAGTTTGTATATAGTTGAGTCTCTTTATAAAATATCAAATATGTATCCGCATTTAGTTTAGTAATTAAAATTTTACTTTGTAGTTATGGAAATATGAATTTTAATTTTAATTTTAATTTTTGTTTGTAGCTTAGTTGAGATCAACTCCCATTAAGATAGAGTGTAAGCATTTTCATACTCATACGTACTAATAATTGATCTTATTCATACTCTACTCTTACCCATTAAGAATTGATCTTATCCTACCTTACCAATACCCGTTAACATTATTAGGTAACGAAACGGTAACGGATAAATAACGAATAATACTAATATAATAATTAAATTTATTATATTTTACAAATAGTACACCAAAACTCATTCATTTCACACATATACAATCACATTATTGATAAGTAAAACAAATGTGTAATCAATTCCAACTAAATTGTTTTGTTATAAAGCAAGAGAATTTAAATATCTCTTCGGACAAATTCAATTATTTCTTATAGCAAAAAACATATATTAAATAACAAAAAATACATAATTAATTATTGCTCTAACATTATCATATGAAATATCACGCAATTAAATTTTAACATCACTAATTATTGCTCTAATATTATAGCTAATTTTATTTATAATTACTCTATAGGGTAACGAGTACGAAATAGCCTTTATTCGTACCCTTATCTGTTTAGATAACAAAAAAAAATTCTTACCCATACCCGATAAGCTAACGAAAAAAAACTTTACTCATACCCGTCTTATCGAATACGATACGGGTGGGATAAACGGTTAAAAGGGTATCATTGACACCCCTAACTCCTATTCAGAATGCAGATTTTTTTTTATATAGAATTCCTATAAAATATTTTAACCAGACTAGTCTTGAGTGGTGGGATTTTCGCAATATAGCCTCCACCGGTCCCTAGGACCGGTGGAGCAAAAAAAACAAAGACCGCACCGGTCCTAGGGACCGGTGGAGCCATTTATGCGCCTGCCACAGCGACTTCACGGAAGATCACACCGAAAAAGGCCTGCACCGATCCTGTGGATCAGTGTAGCTGCAAAAAATTATAAAAAAAGACCTGCACCGATCCACAGGATCGGTGTAGCTCCAAAAATCTGAAAAACCGCCCTCCACTGGTTCTGTGGATCGGTGTAGGTTTAGGGTTTTTCTTCCTGAGCCGCACCATTCTTCTTCTCTCTTCTTCTCTTCCCAGCCTCCTTCTTTCTTCTTTCTTCTTTCTTTCCTTATTTCGTTTTTTTCAAGTTCAATAGAGGAGTTGCCGTAAGAACAGATCGCCACCACCATTGTACTCAGCATCGTCTTCTGATTATTATTGTGAGTTTTTGTTTTTAAATATGTTTATATGTGTTGTAAAATTGAAAAATATTTGGAGTTAATTTAGTGTTTGATTTTTGTTCAGCAAAATGTCACTGCTATTGATCAATGTGTATTACGGTGGTAACCTCCAAAGCACTTCAACAGGTGTTGGTTATGACATAGGGGCTGCATTTACCTTTACCGTATCTGATTCTACCAGTTTTGCTATTATAAGACGGCAAATATACGTTGGACTTGAATTGCTTCCGAGTTGAGTTAAATTGACAATCAGGGCACGTATGAACACAGCACAACCATGAGGAACGTATGCCAGTGTAGCAACATCTCCTGTCCGTGGGGGAGCCTGACGTTGTAGAGCTTGCGGATTGTTATCTGATAGATACAAATATCTCATACCACGCGCGTTGAACCAATGCATGTACATGTGATGCCTCCTCATATCATATGGTCTCCGCTCTCCAATTAATACTAGAGGCTTATCGATGAACTCACTAAGAGTAATCGCCCAACAACCATCCCTTGTTGAATTACCATCGTGAAACCACGTCTGACGTAAATAACTGATCTCATCCCATGGTAGAGGAGAAGGAGGCGGGATCTCTTGGTACTTACCAAACTGGCGCATGACCCTATCCGCATGCTGAAACTCCACCATCCAAAAATGAATCACGTAACCGCAGCTCATCCAATACCTCTTTTGTCGTCGGACATGTCGAGGTAACTGATCATAGTAATCAACGTATGGTCGCCAGTTAACTGTCTCATCAGCTAGTCTATCGAAGCTATCTCTATACGTGGCTGTACCACCTGTCAAAAAAAATATAAATTTTAAAAAACAATTATAAATCTATCGAAGTTATCTCGAATTATAAATCTTTTTACCTAAGTGAGGGTTTTCTGGCCACAAATGAAAGGTGGTCCACTTCACACCGAAAGCATTCCTCGTATCCTCATCGGCACCACCGAAGGGAGGTGGCTCTGATCGGGGTATAGGCCGACCAACAGCAAATCGAGTCCATGACCAAATCTGTAACAACAACATCGGACCCGCTTCTAAGGGTAAACTAAATTGCGCCCGCAACCATTTCAGTCTAAGCGCATAAGCAGAGACGGACAATGTTCTTTCTCAGTGTTAGGATTATAAATCCTATATTTGTATGGCATTGTCTGATGGAGGTGATTGTAAAAAATAGCCGGATCAGCCCCTAGATCAAACTCTAAGTATGGGTCCCAATCAGTATCGCTGGTGCCAGTAATCGCGTCACCTGCAAATTAAAACAATTATACAATTAACAATTTATTTTTTATAAATAGTTAATTAAATTAACCGATAAACAACTTCTGATTATTAATTACCCTTAATCGATAAGCCCCATAGACATGCAACATCTTCCAACGTCACTGTCACCTCACCGACAGGTAGATGAAATGTATTGGTCTCCGGCCTCCACCTCTCAACCAGAGCAGTAATCAAATGCGGATCAATCTTGCAATCATTAAGGCGAGCAATTTGATACAACCCTAACCTCTTCAAAGCATCGTCCATCCGACTGTTGTAAGCAATACTAGTCTGATGTGAATTTACCTGCAATGAAGAGGTAGGCTGCCAAAAAGAATTAAAACATTATAAACCCTTCAAATACTTCATATAATATTTATTTTCAACAAATAATTAATAAATATAATCAAAATTACCATATCACGAACTCCCCATGCCCTGTGGTTCTGTGGTGCTAATTTCAACAACTCCGGATAATCCAGATTATCCATTGACTCTGTTAGAAAATTTGATAAACAGATATTTTTGCAACTGATGAGAGTCATCACACATAATTATATAAACAAATATTTTTCAAGCATATGGCTACAATAATCAAAATTTAACTACATATAAACAACCTATCATCTAAATTTGATTTTAATAATAAACTTCATGAACACTTAATTACACAAATTTATACTACATATTACTAATTTTACACATTTATAATTTTATCTAATTTTAAACTTCATGAGAGTCATCACACATCTAATTTGACAAAAATTATAATACAAATTACTAAAAAGTTACATTATACTACATGAACACTTAATTACACAAATTTATACTACATATATACTAAATTACACTAAATTAACATCAAATAAACTCTAAATTAACACTACATTAACACTACATTACACTAAATTAACATCAAATGAACTCCAAATTACACTACATTACCATTAAATTACTAAATATACTCCAAATCAACACTAAATTACACAAAATACTAATTTAACACTATATTTCACAAAAACAATCTAAATATGCTAAACAAACTAAATTAAATTAATTATTCAATTTAATTCGGCTAAAATAAAAAATTATAAAAAGAGGGATATTTACCTTGTCAAAATTGTAGATCTGAAGAGTTTCTAACTCTCTTGGACGATCCAGAAATTTTAAAACAATTGGATTGAAAAATGATAGAGTAAATTGAGAGGATAAAAGAAAAAAAAAAGAAAAAAAAAGAGGAGTTCGGAATATGAAAAATGGTGAAGGAGAGAAAGGGAGAGAGACAGAGATGGGAGCTCTCTGGAGCCGCGCGGGGTTGAAAATGGAAATCAAGCCTCCACCGGTCCTAGGGATCGGTGGAGCAGTTTTCTTGGGATTTTCTGTGGCTGGTCGCTGTGGCTGGCGCATAAAGGGCTCCACCGGTCCCTAGGACCGGTGTGGTCTGTGTGTTTTTTGCTCCACCGGTCCTAGGGATCGGTGGAGGCTATTTTCATAAAATCCAACACAGCTAGGCTGGTTTGGTTAAAATAATTTATATGAATTCTATTTAAAAAAAAAAAATCCAGAATGCATGTAGTACATTGTTCATTTGTTCTGAAATTCTTCCAATTCAATCTAAAAAATACTTTCTAAAAGTCTACATCACATATCCGTCCATACCATCGAAGCCTTCCTTTTTATTTTGTTCTTTACTTTTATGCTTTATTTTAATTTTTTTGCGTAACGCTGAATTTTTTTTTTATAAATCATCATAAAAAATATATAAAATTTGAAACCAACTTGATTTCTTAATTTTTTTAGAAAAATATCAATAAAGAAAATCAATTCCGGAATCCACTTTTGAATTCCGAAATTAAATTTCAGCATGGATTTTTACCCGGTTATATCCTACTCCTCCCAACCACTGCCATATAAAATCAAAAGAGCAATTCCGAACTTCAAATTCAGTATTAGAATTGATTTCCAAAATTAAAATTCGGTATGAAGTATTAGGGCTGTAAATGAGCCGAGTTTGAGCGAGTTACCTCCAACTCGAACTCAGCTCATTAAATAAACTAGCGAGTCAACTCGAGTTGGGATGGTAAATGAGCTGTAGAGCCAACTCAAACTCAGCTCATTATCAACTCGAGTTGGCTCACAACTCGTTTATAACTCATTTAACCAGTTTAACATGTGCTGATTTATTAAACAAGTCAGCCAACTCAGCTCAAACTCAGCTCATTTATTAAACGAGTCAGCCAACTCGAGTTGTAAATGAGCGAGTTAAAGCGAGCTGTAAATGAGCGAGTTACAAGCGAGTTACAAGTTCGAGCAATTTTGTCCAGCCCTAGTATGAACTTCGGTATTGAAAATTCAAACCGAAATTCAATTTTGGTATTGTTTTATTGGACTTGGAACGGGTTAAATGGTGTAGTCATTTGTGCAATGTTGCATATCGAAAATGATTTTCGGTATGAAAATTGGATACTATATTTTATTTTTAGTATTGATGTTTTTTTTAAACAATCAAGTTGGTTTTGGATTTTTTTTTTTTTTTATAATGATTTATAAAAAAAATATTCCGTAACTCTAGGTCCGGTTTTAAAAAAACAAAAGCAAAAAATGAGAATCAATTGATCCTCGTGAGATTATCATACATGACATTACAAGAATGAGACAGTATCCGTGAGGGTATCGTCACGGACATTTTGGTCGGTACCACTGATATGCTTAGAAATATCATTTTTCTATCAGTGTACTCTTGCGGATAATCACTTGTTACCCTTGCAGATACCGTTCCATTCACAAGTCATTTTAAGATCTATGACAAAGACTATTAATTCATGCTTCTCATTTCTCAAGTCCTCTGATTAATACTATTCAATCAACTGCTAAGTCATTCAATGATCATCCAGATGTTTGTCACCATATTTTAAGCGCCGAGTAAATCCAATGATGTCTGTACCAAAAACTTTAAGGACACTATTCA
The DNA here is from genome assembly GCA_025461125.1 of Carex kokanica. Taxonomy (NCBI): domain Eukaryota; kingdom Viridiplantae; phylum Streptophyta; class Magnoliopsida; order Poales; family Cyperaceae; genus Carex; species Carex kokanica. The sequence goes on from JAJGRX010001428.1 coordinate 1,002,671, forward strand.
CGAAAAAGAAACCTCAACTGTTTTTGTGTGGCACAATTCATTGAGGGTACGTTTGGATTTCATGAGAATAGGGTTGTTTTCATAGGTATGTTTGGTTGGGTTGAGAATAGGTTATTTTTGAGATTAGGTTATTCGGAATAACTTATTCGGTGTTTGGTTGGATTAGAATAGTTAGAATAGGGAATTCAAACTTTTTGTCTTATTAGAATAGACTATTCCTAAGGGTTTTGAGATTTGGCTATTCTAATAAGACAAACAATAGCTATTCTTGATTTGGCTATTCTAGCTATTCTGAATAGTTATCAATCCAAACAAGTTAATTGCTATTCGGAACAGCGTGGGATAGCGCTGTTCTGCTAACCCCACTAAAAGGTGGAATAGCTTTCAGCGGAGGAAAAAAAAATTGGCCAAGGAGAGAGAAGAAACTACTTTTCATTTTTTTTATTACTTTCACTTAACTGTTATTGAAACGAGAGAGAAAAAAAGAAGAAGATGGAGGCACGATTGAAACTCAGATCTCCGTCGATATAGCCGACGATTGAGAGAAAGGTTGCCAGTTTTGACCTTGCAAGGCTACCTCATGAACAGTAATGTTCTTTTTTGCAACTTGATAATATTGCCTTTAGAGTGAGGCTATGGTGCTATGCATAGCACGGATGGCTAGTGTACTACGGCTCAATATGGCACTTTTTAAAATCCTAACGGTCGATCCGACCGTTCAATGTGATAACCAAATGAATATGTACTTGCAAACTAAATTTTATATTTTTTCGAATTTTTTTACTATTTTTTCAGATAGGTAGAATTTTGATGGTCCAGAATTTTCAAAAAACACTGATTTTTCTACCTATCTGAAAAAATAGTAAAAAAATTCGAAAAAATATAAAATTTAGTTTGCAAGTACATATTCATATGGATATCACATTGAACGGTCGGATCGACCGTTGGGATTTTAAAAAGTACCATATTGAGCCGTAGTACACTAGCCATTGGTGCTATGCATAGCACCATAGCCTCACTCTTGGCTTTATATCATTGTCCGAATATGGTAGAGATTCGGAAGGGAATTTCCGATCTATTATTGGTCTATTTTTTTTTTTCTAAAGGTAAAACTCAATGCCTATCTGAAAAAAAATACCTTAGAAAATTGAGAAAATTTAGAATAATTATGTGGTGCCTCGTCTCGAGTGAGTCTATGGTACTATGCATAGCACGGATTGGTCCGTAATAAGGATCAATATTTTCGTTTTCAAAATTCTAACGGTCAATCCGAACCGTTCAACATGACCTCCAATATGAATATATACTTACAAATCAAATTTTGTATTTTTTAGAATTCTTTTACTATTTTTTAAGATAGGTAGAAAATCACCTTATCTGAAAATTTTGGAACATCCAAAAGCAATGATTTTCTATCTATCTTAAAAAATAGTAAAAAAATCAAAGAAATATAAAATTCGATCTGCAAGTACATATTCATATGGACGGTTCGATCGACCGTTAGAATTTTAAAAATGAAAATATTGACGGATCAATCTGTGCTATGGACAGTAGCATAGACTCACTCGTCTCTTAATGTCCACAACATTTGAAGCATTGGCAATTTGGCATGGACAAAAAGCTCAAAACAATTAACATATTTAACAGCTGAATGACAATATCATATTAATCTCTCATTGTAATAAGCATACCACGTATTAGATAAATGACAAAATGAGGTATTTTTAATATCATCAGCAGATACTGTTACCAAAAATATTAGAAAAAAAAATTCATTAATCATTATAAGAGTGCAATATATAAATATTAATTACAGTTAACTCGTATAATTCGTAACTTTTTAAAAAGAAATTATTTTAAAATAAAAATAATAAGCTAAATTATTTATATATTATATCTGTTAAAATCCTAAGGGAAAATTGGTTATTTGCCACTCCAAAACCTTCTAATTCTAAAAATGTCATCTCGAAATTTGAAATTGTAAAAATGCCACTCTAAACTTCATTAATTCCTAATTTTGCCATTTATACTGTATTCTTATGCTATTTTTATTAAAAATTAACTGAAAAATACTGTTTTGACAAATAACCTTGAAATTGTATGAAGGGTATAATCGGAAATACAAAAATATGTATACCAAAACAGTATTTTTCAGTTAATTTTTAATAAAAATAGCATAAGAATACAGTATAAATGACAAAATTAGGAATTAATGAAGTTTAGAGTAGCATTTTTACAATTTCAAATTTCGGGATGATATTTTTAGAATTAGAAGGTTTTTTTTTTTTTGAGGAAAAATAAGGGTCACGCCCATATTTGATTGATAATCGCGGTTACAAAAGAGTTGTAGCTGCTTGATAAAGGAAAAAACAATGTGCTCAATTAAATTTGAGCTAAAACAAGGAAAAAGCCTGGAAGTTAGGCAAAAAGCGAAAAGGAAGGCCTAAACCTATGAAAATACATAAAAAGAGATACATGAAAAGAAATTTATTTGCTTCTTAAACTCCTCCCGTCTGATTAGCGTGGCTCTGTGTAAGCTGGGCCACTTCTTCTATTAGGTCCGTCGGCCTCTTGTTGGAGTCTCTGAAGATCCGTGCGAATTAGAATTAGAAGGTTTTGGAGTGGCAAATAACCAATTGTCCCAAATCCTAATTACATAATAAGCGGTAGAATGCTTTTGACACTTGTATTAATATTATACAAAGAAAAAACAACTAATTAATGCATGACCCATGATTCTATCATTTTCTAATTAAATCTTGCTTGGGAGATGTCAAATCTGCATTTGTCAAATTATACTTGGAAATAACACCTCGAGTATCTAATGGGCGGATATCCTATTTCTTGCGGATCCGAAATCAGAAAATTAAAATTGGAGAGCTGAATGAATCCATGTTATTATGTAATTTTAGGGCCTGTTCGGACGTCATGGGATTGTGCGGGATGGGATTTAACAGGTTCGGGAACCCACTTTATAATTGCAGGAACCCATACTCTTGGATATGCACAGGAATGATTATGGGAATTTGTTGAGTGAGTGTTCGGTTGTACCGTGGAATTAGTTGTGGGATATCTCAATTTATTATGAAAATATATATATATATTTCAATTTCTCATATATTAAGAAAATACTTACTGAATTCTCAATATTTAATTATAAAGTGACAAAAAACACTTTTATTTTTTTATAATACAAGATTTAAAATGCTTATGATTTATAATTTTTTAATTGTAGAAAATTAGTAAAATTAGTAGTTTTTTTGTTAACAATTTGTTCAATGCAAAATTAAACATGGGTACGGGTACGCACAAGATTGATTATGGGAACGTGTTGAAATGAGTATTCGGTTGTACGTGAAATTAGTTGTGGAAGATCTTGATTTATTTTAAAAATATGTATTTTTATTTAAAAATTTCACCTATTTAAATTAAAAAAAATCTTTTTAATTTATCCTTCTAATATGTTGTAAAAATTAGATTTTAAGTGTATAAAAATTCGATTCAATTTCTCACTTTTTTTTAAATTAGACTGATAATGTTATAAAGAAAAATTCAAGTGCACGCCCAATTCTTACTCGAGGTAGAAACCAAAAAATTTATTGGAGCATATATATGAATTTTTGCTTTAATTGAATTCGATTAATTTGTTTTTAATTTTTTTATATAAAGTTTTTCGGTATCTTCAAATTATAAACTGAAACTTATATGAGAAAGTTTGGATCCGATTTTGGTTTGTCTTAGTCCCACAATAGACAACAAACAATGGAAGAGCTCTTTATATATACATCTCCCGTGTGTGTGTGTGACAAGGTTAGCTGAGGGAGGAGAGAGAATGAGAAAGACATTAAAAAATTCGTACCCCAGTAGAAGAGAGAATCTGACAGAGGAGAGAGAGTGAGTGGGAAAAAAATTATTCAGTCTGAGCTCTGTTTTTTTATCCCAAAATATTGCACTGAATTTGGAGTTGTTGGGAACTACCCACGAAAAAAATTTGGAGAAAAATATGGTTGCCGAACACCTTTGTAGAATTATGATCCCATATTGTTCAAACCCATCAAATTCCTAATGGAAATAGGCATGCCGAACAGGCCCTTATTGTTTACGAAAGACTAATATTATTAAATTTTTTAAATTTAGAATTTTTGAAGGACAAAAATAAAACAAATTATTCATAAAGTGTACATAGCACGCCTTTACATATAGACCCCTTAGTCCTGATGATATCTAAGGACAGCATCGCAGGTTTCAATGGGAATTTGAATGGGTTTTGATTAAATGAGAATATAATTCAATTCCAACTAGTGCTCGATGGTAAATTTTAAATTCCTTCTATAGTTTTCAATCATCCCCATACAATACAATTATTTAGACTAATTGAATCCACTATTAGGGTCAGGATTTGTTCATTTGTCACGGAATTGTGCGGATGAGATTTATTGGGTTCGGGAACCCACTATTTAATTTGTGGGAACTCATACTCATGAGTATGCATAGAATAATTATAAGAATATACTAAAATGAGTGTTCGGTTGTACCATGGATTTAGTTGTGAGAAATCTTAATTTATTTTAAAAATATGTATTTCTATTTAAATTTCTCACCTATTTAAAATAATATTTTTTTTATAGAAAAATAATTAAACCAATAATGTGCTATAAAAATGTGATTTAATTTGTAAAAGAAAATAACTGTTCGGATCTGTACCATTTGATTAGTCCCACAAAGAAAAATAAAAATTAACAAGGAAAAACCTCATTCTACAAGAAATTAGAAATAAATTTCATAGCTGTATATTATTTTTGTTAGTTTTTTGTTTGAAGAAACAAAAAATTAATCATAGAAATAGATTTCACATGTATATATATTTTTGTTAGTGTTTTGTTTGAAAAAATAGGAAATTGATCATATAAAATTAGTAATTTATTGATTTATAGCTGGCAATTGACTCCCTATGTATCGCATCTCCTCTTACTTCACCAATCATGATTCCAAGTTCTTTCGAGCCTTCACTGCCAGCCTCTCCGTTCTTTGATGTAATCTTATTTCTCTGTTTAAAAATTATTGCTTTCAATTTGCAAATTGTATTTGGGTTCAAAAGGGAGAATCATGCTCCTCATTTTCTGCAAACATGTTCATATATTCTAATAAGACAAAAAGTTTAAATTTCTATTCTAGCTATTCTAACTCAACCAAACACCGAATAGGTTATTCTAGATAGCCTAATCTCAGGGGCGAAACCAAAATTTGAGTATAGGGGATGCTAAATAATATTATTACCAGGATTTCAACAACGGGCTCTGTACTCGGTGCTATAATAAAGAGTCTGACTAGTATAATATTAGTGTTATTTCAGCTTATATAACACCAACTCCAAAATCTATCGAATTGATTTCAAACGGTGAATCTAAACCGTTCAAACTGATCTATTTCAGTAGTTGTGTGTTTACATGCAAAATTTATAAATAAAGTTATAATCAAGTCAAGCGGTCAAATGTGTGAGTTTTTAAGTTAATTTTAATGCATTAATTCTTCAACATTTTTTTACCGCTTGATTTGATACTACAATAACTAGAAAATATTTTTTTTGCATGTAAACGCATCACTAATAAAGTAAATCAGTTTGAACAAATTGAATTAGTCGTTTGAAGTATATCCAATCAATTTTGTAGTTGGTGTCATATGACACCGATGTCATACTAGCCGGACTCTATAAATAATATTATTTGTTTATTACATTTCTAATATGGAAAGGGTTTTAATTTTGTTCTCTTCCACTGCACAAAGACCGAAGGCCCACTGGCCCAAATAGAAATAAATCTAGTTTTATATTTTAAAATTTACATTAAAACCCTTTAACTTTGAATATTATTATGGAGGGGGCTTATACATGTAAAACAAACAATATCAAATGGTTTCTATATACTTAGTAATAAAAAATTTCAAACTTGGGGTGGCTTAGCACCCCCCAGCTATACTTATGTTTCGCCCATGTCTAATTCCAAAAATAACTTATTCTCAACCCAACCAAACATACACTAAAACAGTAGAAAGGTCATCATAGGCATCTAGGATTTGGTCAATCAAAAATATTGTTGTTTGTAATTTTAACAATCTCAAAAATTAAGTTTCTTATCTATCTTATGTTTCAATAGTTGGTTAAAATTTGTCGTAGTATTTTATGTTGGATCATCCGGTGCTTATTCCCTCAACCCTTTTAGAAAAAGAATCAAGTATGGTTGCTTTTTACTGTACCAAAACCAATTAATAGAAGTACAGATACAAAGCAATCAATTTGACAACATCAATAACACTATGCTTTCCTCCCAATAATGGTTTAAAGGAGGAATTATATATCCTTATGTTAAAGACTAGTCATACATAAACATAACTGTGATTTTATACATAAACACAAAAGGGACGGTGCATTTTAACTCTCATAAACGGGGAATTTCACGTATACCCCTCAAAAATTTCAAAATTACTTATTTTCCCCTCGAAACTTTAAAATTACGTATTTACCCCTCTAAACTTCAAAAACTCACAAATTTACCTATTTTATTGTCTTTTATATTAAAACTCATTCTATATTTATAAAATACTCATTTTACCATTTATTAAAAGCATCAAAAACCCATCGGATTCAAATTTGAATATAAAGGGTTCCTTTACTGTCTGATCCGTGCGCATCGCATTAAGATATGTGTGTTCACTTTAAGATTCGTGCTGATCTAGTGTGCATAGATTTTGAAGCAATTTTGATCCGTGCGCATCGCATTAAGATATGTGTGTGCAGCTTCAATATACGTGTGTTCGCTTTAAGATCCGTGCTGATCTAGTGTGCATAGATTTTGAAGCAATTTTGATCCGTGCGCATCGCATTAAGATATGTGTGTGCAGCTTCAATATACGTGTGTTCGCTTTAAGATCCGTGCTGATCTAGTGTGCATAGATTTTGAAGCAATTTTGATCCGTGCGCATCGCATTAAGAGTTGTGCACGTTGCTTCAATATCCATGCGTGTTCGATTTGAGATTCGTGCTGATCTAACGTGCACGGATCTGAAAGCAGTTCAAACAGCAGATAAACCCTTCAAATTCAAATATGAGTATGATGGACGTTTTATGGTTTTAATAAATGATAAAATGAGTATTTTATAAATTTAGATGAGTTTTAATATAAAAGACAATAAAATGGATAAATTTGTGAGTTTATGAAGTTTAGAGAGAGAACTACTTAATTTCAAACTTTAGAGGAGTAAATACGTAATTTTGAAGTTATTGAGGGATATCATGAAATTCCCGCTTTTAAAAATATTTTCTCTTTTTATTTGTACCCATTTTAGTAATAATTTTATTAGAGATATTTCATGTATTTAATATTATTATTTAATCTATATTATTTAATTGCATTATTATAATTTTATTAATAAAAATAATTGATAAGTATTGTTATGTTATAGTTTAATTGATTTAATTTAATTTAATTAATAATTATTTTATTGATATCAAATATTTTAAAAAGAAAATAAGATTTTCTACGACATTTCTCACGGTACAACCGAATACTCATTCAGTATACTCATTTAAATGTATAAGTTCCTGCAAATAAAAAAGTGGATTCTCAAATTTATCAAATCTAATTTCACACAATCTCGTGACAAATGAACAAGACGGAGGTAGAAAAAAAAAAACATTAGAGCTAACAAATGGAACCCATTTGTCAGTGATATTATAGATGAACAATATTCTTAAATCAAAGATTAAAGATTAAGTATAGATGTGAAATGTGGTCAGTGAGCCTTCACATTTTTCTGTCATGTACTATGTACTACATAGTACTATGACACGGAAAAATGTGAATGAGAATGAATTGAATATACAGACCAAAGAGAGGATAAGGAAGGCAACAAAAATAGTTGAGTGAGGCTATGGTGCTATGCATAGCACACATGCCTAGTGTACTACGGCTCAATATGGTACTTTTTAAAATCCTAACGGTCGATCCGACCGTTCAATGTGATAATCATATGAATATGTACTTGCAAACTAAATTTTACATTTTTTCGAATTTTTTTACTATTTTTTTAGATAGGTAGAAAAATCAGTGTTTTTTGAAAATTCTGGACCATCAAAATTCTACCTATCTAAAAAAATAGTAAAAAAATTCGAAAAAATGTAAAATTTAGTTTGCAAGTACATATTCATATAATTATCACATTGAACGGTCGGATCGACCGTTAGGATTTTAAAAAGTACCATATTGAGCCGTAGTACACTAGCCATCCGTGCTATGCATAGCACCGTAGCCTCACTCAAAATAGTTTGGTATTAGGTGTGTGACATTTGCCGGCCCACTCTCGTCCTGTATAATTCTTGAATAAACATGGTTTGGTACTAAAAAAGTGTGAACCGAAAGGATGATTCGTCAATTGTGATTATGAGCCAAGAAAGCTTGCGGAGGAAACTAGGCAAACGGCTTAAATTGCAGGTGCATTTTTCACTGCTCATTTTGATCATTACTCAATGGGCAACTTGTATTGAAGGATCAGAAAACGAAAAAGAGCACTTCCTAGGGTAATTAATTTCAGTTTGTCACTTGAACACTAATGTAACATCTATATTTGATTGTTGCTCCCCCTCTTTTTTATTTTTTATTTTTTATGTAGTTTGCTTTATGAAGGGACATTTGAACCTCAGCTAACTCCGACAGTTAACTTGAAATATCCCTTTTTTTACATCTAAGCCTGGTACAGTGCTGATTTTGTCATATGCTAAAAAGAAATTTAAAATTTAAGGTAGGCACTTTATCAACTGTCCACATAACACATTTGCAGAATTTTTCAGACATCATCAATTTTCTTTTTTTAAAAACAAAAAGCTTGACAGAGACTATCACGTGAGAACACATTAAAATAACTTCGAAAACTTCATTTTGAATCATTCATTTTTCATCAATTTTGACCACTTGACTTTAGACTAAATGAATTAAAAAAATTCAAAATTTTGCATGTACGCGCATCACTTGTGAACTACATCGGTTTTAATGGTTTGAATTCATCTCGTTTGAAGTGAATCCGATAAATTATAAAGTTATGCTCACCAAAAAGTTTGGTGAGCACATCACACCCTAGTTCTAATCTAGGTGCTTTATCCACTGTCCACATTTGCAGAATTTTTCGGACATCATCAATTTTCTTTTTAAAAACAAAAAGCTTGACAGAGACTGTCATGTGTAACAGTATCAATTGTCAGCGTTATCTTTCTCAACATGTCCTCTAAATTCAGCATTATTTTTTTTTCTTAATCATTTTTATGAAATTTTTGTTTTGGATTCATCTATCATCTGAAAACCGCAAATATTGTATCCTGTATTAAGATTAGATTAGTCAATTCAATCGGGTCAGGTCGGGTTGACCCGAACCCGAACCCGATCCAATTCGAGATGGGTCAAATAATTTAAATTTGTAGGCGACCCATTAAATTGTCGGGAACATAAGGTACTATTCAAATAAAATTTATAATGCCCAAAAAAGAATTTACCTAGCAAGAATTAAAATGGGAGACGTGACAGCATGGAGACAGAGAGTCCATTTTCATATGAACATTATATTAAACGGTTTGAATTTATCATTTGAACTTTGAAAAATAGAAATATGCATCTAATGTACGCTATTCATGATACCATAGCCTGGTGTCACTCTTATTTTTATCTGAATTAACAACAAATATTATATTTTGAGTGAAAAGTTTCAGATGTAGAATCAACCAACTACTTTACTGTATGTAAAAAAAAAGATCCTATAGAAAAAGAAAAAAAATAGATCACAACCCATTTAATCGGGTCTAGTTCTGGTTCATGATTTATTGACCAGTTGTGACACAGGTCATGACCCATTTAAGCCGACTTTTTTAATATTTATTTTCCTTCTAAATTTTGTATTGTACTCAAGGTAGAAAAGTTTGCCAAATATAAATATTGCCTCCTTATTTCACCCTTTATCACTGCACCTGGGACCCACGCGTAAAACATTGTAGGGGTCTCTTTTGTCAGTGAATGTGGGGGCACTATATATTTACTGTATTTTAAAATAATGTTGATCCAAAAATTGTGTACCCAGTTTGCTCATATGTAAAATGCTCATTACAATTTCTGTTGGCTCCTACATAAAATGCACATATAATTATTCATGCTCGTTACATAAAATATTCATATAAAAATATTGTTGACTCATACATAAAATACTCATGCATAAAATGCTAATTACATGATCTTTCATGTCATGTAAAAAAAATATTGTCGAATCATGTTATTTGTATTTTCTACCATTTATATGTGTCATCCATTTTTTTTAAACAAATACTACTTTGCTTCATAAATATTATTTTTCTTAAAAACTTTACTAAAACATATAAATTTTTACAACATGCATAAAATATTGGAGGAAACCAACAATATTCTTGTTTTGATAATCCACAACATTGACAGATGAAGCTGAAGAAATATTGATATTTCATATTCAATAAATATAATATGTTTTTTGAAAAAAAATTAGAAATAAATACTTTAATAAGAGAATTTACAACAGAACCGAAGAGAATTTAGAAATAAATACTTTAATAAGAAGAGTACTTGATGCCACTGCTCAAGCGAAGAGGAAGAGGCAAAGAATTTAGTGTTAAATCAAAGTAGAGTACTAAAGTGTTAATAATATAGGGTCAACATCTCGTCTAACTCAGCAAAATAGAACATCTCATATAACTTAATTTTCATTTTGTTTTTGTTTCTTACATACCCGTATGCCCCATACATCAGAGTTTTGAAATAAAAAAGCTGAAACTTGGATGAGTGACCCTAGTTCTATCCCATGAATTCATCCTACTCGTATCTTTTATATAATTTAATTTTGGATGAGGGGTGTTACTGTAGCGCTAAGTACTCTAAGTACTGCTACAATAGCACTCCAACTTTCCACCGTTCGATTTCCATCTTGTGGTTGAAGTGTTTCCTTCGTTCGATTTCCATCTAACGGTCGCTGTCCCTTTTCTTCTTCGCCTTGCACTGTGTTAACCCGTTTCCCTCCTTGTTTGCTTAAAAGGTGTACTCTCAATGGACATATAAAAAAGATAGCACAAATCTCGATGCATACCATCCGTCTGTTAGGCTCTGCATCTCTTACCATGGTGTCGTGGATCGCATGTCAAATGTGCTGCATGATCACTAGATTTGGATATAACATCTACAATACCATGAAATGAAATCTTTTGTTAAATCTCATCGGATGATGCACTGTTTTTTATCAAAATAGGTTGTGCCGTTGTTCTAATTTTACAGTTAGGTAGATAAGTCCATCAATTAAATAGCTTAGGCTTCTCTATAGATAATTGTCCAAAAGCGCCCCTTCAGGTGCAAAGCATAATTTATTTTATGGAGCCTTGTGAAATAAAGAAATTAATATTTTTAAGAGATGAAATTGATTAATATATCAATATTTTCTCTTTAACTATTTTATTCACTGTCAATTAATACGACCTGAATAATGCAAAATAAAAATCTTTTCAAAACTCTGTTTTTTTCTCTATTCTTTTGCTATTTCATGGTCATAAGTAGAGTGAAATAAACATGCCGTGCCGTGCTGTGACGTGACTAATACGCCGTGACTTTGATCTCGTGCCGTGCCGTGCCGTGACCAAAATGTCAAGGGGTGATCACAGCACGCGAATGGTCACGCCACGTGAATCACGCCGTGCCTAAACGTGCCATGACCATACGTGACTCGCGTGACCATTTAATCATAATTTAGATTAGTTTATTCAAGATTCACCATTAAATCAAATATCTAATGGTCAAAATTGATGAAAAATGAATGATCCAAAATGAAGTTGTTTTAATGCATTCAAAAAATCATCAATTTTGACCATTTGACTTGAGACTAAATGAATTCAAAAAATTCAAAATTTTGCATGTACGCGCATCACTCGTAAAGTACATCGGTTTCAACGGTTGGATTCATCTCGTTTCAAGTGAATCCGATAGTTTATGTAGAATTGTGCTCACCAAAGAGTTTGGTGAGCACATCACACCCTAGTTCTACTCTTGAAAATATACTATTCAAAAAATTTCAAATACTATGGAGTCATGCAGAAATAATAAATGTTATCCTTGCTACTAGAGTGGAAAAAACGTGCCGTGACGTGACCAAGTTAATTTTTCATGTGCTATGCCGTGACCAAAATATCAAGGGGTGGTCACGACACGCGAATGGTCATGCCACGTGAGTCATGCCGTGCCTAACGTGCCGTGACCATACGTGACTCGCGTGACCATTTAATCATAAATTAGATTAGTTTATTTAAGATTCACCATTAAACCAATATCTAATGCTCCTAATTACACGTGACTCGTGTGACTACGTGTCATGCCGTGTCGTGACTAAATCTTTCATGTGCCGTGCCGTGCCGTGACAAAGTTTTAAAAGATGGGCACGACATGCGAATGGTCATAGCACGGGACACGCGAGTCACGGCACGTAACTGACATGCGTGCCGTGCCGTTCCGTGACAGAGCCGGCTCCACCGTGCCATTTTTCCCACTCTACTTGCTACTATGGGTAGTCTATTGGAAAGCGAGATTAGCTAGGATTATTCAATTGACAAGCATATCTTTCTAATATATAATATATATATTCCGATTTGTCAATATATATATACAGCCTTTGCATTGTTCAATCAAGATTTTATCTGATGAGTTCGAGGTTTCAGTGTCCATGATTAAGACAACTAGATATTAATTAAGTTTTGTAATTTTTTTTACAATCATCCTAGAAAGAATTAAGTAGAGTTGAGAGAAAATTAGATCTTGAAATTGGCAAGTTCAAAATCAAATTGTCAATTTTGTTGTTACAGCGAGAATTACGTCTAACCTAATTGATCTTATACATTGCTCTTCCTATAAAGATATTTAAAAACCTAATATAAGTTAATTTAGGTGAATTGACAACTTTAACTTTGTTCCAACATTATTCTTTTTGTACCGTTAGGATTTTGAAAACTCAAATTTTGAGCCGTAGCACGGACCCATCCGTGCTATGCATAGTACCATAGCCTCACTCTATGTTAATTATTACACTTTAGATTATTAGAGTTGATCATTAAACTATTAATAACTATTAATCCCAAAATTAGTATTGATAATAAGTCTTTCAAAAAATACAGTTTTCTGAATATCTTTCTCAAATTAAAATTTCCCACAACTCTCACGGTAAATCTTAGCCTGATTCAGTGACAACCGAACAAACCTTTAGTATATATATAAAGATTTTTTTAAACTTAAAATTATAGAAAAATAAGATGAAAGGTACAAATCAATTCCTACAAATAATTAATTAGCCTTCCTTTTGACTGAGAATAGTAGAGATGTTTATACACGTTTAATTTCCCCATGCTTAATTAGTTGGTATTGAAGGGATAACATCGTTGCATTAATTGGGTAGGTAACTGATTTTTACCAAGTTGTATAATTGAAGCCTTTTGGGGTAACTAATGGTGATTAATTAAGATATTGTTATCTGGAAGTTTCTAACAACTGGTGACTTTTTGTGCTCACTATAAATCATCCTTCCGGGATTAGATAGAAATGAACTCTCTCAGTTATTCTCCATATATTATATATATAAGTAAAAAAATAAATTGATCTTATGCATGGATCAAGTTGTATGGAGGAGCAATTGGTAAACTATTTCTACAAGTGGATGCTCCAAGAAGTGCCATGCATGGAGGGATGATGCATGGCTAGCATGCACAGCATTCTCAGAGCCTACTGCATTATACAATTTCCAGGCAATTTCTATTTAAGTATATATTATGTTGATTAATAATTAATTAGTTATCAATAGCTCTTTGGCGATTGCTTTTTAAGTAATTTTTTGTTTTGTTGGTCAGTTTAGATATCTAGTAGGTTTTCATTAATCTAGCTCCACTCCTGAGGTTATGATGTAACTAATTAATAAAGGAAGGCAATTTTAATTTAACTTAAAAAACTAATTGGCAGGTCATCCAACCGAAACCAACTCAGGTGCTTTTCTCAGAGACAAGCACCTGCGTGCTTTTCCGATCCGAACCATTCAAAATTTCCCGTTTGCGTATCTCGATAAAGTAACTTTTTCAAACACAGATCTCAACAAATTTGAATGGTTCGGATCGGAAAAGCACGGAGGTGCTTTTCTATGAGAAAAGCACCAGAGTCGGACTCCATCCAACCAAACAGTGTATTGAGAGTAGGGCAAGCTAGCATTAACTGTACTGCACATTTTACTGATAATATGTTTCTAATTAATGTTCTATAGCTCACAATGTAAATAACTAATTGATTGAGATCTTTTGACAATCTTGACAATATATTTCCAAACTAATTTATAAAAGTTCCAATTTTTTTTTTTATAGACATAGTGTTGGACTTATGCATTGATTGTGTATCCAATTTCATATAGTCTATTTCTACTTGCTACAATAGTAAGTAGAAATAGAGTATCTCATCTTGATCCCCATTTTCAATAAAAAAAAAGAACGAAAGAGAGAAGATGAGATAAAGCAAGCAACACAACACAACACAACACAACACAAGTAGAGACTAGAGAGTGTTGTAGTAGAGATGTATACTTAGAGGTTCTATAATTAAATAGTAAAGTTGTAATATTGTAATTTTACAAATCATCACTATCTATAATTAACAGAGAATTTGGAAATTATATATCTTGACCGCTAAATAAAAAATTGATTCATACTCGACACGTACGATTATGTGTGGGAAGTGAATTGCATAACGATTCATTTGTAAGAGGGAATTTTATTTATAGTTGACATATAATGTACTTTCAGATTAATTAGTGAGAATGAGATGTGGGAGGACAATCAACTAATGTAATATACTTTGCATCGATTTATCAAATCTATCAAATTATTTTATCTAATTTGACCTATTGATGGGATGGCATAATTCAATACTTTGCATCTATCAATTTCATCAATCTGATCTAACCTATTAATCGGATTACATCAATCGGATTAGATCAAATTTTACATTTTTTTGAATTTTTTTACTATTTATTAAGTATTTTACAAAATTCAATGGTCTGAATAGTTTTTGTAAAATACTTAATAAATAGTAAAAAAATTCAAAAAAAATGTAAAATTTGACCTCCAAGTACATTTTAATATGGAGATAATGTTGAACGGTCGGATCGACTGTTTGAACTTTGAAAATGAAAATATGTTCATTTTACAAATAGGTCCTTATGTCTATAGAAACATCTCTCTAAAATATTATTGACCAGACGGACTATGAAGAAAAACTAATTTATGGGCCATTCACTTAACAGCTGGACCCAATATTTAAAGGATTTTATTGCTCTGTTAATACAAACTGGGATGATTTATGTGTCTGGAACTCTTGATAAATGCGTAATTAATCCATGGATAAAAATTGAAATATTTGGGCTCTGTCAGCGTTACAGGAATTAAAATGCTTCAAAGGGCTGAAACAATAGTTGGGCCGGCCCATTTTCCTTTGAAGACTTCCCCAGTCTGTGAACCCTTCGTTAGAGATTATAAAGCGTTAAGATTAGTGTTAAGCCTGATGTAAGCGTGACGAAATAATATAGAGACCCAGGACCTATTTTAGATTTTTTTTTTATTCTTAGTAGGAATTTACTTAAATGCCCTTGCTGGTTTTGGTCATATCATCATATCATCATATGCGCAACAGGGACCAGTTCCGGCCTATGGCAGAATCTAGCAGCTGCCACATTATAATCAAAAATTGATTGGAGAATGTTGTTTTCTCATTGGATCTATTTAAGCTAGATTTTTACCAGTTATTTAATTACTTGATTTATTAAACAATTTTGTTATTGATAGCTTCTTTAATTTAATACTTTGTATAATTTTTTTAAAATTGAATATAAATGCTCTCTATCACAGATAACAAGTCTCCACCTCACCATTCCACGTGTCATGTTTATCACAGACTAGTATTTTATTGATTTTCTATTACAGATTATTCCACATAAAGACTAGTATTTTATTGATTGTTTTTTTATTTTAAAAAAGCCACTTAGATATTAATTCGGTTTTTATTTTATCCTAAACACTACATATGAATTAACTTTAATTCTAGTGGCTAAAAGGAATTCATTCTGTATGAATTATGAAAAGTTACTGCATTGTTATTTACACTAGACAACAAAATAAAAAAGCAAACCAAAAAAGACCAAAACTAATACCAAATTAAAACTATACTTCCCACAGCAACCTATACAAGTCCAATTATTAATCCCTTTATAGCCCAAGTGCTGTCTCTAAACAGAGCAACATATGTCCAAACGAAACAAAGATTAATTAGCCTATGTGATACGTCCTATTCCGGGGAGTAGGCTGTATGAGGAGAGAGTTAGAGACTTGAGCTCGTCTCGTCTCGAGAAGACGGGCCGTGATATGTCTTATTCCAGGAGAGTAGTAAGTATGGGGAGAGAATT
The DNA here is from genome assembly GCA_025461125.1 of Carex kokanica. Classification (NCBI taxonomy): domain Eukaryota; kingdom Viridiplantae; phylum Streptophyta; class Magnoliopsida; order Poales; family Cyperaceae; genus Carex; species Carex kokanica. The sequence goes on from JAJGRX010001428.1 coordinate 1,019,198, forward strand.
AGAGACTTGGGCTTGTCCCGTCTCGAGAAGACGGGCCGAGGTAAAGGAAAGTGGAAAGTTGTGGAGGTATTCGGACTCTATCCTGTATGATACCTCGCATTTTGAAAGATTCGACCCCTGTTTGAAGGAGCTGCTTACCTTAAATAGGTCACCCCTAACCGCTATTACTCGTTGTCAGAACGGTTAGGGGAGTTCGCATAAAGGCGGTGACACCCGCGTAAACGGTGGTGACAATAAGCTGAAATCAGACTGGGCCTTATCGGATATGGCCCAAACTGACTTCGTCATGCGTAATTGTTTCGGGCTGATTGGACGAGGCCCGGTTTGGACCTTGTCGGATCGTCTAGTTGCTGGGCTGCGGGCCTCATTTCTTTTGGTCTCAGGCTGGCCCTGGGAGGGGGTCCGGATCTCGAGTTGTTCTTGGGCTTGTTCCGCGCGACCCATCTGAGCCTTATTGGGTTGGCTTGTTGCCGGATCATGGGCCCTATTTCTTTTGGTCTCGGGTTGGCCTCGACAGGGGGGTCCGAATCCCGAACTGTTCTTGGCCCATGATTGGCTTATTGAGGGCCTTATTTCATTTGACCCCGGGTTGGCCCTTAATGGGGTCCGAATCCCGAATTGTTTATAGGCCATGATTGAGCTAGTTGAGGGCCACTGGCACATGACCCTATCACTATGTAACTGGGCAGCACAAAAGATATATCGAAAAAGTATAGAACTTGTTGGAAAACAAATATGCAATTTAGCCCCCCATGTTTTTAAGAATTCTACACATCTCCTCAGTTTGAACTTTCAAGGCTTGATTGGGTGTCATCAAGTTGGATAACATCATCAGTGTAGATTCTCTAAGTAATTAGCTAGGCACCATGGTCCAATAGGAAAAATATGACATAATATTAGTATAGATTGTTTAAGGGTGACCAGATCTGACCGACCTCTATTTACTTGTTTCAAAACACTAAATTTTGAGAAAAATAGAAGAGAAGAGGAGGTGGACCCTATATACAAACTATTCAAATTTTGTAACTCTTAAAGTGAGTACCGAGGGGAATGGACTCTGCTGCTTTTCCGACAGAAAAGCAGGATCCTGCTTTTCTGCATTTCACCATTCAAAATTTTTCATTTCACGCATCTCGATATAGAAACTTTTTCATGCACAAATCTCGACGAATTTGAATGGTTGGATCTGGAAAAGCTGGTTGCTACTTTTCTATCAGAAAAGCAGCAGAGTCGGACCCGTACCGAGGAGGTAAACTATTTACGCTACCTCTCTTTTCTTTTCTTTCTTTCCCTCTCCTTGTCTAAAGTATGGAAGCTAATCTTCTGCCCACACATAGGTAGGAAAATCCTGCCAACAGGCCAAGTGTTTTTTTTTTTTTTGAAATCCAAGTAATAAGAAAATAGAGATGTTTACAACGTCATAGAGCTAAAATCTAAACTAATTAACTACTCTAAAGCAAATTGCATCCTATATATTAAATGAGGACGTAATTTTGTATTATTGTATAAACATATCCATATAATTGTTCTGTGTATCTGACAAAACCTTGTGTACTACGTACCCTTTTTGAAATTTATACAGATAAATAATAATCGAGTAGAAGAAAGTACATAATTTAATAAACTTAATATTCCTTAACCAAACTATGTTGCTTAATTAACCAAACTACGTTGTCTGGCTTCCACTGCAACCATATTCCATGATATTTAATTATAATTGGTAATTGGCAAAGCTTAATTAATTACCCTCTAAAATCTAAGCAAAGGACTCGGATCTCTTCTTTGTGATCTACAAATTGAGATCAGCTTTGTGTTTGTTTTACAAAGTATATTTTTAATAACTCTTGATATAGTATCTACATGAATAGTTGTTTAATCTGTGAGGATAAAAAATAACTATTGTTGAGAATAAGCCGACATAAGTTACTATTAATAAAGATATCTTTAATAACAGATGCATTTAACCGGTCTGAGTCTTTTGATTCAAACAATTGTCCTGGAGAAAAATTATGTAATTGGATCCAATTCCCCTCATAAATTCTTCTTTACCGCTCTTTGAAATTAACATTTTATTCAATCCTTCAGCTGTCAAAAGAATGAGATGTAAATTACATCAAGAGATAAGGAGACTAATTAATAGAGATATCTGGAGAAATAAGCCATTTTCATTTGAGAATCTTTTCCTTTATCTCTCTCTAAATAGACCTGACACCACCTTTCCTTTATATTATCTGAAAAATCTTATTAATTATTGTAACAAAAAATCTATCAAGTACAGTGAAAACTATGTACATCACTTATTCAAGTATACTTTATATGATCGCTTTTATATTAAATTACTGAGAGCAAAATTATCAATCATGGCATTGAATGCCCCGAAATTTTTTTAGTTACCACATGATTAAATCAAAATTAAATGAATACCACCGGATCAACTATTTTTTCAATCCTACCACCCACGTGGACTGAATTTGTGCACCAAGATAGTGCGGTGCGCAGACTGGGTTGGCAATGATCTACATTGTCTGGCTACATTTAATATTATTTGATGATTAATACATAACATGTGTTACATCCACAACTAATTAATGTACAATATCAACAATATTCTATATATTATTTTGGCCTATTCAGAAAATATTGTGAACCCATTACTGAATGACAACACGAATGCCAATAAAATATTCAACACACACCAAACCCTAGTGTGGTACTTGATGTATAACTGAAACATTTTGTATGCTCATGCTCGTCAATGTGTTTATTCCATCAAGTGAAATAACAAAAATTGTCTTTGGTTGTTGTTTTTTTTATATAGTCACTGTTACAGATAGGTGAGGCTCTTTTCAACAATTTTGTCTCACCACATGTTGAAATGGCATGAAAGAGAGCGACTAGACATTTTTTTTTTTCCTTTTGACGAATATTAACGGGTCTGTTTCACACAAATTTCTATATATGAAAATCCATATAACGCGTAACAGACAAGACGACCCTACCTAATTTGGGATTCTTGTCCAATCAAGTGAGATATTGTTACCTCCCTTTCCAAAACTGTAGGAGAGAGAGAGAGGGAGAAAGGGAGAGAGGAAAATCAGGAGCACCAATCAGTAAGTTATAATTATTAGTTAGCTTGCTATATGTTAAAGTTAACTTAGGGTTATTTTAATAGTAAAATTATACTCCGTAGGCTCCACATTTATGAAAAAGGAGAAACAAACATAATATTATGGCCCATAATTAGCTACCTCGTATACTGTACACTACGTACATATTATTCTACGTACAAATTAATAGAGTGCCGACATTTTAATCACCAATCGAATCGTTGGAGCAATTGCTTCCAACCTTCAAACAAACAAAAAAGAATAGAGTGCCAACTTTAATTTCATCAGAAAATAAACGTGCTATATATAGGTCGGGTGCAAGTGGTTGTATATATATATATACAAGTATAATTTGTATACTAATACAAGTAGAGTTGGTACATATATGTAGACGGCATGCATGATGCATCTAATTAATTAGTTGCATGCCTTTTCTTTTAATTCTATTTTTGCATTTAATCGTCAACAGTCTTCGGCTGTGATGAGGTTTGCATTCTTTATTAATCCAACACATATGTGATCTCTTCAGGATTTGGAGATGGTTTGCAAATTTGTGACTTCATTTTTTGGTCATATTGTGCTTTTGATATTTAAGTCGATCTCCTAGCTGTTCACATCGAATTGAAGTATAAAGCAATTAGGTTTTTTTGTTGTTGCATGTATCCAACCCTAATCCTTTTGTACTCGTTGCTTTTGCTTTTTTCTCTCTTGGATCAACCAACTCGTCAGGCTATTTTCAATTTACCTCATGAATGGACAACTTTGTATTTTTCCGTGGAAAATTTTCATAGATTTCCTTTATTGTGGTTAACATTTTAATTGCATTTTCCTCTGTTTACAATGACAAATCTTTAAAATGTGGTTGACATATACCGTGTGATATTACATCAAGTCGTTACAATTGCATATGCTTCCTTTTTAAGTCTACATGTAGGATTAGGACAATTCAAAAGATTAAGACTTCCAAACTAAACTATCCTTTATTAACAGGCGATTTGGAAGTAGAAGCTTCAAGGATACAATGAGGGCTTGATTGATGATCATAATTTGAAAATCAAATTTCACATATTTGCCTCGCTATATCTACTTTCTTTGCCACCTTCGTCCATATCATCTATCAATTTTCCATTTCTTTGTTTGAATTGTAAGATCCATTGTCGTCCTTTTCTCCTTAACTATTGAAGTTTCATAATTCTCAGTTTATACAAGTTGTGCAAAATGGCTTTAGCATCAACAGCTAAAGTAATTCTTGGGTCGTTTGCCTTTTGCATATTTTGGGTTTTGGCTGTCTTCCCCGCTGTTCCCTTTTTGCCGATCGGTCGAACCGCTGGTTCTCTGTTAGGTGCCATGCTCATGGTAGTCTTTGAGGTACTATCACCTGATGAGGCATATGCCGCTATTGATCTCCCAATTCTGGGCCTTTTGTTTGGCACCATGGTAGTGAGTGCCTTTCTTGAACAAGCTGACATGTTCCAGTATTTGGGACAACTCCTCGCATGGAAGAGTCGGGGCGGTAAAGACTTGCTGTTTCGTGTTTGTCTCATATCGGCTTTTTCTAGTGCGCTTTTCACCAATGATACAGTTTGTGTTGTCCTAACTGAGTTTGTTTTAAAAATAGCAAGACAGAACAACTTGCCTGCTCAACCATTTCTTTTAGCCCTAGCCTCTAGTGCCAATATCGGGTCATCCGCCACACCAATTGGCAACCCGCAAAACCTTGTCATAGCCGTACGCAGTGGGATCTCGTTTGGTGCGTTCTTGAAGGGAATAGTAGGCGCAATGCTTGTGGGCGTGCTGATAAATGCGGCAATTTTAATGGGGTACTTTTGGAAGGTCTTGTCAGCCGAGACGAAAGATATCGAGGCGGCGCCAGTTAAACCAGAAGAGTTGGAAATAGAAAATGGGGTGATTTCTCATCGGTTTTCACCGGCTACTATGTCACATCAAACATCATTCACCTCCCAAGACCTAGATGCGGCATTGTCTACTACGGGTGTCCCTAGCATCGGTGACCTTAGCTTGAGAAGTAGGCAGTGCATTAATGAGACCGAAGTAGAACCTTCAGCAGCCGGTGCAATTTCTAGTACAGGTGAACCTGTTGGTTTGGTTGATGGAACGGCCTCAAGACCTTCCCTGAGGCCGAACGGGAGTATGCAGAGGGTGATTGACGTAGAGGAGTCAGTACCGGAGGTGAAAGAAGTTTCGGGTGGCGGGTGGAAGAGAATTGCTTGGAAGGTTTCAGTTTATCTTGTGACATTAGGAATGCTAGTAGCATTACTAATGGGTCTAAATTTATCTTGGACGGCCCTCACCGCAGCTATGGTCTTGGTAGTGATTGATTTTAAGGATGCACAACAATGCTTAGAGAAGGTAATATATATTTTGACTTAATTTAGATTCTTCATATATTTATTTTTACTAATATGTAAACTATATGATTATATATATGTTCAACATATATTATATATATATACTAACATAGGGATTTTTAATATGCAGGTTTCATACTCTTTGCTGATATTCTTTTGTGGCATGTTTATAACTGTCGATGGGTTCAACAGGACCGGTATACCAAGTGCTATGTGGGACCTAGTGGAACCGTATTCGCAAATAAACACAGCTGGGGGTGTTGCCATTCTTTCCCTCATGGTACTTGTCCTTTCAAATATCGCCTCAAATGTTCCAACAGGTCCGTACAACTATTCATTGATTTGCTTTATTGGCTTTTTCTATCTGTCAATTTGTTATTTAGATTTTTCACAAAGATATTTAGTTTGCAAGTACATATTCATATGGAGATCATGCATGTTGAACGGTTCGGATCAACCGTTAGGATTTTGAAAACTCAAATATTGAGCCGTAGCACGGAGACCCTCTATACTACGCGTAGCACCGTAGCCAACTCCTATATATATATATATATATAGAGAGAGAGAGAGAGAGAGAGATGGGCTATGATGAGTTGCGAAGTAAGAGGTCATTTTTACTTCACGCTCATATTTTTATTTTGAAAATCTAAACAACCGATCCGAACCGCTCAACATGATCTCCATATTGAAATGTGTTTGGAGACCAAATTTTATATTTTTTGGAATTTTTTTACTATTTATTAAGCCACTTTGAAAATCGCTGATCGAATGGTCTAGAAGTTTTTACTGTTTTTTACTGTTCACTCAAATCAGTGATTTTCAAAGTGGCTTAATAAATAGTAAAAAAATCCAAAAAAAATGTAAAATTTGGTCTCCAAGCACATTTCAATATGGAGATCATGTTGAGCGGCTCGGATCGATGGTTTGAATTTTCAAAATGGAATATGAGCGTGAAGTAAAACGTTGTTTTACTTCACAACTCACCATAGTCTATCTATATATATATTCCATATAGTACGCTAATATTAGTATAATATGATTTCATTTTTTTTTTCCTATTTTTGTTTGGTCTCCTTTCATTATATTAGGGGCCTACTAATAATTGTCTAAAATGTTATCTTTCAACTTGAACTCGCTCATTAACCGAAATTTATCACGTGTGTGAACCTTCTATATATACAAAATATTTAAATTAAATGAGAAATATATATATAAATATTTTTGTACAGTGTTCATATTTATCTGAATTAATTTTTAATTAGTTCACACACGCCATATCTGTCAATCCCTTCATTAGGACGGGGACGAGTTTTTTTTTATTTTTTTTTATTTTTATGGTTGGCATAAATAATGCCAACAAATGGATTGATAAAAAAGGAGTTTATGTACACAGCTCTAATAATCACATCTAACTAACTATATATATACAAAAAGGAAGATGAAAATGAAAAAGTCTAAAAATAAGTGTAATACACATATAAATACAAGGAAGCGTATCCTCTGCGGAGTTTAGGGTGCGGAGCTTTTAATCTGATCCGTTCATTTTGATCGGACAGACTAGATCAGATCTTGTCCGAATTGAAAAAAACGAATGGATCAGATTAAAACGAACAGATCAGATCAAAACGAACGGATCAGATTAAAAGCTCCGCATGACTCCGCACCCTTAAACTCCGCAGAGGATACAGGTCCATAAATACAACTCATTCTCCTCAAATGGAGGTCATCCATAGTATAATTTCCATAGCCATATCATTGATGAGGCCATGCACTAATTTGTGCTTATTTGGAAAGAGCCTCCTATTTCTCTCACACCTAATTATAGGGATCGAATTGTTAACATGTTCTTTTTTTCCTATTCTCTTTCATTCAATTTATAGGGAATCTAAGATCAAATTTTGATTTATGTTTTGAATTTGAGGATACTGATAGATTGAATTAATTTTAATTTTAATTAATGTTTGCTTCATTAAAGGTTATATACGCATATAATATAGATTGCTCAGTTTGGATGGGGAATCAAGCAAATATTAAAGTTTTGATGTGATAGCTGAATTTTTGATGAATATGTGGACCGTAATTTATTTTCTTTTGGACAAAACTGTAACAATATAATTAATACATTTGGCAGCAACTCCCTGTTTTTTGTCCCCACAAGCAATATTGTTTCTTGCCAAATAAATTATTTAAACAACAGTTTAGCCTAATAATTAACTCAATTATTGTCATTTGTGCAATTAATTGAAATGTAGCGCCCATCAAGTAAAAAAAAAAAAAACCAAAAGTTTAAAATGAAGACTCAATTAATGTGCAATGTAGCTCATCAAGTAAAAAAAAAAACAAAAGTTAAAAATGTATCAATTAATAAGCATACAGTAATCCTTCTCTCAGTTAGTTAATTATGATATATATATATATACAAGTTAAATGGGGATTGATATGTGTCTTAATTTCAGTTCTACTGCTTGGAACAAGAGTGGCTTCTTCAGCAGCTAAGATTTCCCCAGCTGAAGTTACAAAAGCATGGCTTATTCTTGCATTCGTTAGTACAGTCGCTGGCAACCTCTCTCTTCTAGGCTCAGCTGCCAATTTGATAGTATGCGAACAAGCTCGGAGGGCACAGGTTTCAGGATATAACCTCTCATTTTACAGCCACCTTCGTTTTGGGCTCCCTTCTACTCTTGTGGTTACTGCCGTGGGGTTGCTTCTTGTTACTATCACTTGAATCCAAACAAATTAAGGGTGCTGTTTTTCTTTGACTAGGTTTTATAATTTACTGTGGTGTAATAAGTGGAGAATTTCCACATTAGTTGCATGTACTCAAGTTGTATTGCGTCAAGCTAGCAGCATGGTTAGACCAATGTATGGTTAGACCAATGTACTTGAAGAAAATGGGTGCATTATGGGTAGACTTAAATGTGGAGATAAGAATATGGGAACACTAAAGTAATGTTGGTCTAGTCTTGAATATATGTTACTTCTTATAATGACATGAAAATTGGTGGTTGGTAGTACACCATTTTCTTTCAAAGAAACATAATAACAAAATAGGCTTCTGTCATTAAAAATAAAAACAAAATAGGCGGAGCCACTTGTAATTAAGAATGTACTAGCTACACGGTTCCACCTATATATAGTGTGGACACTGGACAGAGATTGAACGCTTGAATCAACACTGACTGAATCTACTTGACGCCATCTTTTCTTTGTTCATTGCATTGTTTATAGAAAAGTATTTTAGTTTCTTCATCTTCGGCCAATTGACAAAGAGTTGAAAATTTGATAAAGAAATATGAAATTATTTCAGAAAATTTGATGAAGTAGGAGAAGTTTGTGGCAATTGACCAATATATTAAGTTATCGTTTGAATGATTTGAAGGTTATTATATATATATAGAGAGAGAGAGAAAGAGAGTGGCTAATATCAAAACGTTTGCATCAAGGTTCTCGTGCAACCAAGTTGTTTTTCGATTTTCAAAGTCCAAACAGTTGATCCAAACCATTAGATGTTCAATCTATATTAAAATCTGCTTGAAAACCAAATTTTACATTTTTTAGAATTTTTTTACTATTTATTAAGCCACTTTGAAAATTACTGATCCGGGTGAATAATAAAAACAGTGCAACCAAATTCTGGACCATGTGATTAGCAATTTTCAAAGTGGCTTAATAAATAGTAAAAAAAAATTCCAAAAAATGTAAAATTTGGTCTCCAAGTAGATTTTAATATAGATTGAACATCTAACGATTTGGATCGATTGTTTGGACTTTGAAAATCCGAAAACGACTTCGTTGCACGAGGGCCTTGGTGCAAATGTTTTGATATTAGCCACTATATATATAGAGAGAGAGAGAGAGAGAGAGAGAGAATGGCTAATATCAAAACGTTTGTTCCTGGACTCAGGAACAAACGATTCAGTTCTCCAATTTCCAAAGTTCAAACAACAAATCCAAACCGTTAGATGTTCAATCTATATTAAAATGTGCTTGGAGACCAAATTTTACATTTTTTGGAATTTTTTACTATTTATTAAGGTAGTTTGAAAACCGCTGTTTTTATTAAATTTCTGCAGCATTGAAAAACAGCGGTTTTCAAACCAGCTTAATAAATAGTAAAAAAATTTCAAAAAATGTAAAATTTGGTCTCCAAGCACATTTTAATATAGATTGAACATCTAACGGTTTGGATTTGTTGTTTGAACTTTGGAAATTGGAGAACTGAATCGTTTGTTCCTGAGTTCAGGAACAAACGTTTTGATATTAGCCATTCTCTCTCTCTATATATATATATAGGAGGGATTCGATTACCACATTTCAAAGTTACCACAATTATTTTCTATATTTTCAAAGTCCAAATCGTCGATCCAAACCATTCAACATGATCTCTGTTGTTGCAAGCAATACTCTTAGTATGCTATTTGACTAATTTGCAAAACATACAATAATTGAATTTAACAATTTCTTGGAGTTAAGATATTTTACAGGTTCAAGATAATTGGAATTGCAATATGGATCAGTTGACTTGAAGAAATCATCAAGACATTTATCAAGAATTCAAATTGTAAAATTATAGACTTGGTAAAATAGATTTGATGTTGAAACAGGGAACAATCGTTACCAACGATTATATAATCGTTGTAACGATTATAAAAGCTGCACAGAAAATCGAATTTCCAGAGAACAATAGTTACCAACGATTATTAATAGTTGTAACGATTATAATAGTTACCAACGATTATATAATAGTTGTAACGATTATAAAAACTGCACAGGAAATCAAATTTCCAGAGAACAATAGTTACCAACGATTATATAATAGTTGTAACGATTATAATAGTTGGTAACGATTATATAATAGTTGTAACGATTATCAAATTCTCGCAGAAGCTCAAATTTGGCTGAAACCCTAATTGCATATAAAATACTAATCGTTATAACGATTAGACAAACGTTGGTAACGATTGTAGGCAGACTGCTCTTTCCGAAGCTGCCTCTATAAATAGAGCAATTAGGTTTTCTTCCAAAAACAAGGAGCCGCCCCATCTTTTCAAAAGTGAATTTTCTGTGTGCTTAAGTCCCTCCATTGTTGAGAGAGCTTAGAACTTCAAAATCCCTCAAACAACCTCAAATCTACTTCACTAATCTTGAGTTAGATTAGGTTAGAGTAAGTTTTTGAGTGTTTCTCTTGAGAATCTAAACTTAGAGACTTCGTTCTTTACTCGAGTTGGCCGTGTGACTTCCCGTTGGTTGTAAGGGCTCACCGGTTCACAAGTTGTAACCTTTCTTGTTGGGTAATAGAAAGGCGCACCGAGAAGCGGTTGCGACGCCCCGGAGACGTAGGCCATTTTGCCGAAATCCGTTAACATCCCGCGTGTCAATTTTCTCTAAACTCTTCTATTTACTTTATTTGCATTTAATTTTGATTTTTTAAAGTAAATTAGTGGTGCCTTAGGGACAACAATCTCTACAATAAAATGTGCTTGCAGATCAAATTTTACATTTTTTTGAATTTTTTCACTATTTATTAAGTATTTTATAAAAACTAGTCAAATTCAGACCATTGAATTTTGTACCCATCTTAATAAATAGTAAAAAAAATTCAAAAAAATGTAAAATTTGATCTGCAAGCACATTTTATTACGGAGATCATGTTGAACGGTTTGGATCGACAATTTGGACTTTGAAAATATAGAAAATGGTTAACTTTGTGGTAACTTTGAAACATAGTCATCGGTTCCCTCCTCATATATATATATATATATATATATATATATATATATATATATATGAGTGAGGCTATGGTGCTATGCATAGCACGGATGGCTAGTGTACTACGGCTCAATATGGTACTTTTTAAAATCCTAACGGTCGATCCGACCGTTCAATGTGATAACCATATGAATATGTACTTGCAAACTAAATTTTATATTTTTTCGAATTTTTTTACTATTTTTTCAGATAGGTAGAATTTTGATGGTCCAGAATTTTCAAAAAACACTGATTTTTCTACCTATCTGAAAAAATAGTAAAAAAATTCAAAAAATATAAAATTTAGTTTGCAAGTACATATTCATATGGATATCACATTGAACGGTCGGATCGACCGTTAGGATTTTAAAAAGTACCATATTGAGCCGTAGTACACTAGCCATTGGTGCTATGCATAGCACCATAGCCTCACTCTATATATATATATATATATATATATATATATATATATATATATATGAATTTTGCTATTGTACTTCGCGAAGTAAAACCAATATTTTACTTCACGCTCATATTCCCATTTTCAAAATCCAAAATGTCGATCTGACTGTTCAAGTTGTTCTCCATATTAAAATGTGCTTGGAGACCAAATTTTACATTTTTGGAATTTTTTTACTATTTATTAAGCCACTTTGAAAATCGCTGATCCATTGGTCCAGAATTTTTTACTGTTTTTTACTATTTACAATGGATCAGCGATTTTCAAAGTGGCTTAATAAATAGTAAAAAAATTCCAAAAAATGTAAAATTTGGTCTCCAACCACATATCAATATGGAGAACAACTTGAATGGTTCGGATCGACGATTTGGATTTTGGAAATGAGAGTATGAGCGTGAAGTAAAACGAAGTTTTACTTCGCGAAGTACAATAGCCCTACTCTATATATATAATTTTGCTATTGTACTTCGCGAAGTAAAAACCAATATTTTACTTCACGCTCATATTCCTATTTTCAAAATCCAAAACGTCGATCCAACCGTTCAAGTTGTTCTCCATATTGAAATGTGCTTGGAGACCAAATTTTACATTTTTTGAAATTTTTTACTATTTATTAAGCCACTTTGAAAATCGCTGATCCATTGGTCCAGAATTTTTTACTGTTTTTTACTGTTCATAATCAATCAGCGATTTTCAAAGTGGCTTAATAAATAGTAAAAAAATTCCAAAAAATGTAAAATTTGGTCTCCAAGCACATTTCAATATGGAGAACAACTTGAACGGTTCAGATTGATGATTTAGAATTTGGAAATGGGAGTATAAGCGTGAAGTAAAACGAAGTTTTACTTCGCAAAGTACAATAGCCCTACTATATATATATATATATAGAGAATGGCTAATATCAAAACGTTTGTTCCTGGGCTCAGGAACAAACGATTCCGTTCTCCCATTTCCAAAGTTCAAACAACAAATCCAAACAGTTAGATGTTCAATCTATATTAAAATGTGCTTGGAGACCAAATTTTACATTTTTTGGAATTTTTTTACTATTTATTAAGCTAGTTTGAAAATCGCTGTTTTTATGAAATTTCTGCAGTATTGAAAAACAGCGGTTTTCAAACCAGCTTAATAAATAGTAAAAAAATTCCAAAAAATGTAAAATTTGGTCTCCAAGCACATTTTAATATAGATTGAACATCTAACGGTTTGGATTTGTTGTTTGAACTTCAGAAATTGGAGAACGGAACCGTTTGTTCCTGAGCCCAGGAACAAACGTTTTGATATTAGCCATTCTCTCTCTCTCTCTCTCTCTCTCTCTCTCTATATATATATATATATATATATATATATAGAGCTGGGCTATGGTGAGTTGTGAAGTAAGATGTCATTTTTACTTCACGCTCATATTTTTATTTTGAAAATCTAAACAACCGATCCGAACCGCTCAACATGTTCTCCATATTGAAATGTGCTTGGAGACCAAATTTTATATTTTTTGGAATTTTTTTACTATTTATTATGCCACTTTGAAAATCGCTGATCGAATGGTCCAGAATTTTTTACTGTTTTTTACTGTTCACCCGGATCTGAGATTTTCAAAGTGGCTTAATAAATAGTAAAAAAATTCCAAAAAATGTAAAATTTGGTCTCCAAGCACATTTCAATATGGAGCACATGTTAAGCGGTTCGAATCGGTTGTTTAGATTTTCAAAATGGAGTATGAGCGTGAAGTAAAACGACGTTTTACTTCACAACTCACCATAGTCAATCTCTATATATATATATATATATATATATATATATATATATAGAATTTTGCTATTGTGCTTCATGAAGTAAAACCAATATTTTACTTCACGCTCATACACCCATTTCCAAAATCCAAATCGTCGATCTGACCGTTCAAGTTGTTCTCTATATTGAAATGTGCTTGGAGACCAAATTTTACATTTTTTGGAATTTTTTTACTATTTATTAAGCCACTTTGAAAGTCTATATATATATATATATATATATATATATATATATATATATATATATATATTGTGAAATAAAAACAAAATAGGCTTCTGTCATTAAAAATAAAACCAAAATAGGCTGAGCCACTTGTAATTAAGAATGTACTAGCTACATGGTTCGACCTATAGTGTGGACACTGGACAGAGATTGAACGCTTGAATCAACACTGACTGAATCTACTTGACGCCATCTTTTCTTTGTTCATTGCATTGTTTATAGAAAAGTATTTTAGTTTCTTCATCTTCGGGCAATTGACAAAGAGTTGAAAATTTGATAAAGAAATATGAAATTATTTCAGAAATTTTGATAAAGTAGGAGAAGTTTGTGGCAATTGACCAATATATTAAGTTATCGTTTGAATGATACGAAGGTTATTATATATATATATAGAGAGAGAGAGAGAGAGAGGGGTTGGCTAAGATACAAACGTTTGTTCCTAGGTCATGGAACAAACGGTTTGGTTCTCTAATTTTCAAAGTCCAAACAGTCAATACAAACCGTTAGATATTCAATCTATATTAAAAACAGTTTGGAGACCAAATTTTACATTTTTTGAAATTTTTTTACTATTTATTAAGATGGTTTGAAAATCACTGAATTTATTAAAATTATGCACTATTGGAAAACAACGATTTTCAAACCATCTTAATAAATAGTAAAAAAATTCTAAAAAACTTAAAATTTGGCCTCCAAGCTGATTTTAATATAGATTGAATATCTAACGGTTTGGATCGACTGGTTAGACTTTGAAAATCGGAGAACCAAACCGTTTGTTCCATAGCCTAGGAATAAACGTTTGTATCTTAGCCAACCTCTATATATATATATATCTCGGCTCATTTACAACCCTACCCTCGAGTCATGAGAAGAGTACTTCACATCTTAATTGTCCACTCCTAAAAGTATTTATTTCAAATTTTTTTTGACAGAATGCTATACTTTTAAACACTTGCATAATTTATTTTAACAGAAACCTAGTTACTTTTGAAATTTAATCATGAAAAAAAAACTGTGAGATTGTGTAATACGAAAATATTAAACCATAAATTTTAACAAAAATATTGTTCTCTTAAGCATCTAATTAACTAGTTTCTTTTAACAATTTTTAATTTTTTTTAACACATATCGTTATAATTCTCGAGGCACGTCTGGTAATAATATGGAAGTCATATATGAGTGGTCACCATTACGTTTCTGTACAATTATCAAATAGGTCTTGAGAATTCTTAATGAATAAGTATTAAATGGAATAAAGAAATATTGAAACAAAATAACTAAGTACTTACGAGAAATAGTTTTGTTGTAAATAACTAATTTAATATTAAAAACCACTGTCATTCAGTCATTTATTGTTAATATTATTATATGTTAGAACTCACCAATTTATTTTTAAAAATAACTAATTAAGCGTTTACATACATATAGATAGATAGAAAGAGACGAGATGAGACAGTAGCACAGTTGGCTAGAAGAAAAGATTCTAGAACTGTGGTTACTTAAAGATCGAGAGTTCGAGTCCGTTTCACAACTTTCGCATTATCCCCTCCAATTTATTTGATTGATGGTCAGATCGATGTAAATTAACCATGCATTAGTCAGACAATGAGTCAATCTATCTCTGTCCTTGTCAAAATTTAGTGGTGAGGGGTGAAACCCCGTCACAACACACAACAAATTCTTCCAAGGCATGGGTTTCTCGGTAGATCGAGTTTCATTAATTGAACTTACCCTTTTTGTCACTAGATTTCTATTTGAAACTGTCCAAAACTAAAAGGCACGTTAATTGGGTTTTAGCGGGTCTGCTTCTCTCAAGATGTACATATTTTTGTTCGGTTCTTTGAGTCTCACACTCACTACGTACTACAGAAGTATATATATATATATATATATATACATGAACAGCGGTTTTTCAACCAGTGTTGATGGCGATGATGCTGAAGATATATATAGCCTTCAACAACGGGTCAAAACTGGACTGCTGTTGATGCTGATCGATGATGGTGCTGATGCAGAAGATAACTAGGATGTTCTTAAGTTCACCAATTCTATCAGAATGATTTCAAATGATGAATTAAAACCGTTGAAACCAATTTATTTCACGAGTAACACATTTACATGTCAAATATATAAATTTTCGAATTAATTTAGTATAAAATTAAGTAGCTAAAAAAATTATAAGTTAATTCTCATACGTACATATATTTTTTTTAATCTTTTTTTACTATTTGAATTTATACTAAATTAATTTAAAAATATATAAATTTGATATGTAAATGCATCACTCGTGAAATAGATTGATTTCAACAATTTAGATTTTTATCATTTGAAATTAATTTGATAGATTTTAGAGTTGAGCTCACAAAAAACTCATAATTTAAATACACCGTCAGTTTGTGATCGGATAGTTCAAGATAATTTTTTTTTACTATTTCTCGCCACAATAATGATATGCGGTATCTATAGGAATTAGGGGTGTCAATGGTACATTTTTATCGTATTCGATAAGGCGGGTATGGATAAAGTTTTTTTTCGTTAGCTTATTGGATATAGGTATGGGTAAGAAGTTTTTTTTTTGTTAACTAAAAGGGTAAGGGTATGGGTAATGACTATTTCGTACCCATTACCCTATAGGTAATTATAAAATTTAAAATTATATATATTCAATTCAATCTCCAACGCACCTAGATTTATTATTCCATTTCAGTGCCCTAAACTGCGTATTTCTATTCCAGCGCATAAAGTTTGTATCTATGATATATTTTTTCTTCCCTCTTCGTTTTCGAGTTCAAATTTTGCAGTGAAAAATTATAATGAGTGAAAATGTAATTTAAATGGTTATCTTATGTAATGAGTAAAATATAATGAGTTTCTATGTTTATTTGTAAAATATAATAAAACTAATTATTATATTAGGATTATTCGTTATTCATCCGCTACCATTTTGTCACCCGATAATATTAACAGATACGGGTAGAGTAGGATAAGATTAATTCTTATGGGTAAGGATAGGATATGGCCGGGTAAGATTAATTTTAATGGGTATGGGTATGAAAATGTCTTCACCCGACCCGTACCGTACCCATTGACACCCCTAATAGGAATGTTGTCGGATCGGATATATTGAATAAATATATTGTATTATTATTTCGTCAACATATCATATTCTATATAAGCCGAAGAATCAGTGTAATCTAGTGGCAAAGATAATATTCTCAATGTGAGAAATCACATATTCAAAATCCGAAAAAGACAATTCTTTATAGATAATAAATAGTTAGATAGTTTAACTTTCAACCTTTCCTCAAAAAATATTCTATACAAACCGACCCGGATAATAAAAAACTATAATTATACCAACACATCAGGGGGGTCGAACCGATCAGACATGTTCAGATCAAATGAAAATTGTTTTATATTTTCCATATTTTATTGTTTGCATTTTTTTATTTTTATCAAGAAATTAAAAAAATTAAAGATGGCCATTCGATTCCCCCCACCGATTTCTTTTTTCCTACATTGGTTATGGTATTTTTGTGAGAAGAAATTATAGTTAACGCTTAACAATGTATGTGACAATTAATATAAGAGGAGGGTTCAAATGCACCATAATTTTTGTGCTTCAATATACTCTACATTCTTTATTTTTATTTTCAAAGTCCGAACAGTCTATCTGAACCGCTCAACATGATCTTCATAATAAAATATACTTGGAGACCAAATTTTATATTTTTTAGCATTTTTTTACTATTTTTTTAGATAGGTACAAAATCATTTTTTTAAGGAGATTCTGGACCATCCGATAAAGTGATATTGTACCTATGTAAAAAAATAGTAAAAAAATTCTAAAAAATATAAAATTTGGTCTCCAAGCATATTTTATTATGAAGATCATAATAATAAAATATGCTTGGAGACCAAATTTTATATTTTTTAGCATTTTTTTACTATTTTTTTTAGCCGAAATTTTTAAATATAGCACAGCTGGAAAAAAAATATACCAAAACGGCACAGTTTGGGGAGAATTTTAAATTTAGCACGGCCGCAGATCAGCTGAGCGGCCCCATTTCCTGGGGACCGCAGATCCGCTGAGCGGCCCCATATCAGCTGAGCGGTCCCCTGGAGGCCTATATAAGGGGGCCGCTGGTTTCAGTTTTTTCATTGATTCAAGAAGTTCAAATCCCTTCGTACTCGGGTAAGTTTTCTCTTCTTCTATTCTTGTTTAATTTTTTAGTTTAGGGTAGTAATTAGGTGTAGGGTTTAGGTTTAGGAGTAGGGTTTAGGATTAGGGTGTAGGATTAGGATTGATAATTAGAATTTAATTTAGAGTTAATAATTAGAATTGTTCCAAATTTTAATTGTCCCGCCAATAAAATTAAAATAGACTTGTACCAAAATTTAAGTAGGTATATTTAACCAAAATTAATTGTTTTAGCACCAATACTTAACTAGATTTGTACCAAAAATTAAATAGGTATATTTTACCAAAATCAATTATTTTAGCACCAATACTTAATTAGATTTGTACGAAAAATTAAATAGGTATATTAAATAGCCAAAATCAATTGTTTTAGCACCAATACTTAACTAGATTTGTACCAAAAATTAAATAGCCAAAATCAATTGTTTTAGCACCAATACTTAACTAGATTTGTACCAAAAATTAAATAGCCAAAATCAATTGTTTTAGTACCAATACTTAACTAGATTTGTACCAAAAATTAAATACAGCATGGCATCTGGTAGAGATATACCGTCTTCCAGTATGGGTATGCCATCTTCCAGTAGAGGTACACACCATGCCCATCCACCTACTCCATATCAGATGTCCCAGCACATCGATAGTGCTCTATCACAGACAGATATTCCGGGTATCCGGAGTCGCACTGACAGGGTCAGCGACTTCCTGTGGTACCCAAATTCAGAGCACCGGATTCTAGAGGCTGCCACCGGGGTAAGTTATAAATTAGTCATATTTATAAAAATACAATAAAACATAATCTTTTTTTATGAATGAACTTGATCTGATTTCTTACATAACTGCAGGGGTTGGATGCGGTTACGGTTCGTCACAACCGCATGTGGCTATCGTATCAGCCGGCGTACGGGGGGACATTACGCTCGATGGGATTATTCCAGCTATCACAGATGCGGGAGGAGAACCATGACGAGGGATTATCTTCCGGCCTCATCGAGCGATGGCGTCCCGAGACGCACACCTTTTATCTCCCACATGCTGAGATGACAGTCACCCTACAGGACGTCAGCTGTCTGTGGGGTATGACTATTACCGGGGAGCCGGTGACGGGTGTCGAGTACGGGGACTTCCGTCTATTGTGCGAGGAGTTGCTGGGTATCCCGCACGACCAGCTACAGAAAGAGAAGAAGAAAGGTGAGAGGTTTGCGATCTCGCCCAGTACCATCAGCTTGATGAAGTTGAGGACCAGATTCAAGGACTATCCGGATCATCCAGATCAGGTATGTAAATTGTACCTTATTTAATTCAAATAATATCAGATTTACTTGTAAACAATGTTCTAATTATATAAATAATAGGTGGTTGTTGACCGGCACATCCGCGCGTATATTCTTGAGATGATCACCTGTCGGTTGTTTCCGGATTCACACGGAGATCAGGTTCGGCTGTGCTACCTTCCGTTTCTGCGCGACCTGCCCACTGCGGGCAGGTTCAACTGGGGTGCGGCCACGCTGGCATGCTTATACAGGTAAGAAAATTATTCTTATCATATTTAAAATTTTCAAATATTATATAGTATAAGCAACTCTGACTTTGTGCATTGTTAAGGGGTCTTAATAATGCCTGCCTTAAGAAGAACAAGACCTTTGTTGGACCATGCATGTTACTACAGCATTGGTCCTACGCACATCTGATCGTAGGCCGCCCAGTCATAGCCAGACCGACTAATGTGCCGGACTGGGGCCAGCCCGAGCCAAACCAGTGCCCTGCATACGGCGCCAGATACTGTTACAAGAAGGTTTAGGTTGGAGCCGGACATGGCACGACACTCGGGATCACATTCTGGAGACAGGAGATCGAGCATCTGAGAGATGATCCCGAGTATGTCACCTGGGAGCCCTACAGAGAATATGTGAGTCTACTTTTATTATAATTTTGAATTTGAAAAAACTTATATCAATTCATACTTTATTTGCATTGATATATGGTATGTGATGTCTCATTATTTGATCGATTGTTTCGACCTATTTCCAGACCAAATATCATGTTTTGAATAACTAAATTGCACTGTTTACATTGAAATATCGATAGAATATGGTACTGCTGCAGTTTGGTTATAACTTTGCAGGAAACGGGCGAAAACAAGCAAAAGGGCAGAGTTCTGACTTCCTCCATGCGAGCCGCATCCAACCTGACGCGGGTCGCATCACAGCCCAGCGCGACCTCAGACGCGACCCTCACAGCGCGCACCAGACTCAACCCGATGCGGGTCGCATCCGAAGCCATGCGGGTCGCGTCAAATTAGCTGCGCCAGGCCCAATTGAGGCCCAGTAAGACCTCTATATATAGAGCTGGGCCTGCGCGATTTGAGTCATCCAGAAATCAATTCCACAGACAGAGACAGAGGAGATCGGTGATTTGAAGAAGGATCTTGGCGCCAGAACAGAGCTGGAGCTGGAGCAAGGTGGATTTCGGCCAAGATCTTG
Source organism: Carex kokanica (assembly GCA_025461125.1). Lineage (NCBI taxonomy): Eukaryota > Viridiplantae > Streptophyta > Magnoliopsida > Poales > Cyperaceae > Carex > Carex kokanica. The sequence goes on from JAJGRX010001428.1 coordinate 1,039,582, forward strand.
ATTCGAGCTCGATCTTCTTCGATTCTTCTCCTCTTCATCATGATTTGCATCTCCTCTATATCTTTTCTTTTCTCTTTTATCATGTTTGAGTAGATTTTCAGTTTTGAGGGGTTTAGATGTAATCCAAGGCTTTGTTTGATAATGAATGTTGATTGAATCTGAATTGTTATTCGTGTTTCTTGATTTTTGTATTAAATGAAATTGCTTGACCTAAATTGCTTGATTGATTCTTGATTTTCTACTATTGATTGCTTATGGCATTTCTTTTTGTAATTTGGCCTTGATGTATCTTGTGAATTAGGTTAAGTACTTGAGGTAGGTCTAAGATCCGAGAGGTGAGATCAATAGTAGCCGAAAGGTGAAATTTCCATTAGTCGAAAGAATTGTGGATACCTTTAGTAAACGGGATCAAGAACTTAGGTTTGAATTGAATCTAGGAAGGTGAAATTGCAATTCCGTACCAGGTCTATTAAGCCAATACACGAGAGTTGAGGTTCAGTGACATTAGGTACGGTCAATCGAGCCTTACACGAATTAAACAACCAGAATCAGAAACATTCAGTGTCAGCTCCAGGACCACGCGGGTCGCGTCACGAGGTCGCATGCGAAAGTGTGCGGGTCGAGTGAGAGGTCCAGAGTGCTTGAGGGCTACGCGGGTCGCGTGTGAGAGCACGCGGGTCGCGTCACAAGGGTCGCATACGAGAGTATGCGGGTCGCGTGACAAGTCCAGAGCAGCAAAGTTGAGGATGAAGTCTGAAACCCTCGAAACGCTTTTATTTTACAGATAATCCAAAATCAAACATTTAATTGCTTTCATTCTCTGTTGTTACAATTGTTGATTGAATTTAGGAATTGTAAACAAACCCAAACACCCTTTTCAACTTCTAGTACCTAACTAGGTTAAGTCAAAATTTAGGATTTGAGTCGTCCCTGTGGATCGACACCCGATTATACTACTCGATAGGGGTTGTGCACTTGCAATCCTTACTCGTGAAGTGTAAGCGCGGTTTTAAAAGGTACGCCCTCAAGCGTACCGAAACTTGCGTTGCGCTTGCGTGCGAACAGTATGAAATCTGTGCTTTCAGGTCAAGGTCGATGGGGGACATCGGGCTTATATCGAGATATTGCCTGAGCGATGTCGGCAGCAGGAGAGATACTGGCGTGCGGAGGTGCCGCTCATATGCTTTCAGGTACCGTTATTTAATTTATTTTTTATATTTCTGTACATTAAAAACTTAATTAAATATCTGACATACTGAACATTCTGAAATATATAGATCGTCGAGCACCACTACCCTGGTCGGGTCCTGAGGCAGTTCGGCATGCGTCAGCTAGCTCCACCCCCGGCACCGATCAGCGAGGAGGTGTGGCGACAGCTTCATCGTGCCAGAGACACCACTGCTGGCAAGAACTGGGGGACCGTTCTTGCTGATTACGTGTTCGAGGCAGCATCTCCAGACCCCCCATTGGCCCATCCGGACCGTCACATGGATGTCGTGCCAGTGTAAGCAATTTTTTCTCAAATTCGAAACCTTCACTGTAATTTTCTGATTGGAATATCTAACGTTTTTTGTAATTCGTACAGACCTTATAGAGATTGGTACCAGGATCACGGCGCGTACACTATATATCTGGAGGGTGTATCGCCGACAATCCCTTAGAGCGAGTACCAAAGCCGAGGGATCGGAGAGGACGGGTCCATGGTCTTATCCCTGCTGGCGCACCTTTCGCAGCCACGGTATGTTTAATTTTAAATTTCAAGTTAAAAACTAACAATATTTAAATTTGTACAACTTTTTCATATATTTTTTTCTTTGCAGGCACTATATCTGGTCAAGAGTTGCGTTATAGGGGCTACGATGGCCGTGACCACGGGTTGGAAGAGGCTCGGGAAGGTCCTCCTCAAGCACAGCGTACCGGCGGTGTGCCAGTGTGGGTACAGGGCGCATCTCGACTCTCTACTGAGATGCGCTGGCTTGGGCGGAGTTGATGCGGTAGACGACATATCCGACGAGCCCGAGCCTGATGTTTACGTCCCGTACACTGGCAATGAGCCCATGTTTAGACCTGTACATGAGGCTGAGACTGTTGGTCAGGTGTTTGATCAAGCTGCCGAGTTGATGCGCGACTTCGGGCGTATGGGCATGGGATCTCAGGCTGATACGGCTGCCGAGGTATAATTTGTAATTAAAATATAAAACAACTGTTTTTTTTTTTTCCAAATTTCTCGATTAACTAACTTGTAACTTACTGCAGCAGGGTGAGGAGGGGGAGCGCATTCCGGAGTACCAGATCTCAGCAGACGGACTGTATTCTCCGGGTTACAGTCCGACCCAGACGGATCCTCCTGCCTATCAGCCAGGGTATGTTCAGACAGAGCCCTTCCCGGAGTTTCCTGGACAGTCCTCACATCATGCCACCCTTGATGACCCCATTGCCAGACAGGCGTATTTATTTACGCATCCTGAGTCTGCACAGACTACTGTTTTTGGTCCTGGAATACAGCAGACATCCGAGATTGAGGAGGTTCGCGATGAGCCGGTCCAGTCTGCAGATGTCCAGGTGGAGGACTCCACAGACACTACAGACTCAGGAGATACAGACGAGACGCCACTCTCCAGGCGGGGTCGAGGGTTCAGAAAGAAGAAGAAGAGACAGATGTATGATTTGTAGACTATGTCAGACACTGGACTTATTTGTTATATTATGCCTCTTATGTTTTTTGTTATTTTGTTATTTGTTTTGGTTATTTATTTATTTTGTTCATTATATCACTATCTCCTCGTACAAAAAAAAAAATTAGAACCACACGACATATATAAAATATTTCAAACGAACCACGTTTCTAAAATAACTTGCGACAAAATAGATAAATTAAAATAACATTACAATAATTAAAACACAAATACAATTATTTTTATAACACAATAACTAAAAAACACATATTTCGTAATAAAAAAAAAAAAAACTGGGGCCGCTCAGCGGATCTGCGGTCCCCAGAAAATGGGGCCGCTTAGCTGATCTGCGGCCGTGCTAAATTTAAAATTCTCCCCAAACAGTGCCGTTTTGTTATATTTTTTTTCCAGCTGTGCTATATTTAAAAATTTCGGTTTTTGTTAGATTAGTGCAAAATCACTTTTTTAAGGAGATTCTGGATCATCCGATAATTGATAAAATTAGCGACGTCTATAGTTTATTTAGGCAAAAAAAAAAATTAAAAAATTAATCCAAATTTATACATTTAACCAACAAATTTAAGTACCAATATGTTTTTTTTTTCTTGCAAGTGCTACGGGACACATTTGAAGCATTTACTTTTGCATTTATATTTCTCCAAATTTTTTTTGATAAAATTATATTTCTCCAAATATATATGGTATTTTCTTATCGCGTACTTTATTTGATCTACTTTATAATTTCACATTTGTAACATCATAAAACTATCCTAAAAAAAAAAATACAAAGTGAAGTGAGTTAGTTCAACAAAGGAATTAATTAATTGATTGTAGTAAACAATTGTTTACAAATTAATTTGGGTAAGGATCGTTTGCGTATAGCATCAGATTCTCACGGGTTCAGAAGGGCGGATTCAAGATTTTCGTTAAGGGGGCAAAAAATTTCGAATTGGGGTTTAAATCCATTAACTAATTGGGTACTCGATAAAAAAACAATGCTTTAACTTATACTTTACAATACTTTGACTTGTAGTTTCTGATGCTTTGACTTATAATTCTAATTACCAATCAAAATTCAACAAATTATTTCAATTTTAATCCTAAATTTAACCCGAATTACAAATCAAACGTCCAGAGGAGGCAAAAAAAATTCCAGGGAGAAGGACAAAGTCGGTCAGAACCGATAAATCTCCACTAAAACTCAAAATCCAGGAGGACAGCTGCCTTCCTGGAACCACCTGGGTCCGCCCCTGCGGGTTAAGTTGTTTGAATTTATATTAGATTGGATACTTGATTATCTAGCTTTTAGGTCATCTTAGGTTACGGATCAATCACTTTTAGTCATCAGATTTGGATCATTCCAAACTTTAGATAAAAATAGGAGAAAAAAAATATTAATAATTAAATGTACATGTCAAACCAGTGTTATCATGAGAACCGGACCGGACCGGTGGTTTAACCAGAAAAAACCGGAACCGGAACCAAATCCGGTTCGGTTCTTATCAAAGACCGAATGAGTATATAGCCCGGGAAAAAAGTTTAAATGCAGACGGTTTTCTCTGTAAACTGTGAACCAACTCAAAACCAAAACCGGTTCTTTTTCTGTTTTTTAATTCTGCAGATCAAATGTTTACCAGATACCTTGAGGTTGGAAAAGGTACTTAGAGCTAAAGGAGAAAATTATGTTATGATTCGCCATAAAGAATTATGTGGTTAGCCATAAAATGTGTTTTGAATGTGTTATAAATGTGTTTTTTTTAATAATTATGTATCTTATAAAGTTTCACATTTTAATTATCTTAACCTTTTAATATTAAGGAGAAAATAATGTTATGGTACGCCATAAAGAATTATGTGGTTAGCCATAAAATGTGTTTTGAATGTGTTTTAAATGTTTTTTTAATAATTACGTGTTATATATTTGATTATCTTAATTTTTTAATATTAAAATAATGTTATGGTTCTATAAAAAATTAAAAGCTTCACATTTATATTATCAAGTGGCAATTATTTAACCTTATAATTGCAACTTTTAGTCTTTCAACTTTGTTGTTATTTTATTTTTCTTAACTATTAGAAAAAATAACTTTGATTTGATGTATTAGTTACATGATATACATTTTTACACATGCACTTAGTTAAAACTAATCAAGAGTTAAATACTTTTACTTGGAACATTAACTTTCTATTATAAATTCAGTGTTATAAAAAAATCAGCACTTGATCCATCGGTCCGACTAGTAAACCATTAACCCGAAGCATTGTCGGGTTGATGTCCAGTCCGGTTCTGATAACATTGTGTCAAACGGTTAGAAATCTAAAACGATAGATTACATACATTTTTCATTTCAACCTACTATAGTTTCTGAGAATGAGTTCTTTATGAACCAACAACATCTCACTATATTTATGTGATGTGCTTATATTATATAATATTTTAGCAGAAGTTCTAGTTATTTGTGTGTTGAAGATAAATTAGACTAAACTTTTAACAAACAAATATATTTTATTAAATAAGGTATTAGAGAAAATCAACATAATTTCGTTTAAAAAATTTAAAATCATTAAAATATCAAAGTTAATGTCAAATTAACTTGTATAAAGTAAACTTTTGCAATTGTTATGACAAAATTTTGTAAATCAATTTGACTTATTTTATTCACACTGTGACTGGAAAATTTCTCAAATGATAATCTGTACAATTTTTTACGAAAAGAAGCTATCAAACTTTTCAGGTACATTTTTTTGTTAGCAAATTTATCTAAAAAACTTGATTGGCCAATATTTCAGAATGGGTGTGATGTTTTCATCATGCACTGCATTAAAAAATTTATGCAGGAAAACACACAAAAAACCTCCGCAAATGCTTAATAGCGGAAGTATTACACATAACTCGCCAATTTTATGAACAAACTCAGGTCGAGTGGGATGAGATCTACGGATTATATTAAGGTGAAGAACATCAACAATAATACGTGGACCTTGATTTAAATAGTTTGCATTATTCATTGGAAACAAACGGACACAGTAGAGAAGCGTTTGATCCAAATTGTGTTAATTAATATCCTCAAAATTAGACCATTATGTCTACTATTGTTCACAACTATACATCATAGCCAATATTTAATTTGAGAATTTTGAGTTTATGATTAATGTATCAAATATGTGTAATTTTAACTAAAAAAATATTTGTAAAAAAAATATTGAAAAAGTACATCAGACTTTAGTAGAGAAAACAAAATGAACGGTTTAAGGGAACAATAATATCAACCATGCATAATGTAACCATATAGTAAGTGCATTGCAAACTCAATGAATTAACCATGCCATAAATTCTAGAAATTAACACAATATAAAATGGTATATATTATAATTAGTAAAATTCACAAAAGTTAAAACTGATTGAGTTTCAGTACCTCATTCCATAATAACTGCACAGATTTATGGATTCTTAAAGTATTTACATCTCTGGTATTATGAGAGTTTTTAATCTGATGTGGCAGTTTCTAATATAGTTTTAGAGATGTGAGAGAGTTTCTTATTTAGAAACTATACAGGCAAGTTTCTTATTAAGAAACTGTTTATAAAATCCATGTTGGCCAAATGATTGGCTCAAATTGTTTCTCCTTTTTAATTTATTGTTGACGTGACTTAATAGAAACTCTCAAATTAATTTCAGAGATGTGAAAATTAGAAACTTTAAATACCTTAATTTCTAAAAAGTAATTAACAATTATTTAGAGACGTAGATGCTTTTAATTTTATTTATGGTTGCCCTTGTTAGTATATTGTGACATAATTGATACATTCAAATTCGTATAAGATCTTCGGTATTTTTTACTAAATCATTAATAATTATAATTTATAACTCATGTTTGTTGCATCCGTACTTGTACCGAGTTTGAGCTTTTAAATATTTATTTCAGATTTAAATAGGTTCAGATTTTTTGCCTATGTTGCACGAATATCGATGTCAGAGTTAAAGGAGCGTCCGAAAGATTTATCGAGGGTGTCCGTAGAATTCACATCCTTTCCATTACCTTAATCTTTTACAATTAGGGGATCCGGACCGTTCTTTTTAACTTGGCACAAATCTCAAAGCCCAATCCAAAGTGATTGAGATTTAATCTCAAACCGTAAAGTAAGGAGAATCATCTACGAAGCCTGGAAGGATACGGCTCCGTGTAGTGTCAATGTGTACCGTACATTTACGGCGAAAATATTTTCAAATTCATATTTGTCTTCCTCATATTGATATAGAACTAGTGTTACTCGTTAAATTTTAACATTACTCAAATTCTACCTTTAAATTCTATCTTTACTCATAAGATAATGTAGAACGAAATAAATAGTAGATAATTATCGAATAAATTAATAACCTATATTATTTAATCTAAAACTATATATAACAAGAGGAGGGTTCCAATGCACCCTCTTTTTTGTGCTCCCAATGCACCCACATTATATATATATTTATCTCCATTTTCAAAGTCCGAACAGTTGATCCGAGCTGCTCAACATAATCTTCATAATAAAATATGTTTGGAGACCAAATTTTATATTTTTTAGAATTTATTTACTATGTTTTTGGATAGATACAAAATCACTATTTTAAGGAGATTCTGGACCATCCGATAAAGTGATTTTGTATCTATCTAAAAAAATAGTAAATAAATTCTAAAAAATATAAAATTTGGTCTCCAAGCATATTTTATTATGAAGATTATGTTGAGCGGCTTGGATCGAATGTTCGGACTTTAAAAACGGAGATAAATGATGTGGGTGCATTGGGAGCACAAAAAAGAGGGTGCATTGGAACCCTCCTCATATAAAAAATATATATATATATATATATATATATATATATATATATATATATATATATATATATATATATATATAGTGGCTAAGCTCAAAACGTTTGCACCAAGCCCATGGTGCAAACGTTTTGGTTCTCCTATTTGCAAAGTCCAAACGGTCGATCCAAACCGTTAGATATTTAATCCATATTAAAATGTGCTTGGAGACCAAATTTCACATTTTTTGGAATTTTTTTACTATTTATTAAGCCACTTTGAAAGTTGCTGATTCGGGTGAACAGTAAAAACAGTGCAATCAAATTCTGGACCGTGTGATCAGCAACTTTCAAAGTGGCTTAATAATAGTAAAAAAATTCCAAAAAATGTAAAATTTGGTCTCCAAGCACATTTCAATATGAAGAACAACTTGAACGGTTCGGATCGACCGTTTGGACTTCGAAAATCCGAAAACAAATCGTTTGCACCAAACCCTTGGTGCAAACGTTTTGAGCTTAGCCACTCTATATATATATAGAGAATGACTAATATCAAAACGTTTGTTCCTGAGCTCAGGAACAAACGATTCCGTTCTCCAATTTCCAAAGTTCAAACAACAAATCTAAACCGTTAGATGTTCAATCTATATTAAAATGTGCTTGGAGACCAAATTTTACATTTTTTGGAATTTTTTTACTATTTATTAAGCTGGTTTCAAACTAGCTTAATAAATAGTAAAAAAGTTCCAAAAAATGTAAAATTTGGTCTCCAAGCACATTTTAATATAGATTGAACATCTAACGGTTTGGATTTGTTGTTTGAACTTTGGAAATTGGAGAACGGAATCGTTTGTTCCTGAGCCCAGGAACAAACGTTTTGATATTAGCCATTCTATATATATATATATATATATATATATATATATAGAGGAGGGATCCAATTACACCTTTTTTGGTGACACATCATGACAATGTTTTTTTTATAGGTCAATTTTGCAATTTCAAAATCGAAACAGTCAATCCGAACCGTTCAACATGATCACCATATTAAAATGTGCTTGGAGATCAAATTTTACATTTTTTTGAATTGTTTTACTATTTATTAAGATGGTTACAAAATCGCTGTTTTTCAATGGTCTGAAAACAACGATTTTGTAACCATCTTAATAAATAGTAAAAAAATTCAAAAAAATATAAAATTTGATCTCCAAGCACATTTTAATATATCCATCATGTTGAACGGTTTGGATTGACTATTTGGACTTCGAAAATGGTAGGTGTCAAAGTGTGTCACCAAAAAAGGTGTAATTGGATCCCTCCTCTATATATATAGAGTCCGACTAGGCTACTCCATGGAGTAAAACGACTTGGTACTCCACGCCATATCTTCATTTTCAAAGTTCAAATAGTCGATTCGAACCTTCCAACATGTTCTCCATATTGAAATGTGCTTGGAGACCAAATTTTACATTTTTTGGAATTTTTTTACTATTTATTAAGCCACTTTGAAAATCTGAAGTTCCTTATGAACAGTAAAAAACAGTAAAAATTTCTGGATCGCCGGATCAGTGATTTTCAAAGTGGCTTAATAAATAGTAAAAAAATTCCAAAAAATGTAAAATTTGGTCTCCAAGCACATTTCAATATGGAGAACAACTTGAGCGGTTCGGATCGGTCGTTTGGATTTTCAAAATGGAAATAATGAGGCGTGGAGCACCAAGTCGTTTTACACCATGGCTTAGCTAAGCCCAGCACTATATATATAGTGCTGGGCTTAGCTAAGCCATGGTGTAAAACGACTTGGTGCTCCACGCCTCATTATTTCCATTTTGAAAATCCAAACGACCGATCCGAACCGCTCAAGTTGTTCTCCATATTGATATGTGCTTGGAGACCAAATTTTACATTTTTTTGGAATTTTTTTACTATTTATTAAGCCACTTTGAAAATCGATGATCCATTGGTCCAGAATTTTTACTGTTTTGCTACTGTTCATCCGAATCAGCGATTTTCAAAGTGGCTTAATAAATAGTAAAAAAATTCCAAAAAATGTAAAATTTGGTATCCAAGCACATTTCAATATGGAGAACAACTTGAGCGGTTCGGATCGGTAGTTTGGATTTTCAAAATGAAAATATGACGTGGAGTACCAAGTCGTTTTACACCATGGCTTAGCTAAGTCCATCTCTATATATATAGGCTAATATGCTTTTAGTAGCATATGAGCCGATATGCTTCCAACTCAAAATCGGATTTTGAAAGTCTAAACGATCGATCCGAACCGTTCAAGTTAATCTACATATTGAAATCTGCTTGGAGACCAAATTTTTCAATTTTTGGAATTTTTTTTACTATTTATTAAGCCACTTTGAAAATTGCTGATCACATGGTTCAGAATTTGGTTGCACTGTTTTTACTGTTCACCCGGATCAGCAATTTTCAAAGTGGCTTAATAAATAGTAAAAAAAATCCAAAAAATGTAAAATTTGGTCTCCAAGCAGATTTCAATATGTAGATTAACTTGAACGGTTCGGATCGATCATTTAGACTTTGAAAATCCGATTTTGAGTTGGAAGCATATCGGCCCATATGCTACTAAAAGCATATTAGCCTATCTCTGTATATATATATTAAGCACATTATGTACATAATATCATAAGTTAAGAAAAAGTTTTTACCCATTCGCTTTGTTAGAAGTTTAAAAGAGTGTCATTGACACTCCTAGGTGTCTAGTGTGGTGTTGTGTAATGTGTATGTAATACACTAATACTTGCACGAGAAAAGTGTAGGTCTGATGAACTATAGATTTACTTTTGGTCCGATGGGCACAAGAGCCGTCTGATACGCTTTAAATTTGTGTGCACAAATCTCAAAACGAGAACACATGCATCTTAAAGTGCGTCAGACAGCTTTGAAGAACTTGTCTGGCTGATCCTTGTGTACAAATTGAGAAATTGGAGCTTTATTTTCGCTGCGCAAAATGTGCTTCAAAATCAGAACAGTAATTGGGCCTGTCTACTTTCAAGAGGTCGACAATAACAATGTATAAAATTTCTGTCAAAGATAAATACTCGGCCTGTTTGTAGGTTGCATGGAGTAGGCTCGGTATGAACATTGATGTTAAGTATATTAATTCAGATTTCTAGGCGCACTATGTCGGCCTTATACTGCCTTGTTCAACTGTAGAAATAACTACAATTTTTTCATGTAAATTAATTGAGTAAGAGTTTTGCACTTCGTTTTAGTTTATTATCACTTATGAATGTTCTGAGAAATAGCATCTCAGTACGGGCATTCAGTTTCTAAAGTACGGCCATTTACACAGGGGCGGACCCAGTGTATTCCGGGGGGGGGCAGTTGCCCCTCCTGGATTTTGAGTTTTAGTAGAGATTTATCGGTTCCGACCGACTTTGCCCCCCCTGAAATTTTTTTTGCCCTCCTCTAGACGTTTGATTTGTAATTCGGGTTAAATTTAGTGTTAAAATTGAAATAAATTTGTTGAATTTTGATTGATAAATAGAATTATAAGTCAGAGTATCAGAAATTACAAGTCAAAGTATTGAAAAGTATAAGTTAAAACATTATTTTTTATCGAGTACCTAATTGGTTAATGGATTTAAACCCGATTCGATATTTTTTTGCCTCCCCTGACAAAAATCCTGAATCCGCCCCTACATTTACAGAAGGGCAATACCAAAGCCAATGAACTGCACATGGTTTTATAGAGATCATTTTAAGTATCAAAGAAAGTCATGCTATTGTAAACGACACGATAGAGAAATGAAATAACAAAAAACTATTATAATATTTCAGAGTACAGAACATACATATCTATGACTATGAAACTTTACAATCCCCAAACAAAGCTTATACATACAGGCATCCAGCAAAGCTGATATATACAACACTGCCATAGATAAGAAATTAACTAATGATGCTATCCAATTAATACATGTGGTTTGTTGTTCCCAACGAGCGGTCTAGCAATCGCTAAACGATCTAAAAGGCTTCCACGGTTATCACTAAAATGGAGAAGGCGTGCCTCATACGATGAAATCTTCCTTGTAATCGCATTGTCAATGGAGGATTTCTGGACTTATAGATCCCTCAAGATAAGAAATATAGTATTCATATTTACCTTATTTTGACACTAGAAGTTTGAAGATAGGATAACCACCTTCTGGAAGGAGGCCGGGCAAAAGGCGACGGTGGCAATTTCCAGGTGGCACACCATGAGCTACTTCTCTGGCGCCAGCCAACTCTGCTGGTTTCTCGAGCCCAGCTTTGCCAGGGAGGTGTGCCATCTCCACACCATTGTCAGAAACGCTGTCACCGATACTCGCCACATCATTGTCGGAGTTGGGTCCACCCAGTAGATCCATGCCATGTTTTACACCCTCTCTTCCGAGCCGAGCCATCCTGTTGCTGTCGTCTCTTCCGCGCTGTACTATTTGGTAATTTCATTTTTATTTCTTGTTTCACTTAAAAATCTTATTCTCGTCAAGTAGATTTTGCTTGTAACTGTCACTCCTTGCCAGTCAGGAGCATTATTCATATTAGCAGCTTGACTTGAGCTCCTTGTTGCTGCAATTAATAAATAGAAAAAATTAAAATAATGTAGGATATTATTTTTACTATGGAATATAAAATATATGAATAGAGGAATTTACTTGACAGCTAATTGTTTAGCTTGGTGCACATAGTTCGCATTTGGATTTGAGGAATTTGCTTGGCGGTTAATTGTTTGCATCTAAAAATGTGCCAACTTAGCACAGATTCTTTGGACGTATTCCTCCTAGAAAGAACAATTACATAAAGCTCAAAGTTTACAAATAATTTCACAACAAAAACAAGAAAGAAATTAACTAATCAGTGCTAGGTACCACTAACTAGTAAGTATATATTAACTGTGAAGAGATTATAAAGAAGAGTCTCTATTTTACCTGGCAATTAGCCCTATTATATGCTGCTTCCTCCAACTTAACACCTACTGTTTGAAAATTATATACTCTATCAGTAATTATCCGATTAGAGATTCTTGTCAGGACAGCCACCCTGCACGTAAAAAATGCAAATTTAAACCCAATCCTATAGGATGAGAGAAAAATTTAATTAAACCTAATTAACAAAAGGACCGTTATTTGATCAGTTATTGAATGAAACACTTACATCTGGTTGATTATCCCATGTCTGACCTCTGACCTGAGATGATACCTCCAGTCCGGACACAAATAAACTGAGCTTTGTGGAGATTCCATCGAGTGCTCACTGGAGAGAGAGAGACAGAGACTTCGATGCAAAGAATTTCCAAGAGAGAGAGAGAGTTACACATTGTAACAAAGGATTAATTGTGAAAAGCCATAGAATTTTCTTATGCATATTTGATAATACTTCCAATAGGTGGCATAAGAAGCCATATTTACATTCACATGACTTTCTCTTCGGCTAACAAGAAATACACAGCAGTTATAGTAGAACTAATATCACCAATTTTTTGGATTAATTTGTACTTGCTACTTATATCAGATCAATCGATTTGATCAAAGCTCACAACCAGAAATTTAGAATTTGTGCGCAAATATAAGAGAACTGGGTACCTCATTAAAATTCCAGCGGAGCCCCTCATAGATATTTCTAAGGTCCGCGAAGTACTGCACACCAAATCTATTTACACAAAAAACGAAACAAAGAAAGCAGATAAAACAATTGTAAAAAAATGAAATGGACAATTGCTCCGGAAAATTATATAGGGTACTCATGCAAACCTATGTCAAAATATATCATGCAGCATACCCATACACACTGTCCTTTGTTTTGTTTCTGTATACTGTGTATGGGTTTCTATCTTGAATAGAAATCAGTGGCCTTGAGCAACTTCACATTAACCGGACTACTACAGGTTTTAAGCTTTTTCATATTTTTCTTGGCATGGTCAAGATTCATATAAAAGGAAGAATATTTACGTAGAAGAAACACACATTATTACAGCATTTCTGCTGTTAAACCTAACTTCCATGAAATAAACTTTAGGTAATATTGTCGTCCACGAACCTATTAAATTTTGAGGAGACAATGTTAACAAATTGATATAATTAGCAGGGTGTCTACAAATTCAACGAGCTATACTTGAAACTTTGTTTACAGCTGTTATCATTATTATTAAAATTAGTGAAAAAGAGAACATATAAAAGCAGGAGTATCAATTGATCAAAACATATGAACTTTCTCCAGTAAATTGCAATAACTATTTTAACATAAAATATTGGATTTTGTCAAAATAAAATATATGACAAACTTTCGAGTAAAGAGATGGTAACATCTGATATCTTATAAGGGTGTAAACACATCAGGTTGGTCAAGTCTTAACTAATAATATTTATAATCCTTAACTAATGAAAAATTTACAAACCACCCAAACTGTAGGTATTTTAAATACTCGGATTTTGCAGATTTTACGATTTCCATTTGTTAATATAAATGTTAATATCTTTATAAAATTTACAACTAGAAAGTTTAAATTAATACATTTCAAATAACAATAATAATGGAACTATTTATTGAAAAATTACAAACACAAAATACTGCATCATTCGTTAAAATAGCATTATAGCTAATAGCATTATATATTACTACAACAACACAAGTTTTATATTACTAATATGATAAGCCCTACTGAAATATAAAAGGTGAAAGAAGGATAATAGCAATAAAGAGCAATATGTTCAGCTTTGTCAGATCCTTTCAATATTTGTCAAAAGTTGATTTTTATTCATTTTCGTTGCCATTAATCTCAATTCTGCATCATCACATCTTGCAATATCATTATTACTTGCTACAATCACTATATGTTACATATACAAAGATCAGGTCAGGTTTTATCTGGTCTTTTAATCACAAACCATACACACTAATTATCGGTCTGGTCAATGAAAATTCAATCTATAACCGGAAATATGAGATATAAATCCACAAATTCAAGTCAGGCTGGTCGGGTTGGTCGGATTGGACTTAAATCCCAAGTTATTAATGTTACTTAACCAGAGATAACTATGGAAAAAGAAAGATCGTGTCACAAAAAGGGTACAAGAGAGAATAGAATAAAATAGAAAGAGGGAGAAAATAGACTCACAACAAATTAGCCAAAACTTCCACCATTTTTCACGTTGTTTTACTATCAACCCCTCGTCAAACATGACATGATCAAGCTCTCTCTCTCTTTTCTCTGAACCTCTCTGTCTCTCTCTATCTATCTATCTATCTATCTCGACCATACACAATCCAGGAAGACTCAACTGAAGGCATTTTATAGAGAGAAAAGACTGATCATAGCCCTCAATTTATTTCCGTAAAGTACATCATAGCCCTTGAATGAAAAAAGGGATAAATGCTACTTATCCAAAACCATAAAAAGCCTTAGATGGTGGATTGAAGCACCGTACGTGGTTTATTCAATTGTTGATGGTTTAAAGCGCCCACCGGTTTGAAGTCTGTTGATGCGCTAAAAGTACATTGCTTGTACACAAAACTATATGCATCCTAAACAAAAGTAACAACTGTCCGTTAATTATAGGTTAAACGAAGCTCATGCTGACACCAATAAAAATAGACAACCAATCTGAACTAAACACGTCACATAAAAATCGAGCCAGCAGATTTACTTAATAGCAGGGCATCTTTCAAATATTACCTTATAAAAACACACGACCAAGATCGACTTAACACGTTAACCAAAAATCTAGCCAGAGGATTTACTTAATAGCCAGACATCTTTCTAATAAATCTATGGATTACCATATAAAAATACACAACCAAGCTGGACTTAACACATGACACAAATATCCAGTCAACAGATTTACTTGATAGCCGGCCATCTTTCTAATAAATCTATGGATTACCTTGTAAAAATACACACCTAAGTTGGACTTAACACATCACAAAAAATGAAGCCAGCAGATTTACGTAGTAGTTAATAACTGGGCCTCATTTTGAGAAATATATGGATCACCGTTCTTTGGTTTTTTTGTAAGATAAACTGCACAAGTGCGGAGTAATAGATAGAAGGAAAAGCCCAAAAATGATTCAAGACAGACGGAAACTGTATTTTCAATTTTCTTTTTATTGCGGAAGTTACGCCAATAGTTCCATGACAATAGCCCTCATTAAGATCACTCATATATGGTATCAGTGATAAACACTATTTCCTAAACATGTGCACATATAATTAGCGTACCAAACACATTAGGCTAAACATAATAATAGGGCTAATTGCCCATATGACCATCAAATGTAATAAAATTGCTTATATCCCCATCAACTCCAAACTTCTTTTTTTCCACACCTCTTGAACCAGTGAAATAACTAAAATTACTACACTCTGTTATCAATTAAAAAAAATATGAAACAGAAAGAAGTATATACACTTTTAGAAGAATAATTCATTTAACCACTTCTTCTCCACCCTTACTAGGGAAAAAAAACAAAGTACTAAAAGATTCCTTCGGCAAAGGCTTTTGGGAAAAGTAATAAAGTTTTTGTTGAAGGAATCTTTGATGCAATTGTATATTTTCCCTAATAAAAGTAGAAAAATAAAAGGTTGAATAATTCTTCTTCTAAAGAGTAATTAAGCTATATGTATACCTTTTTATGAAAAAATATGAAATTGAAAATATATATACTTTGTTCTCCAAGCGAAGATCAAAAGTGTTATGGTTAAACGAAGAATAAAAAATGAAGGGGTGGTAAAAACGGAAGGAAGATGTATATTTCTTTTTGTACTAGATAGGAAATGAGGGCAAAATAGTAGTTTCATCTTCAATAATGAGGATAATGATGAATTATGTGAATTCTAGTTACATTATTTTAATTAGATGAGAAAGAAGGGGAAACATAAACAAGCAATTTTAGAAGTTTGATGGCTATATGATCAATCAACCTTAATAATGTATGTTGAAAAACTAGAAAAGAGGCTTCAAGGGTGGAAAGGTAAATTGATATCAAGAGGAGGAAGGGCTCAACTAGTGAATTCGGTACTATCGTCGATCCCAATTTACTTCATGAACTGTTTTAGATTGCCAAGGTGGGTCATACAAAAAATTGACAAACTAAGGCGCCTATTTCTGTGGAGCCGAAATGAGGGAGATGGAAGAGGAATTTCCTTGATAAACTGGGAAACGACAGTTCTGCAAAAAAAATATGGGGGAATGGGCCTAAGAGATGTAGAGGTACAAAATATTGCTCTACTTTTGAGGTGGTGGTGGAATTTGTATCAAGAAAGGGATTCTCTTTGGAAATTCTGGGCTGTGCGGCTGCGTGTCTTGGGAGGCAGAGAGCAAGGGCCACGTATCTGGTTGAGACAAGGGTCCTTTTTTTGGTCCCAATTGCTAAAAATAGAGAAACTGTTCAGGTGGAGCACAGACTGGAGTATTAGAGATGGCACATCTCTGTCTTTCTGGTACGACAAATGGCAACCGGAAGTACTACGGTGGCAGGGAGATGGGAGGCCTAGACCTTCCAACATCAATCTATCACTAGCAGGGGCATTACCGAGAATACAGGAGCTGGCACCTAATGTAGAAAATGTCCCACTGCTGACTCATGGGCAGGATACGCTGATATGGAGGTGGGGCAGTTTGGGTATTTTTTCAGCCAAGAGTATCTATGATATCCTACAATCGGGGGGAAAAATTAGATGGGGCTTCTCTTCTCTATGGTCAGCAAAATGCCCTGCAACAGCAAAGATTTTCTGTTACTTGGTCATGAGGGGCAGGATACTGACACACGATGTACTACGCAAAAGAAGAATTCAATGCAATATGGAGTGTGTGATGTGCAGATCGTGCCCGGTAGAATCAATCCTACACCTTCTATTCTTATGTCCCTATGCAGTAAGTGTGTGGTGGATCATATTGAATCGTTTAGGGGTCACCCTTTTCAAACTGGGTATGAATGTAGAACTGATATGGCTCCTGTCTTGGGGTGAATTCAAAAAAACCTTTACTGGCAACAAAAAAGGTAGAAAAAAAATCTGGATTGCATGTTTTATTAGCGTTACGTGGGGATTATGGAAACAGCAAAATGAAAGGATATTTAGAGATTCTAAAGTGCCACCTTGGATTTTAGCAGAGAGGATATTACAAGAAGGAAGATTGTGGCTGAGCTGTTGCTGAGGCGAGGTACCAGTAGTCAAAAACAGTAGGAAGGATGAATTACAATTGGTTCTTTAATTTTGCTCTTTAATTTAGCTATTTTTGTCTTCAATTCTGATAGATGTTTCTGTCGATGTAACTCAGTATGAAGGTTAATATAAACATCTGACAGATTCTGTCAAGATTTCTCAAAAAAAAAAAACCTTAATAATGTACACAACAAACTCTGTTGATTCAAATCCTGATAGCCATTGTTCCAAGCATTTATATTTATGCATTTTCCTATCTCAATTGTATTCTCATTCAACTGTACCTATTAGAAAGAGAGGATTCAAAAGTAGCAGTTAATTGGTTCTGAAAATATAGCAATGTAAGAAAGAATATAAAGAACAAAAGAATTTTCTTACTTCTATTTCACAAATATTGTTTGCGATTAATGCCACTGAAAGCTTCTTTTTTTTAGAAAAAAAAAATGTTAACATGATTTATTAAAATTTTATTGATAATTTTTCTCAAAAAAAAAAAAATGATAACAACTTACAAGTATAATCAGCTTCTAGAGTAGAGGCAGCAAAAATAATGCTTAAGATGGCCCAAACCAATGATAACAAGTTTTCTGTAATGTAATTATAAGCAAATTTTCGGACTGTTAACTGGAATCAAACACAATGTCTCAATAAGACCAAAGCATATCAAACATACATTGCAAGCATTTGCTGACAATAATAACTTCAGAAACACTACACTTAATAACTATTAGTCATTGATTGAATAACTCACTATTAAATAAATGCATAACTGTGCTTTCATATGACATATATTCATATTATGTTGCACCAAAATTGTTAACAAAATCAAGTCCAAAATCAACTCCTCAGAGCAACTAGACAAACATCCCAAGGACAATATTTGTAGCTAGTAAGATCTATCAACCAAGAACTACATGATTGCTACGAATTTCAAACGCATCCAACTAAAGAGTGTAAATAATCATTTTCTCTGACTCAAGGTAAACCACAACACTGAAATTGATCAAACTATCGGGCATATAACCTATCAAACTGCAAAGGAATCGAAAATTTTAACACTTAACATCTAGTTACACAAAAAATGAGAGAGAATAATAAAAAAAAAAAACATATAACGTGAAAGAGTGCTTAAAGGGCACGAAAGGAACCATCACCTGAGGGCTGTGGCGGAGAGAAGGCGAAGCGGCCTCCTTACTGTTAAAGATAGGCGGCGAACAGGGAGAAGAGACCCCGTCTCCCGTAAAGAGTGTTCGCTGCGGAGAGAAGAGTCCGGAGGATTCTTTTTTTTTTTTTTTGCCAAATCCATCAAAGCCCTGGTCCGTCTGACCCGACCCAGAAATAAGTCGTCAGTAAATGGGTCCGATATGAATTCGTAGGATGACCCCGAGACCCGACCAATCCGATCCGACTAATCTGTTCGATCCTATCAACCCGATTACAAAAATAACAAATACAATCCGATCCAACTAATCTGTTCGGTTCCGATCGGATTCAACTAATCTGTTCGGTTCCGACTATCAATCCGATCCGACTAATCTGCTCGGTTCCAAAATTTGAGACTATGTAAGATTTATTTAAACTAGTGCATTTGGTTTCAGCCTCAAAGGCGTAGGAGTTGTACTGTTGGTGGCTGAGATCTCTTCCATTGTTTGAGGAGAGAAGAAAGGAGGGCAACAGGTTTTGCTCTGCCTAAAGGAGAGAAGAAAGGAGGGCAACAGGGGAGAGTGAGTGTTGGTTTTATCTTTTTCTATTGTGAAAAAGGAGGGCAACAGGGGAGAGAGAACTTAAAGAGAAGGGTCTGCAGGGGAGAGGTGTGTGTTGGTTTCTTTTTCTGGTCAAAGAAAAAGACATCACCTCTAGGCGCGCGGTGATATCTCTGATATCAGATTTGGGAGAGTACTACAACTGTACAGTCCGATAGTAAATTTGGTAAAAGTTAGTAAAAGTCAGATCACTATGTACCAGCTCATTGAATATTGTGATCACTATGTACCAGCTCATTGAATATTGTGAAGGAATAATTGTTTAGTAAAATTTGGTAAAAGGTCATGGTAAAAGTCATTTCATTATCTAGTCATTGAACATTGTGACATTGTCTGTCAATTTCATTGTCTGTCAATTTTCATTGAACATTGTGACATTACATTAATTAAGTACAAGACATTGCATTAATTAAGTAAAATTTGGTCTCCAAGCACATTTTAATATAGATTGAACATCTAACGTTTGGATTTGTTGTTTGAACTTTGAAAATTGGAGAACCGAATCGTTTCCATGGCCATGGAAAAAATATTTAGAACTTAGCCATTCTCTCTCTCTCTCTCTCTCTCTCTCTCTATATATATATATATATATATATAGTAGAACTAGTTAAGTACCCACGCGTTGCAGTGGGGATTGACAACATTAATTTTGTATAAGATTTTACTTGTGTTAGATTTATGAAAATATTTATTTAAGTAATTTTTTTTAATGCGTTTCTTTGAAGAGTGACAAAATTAATTTTAATGAAATTCACATATTATTGATTTCTAGAGTAGACTAATTGAAGGGGAAAAAATATATTTTTGGTCCTTTTAAATTTATATGGATGTACAAGGAAAAATTCGTATCCACTTGAGCAAGAAGGTTTGAAGTTTTAAAAATAAGACTAAATTTGATTAATTTTAAAATTTCAATATGATTCAAACAATTTGTCCAAGTCACAGTGAAAGAAATAATTATTATTTATTATCAAATTTTTAATGCGTTTAACAAGCATTTATTTTTCTTTTAAATCCATGACATAATTTCAAAGTTATTTGCTTTCAATAATTTAGAACTTGGGTCATAAATCAGCCCATAAATAAAAATCAGCCCTAAAGTTTAAGTTATTTTACGTGATCGAGTTGTCCGCTGCCCCTCAAAAACATCAAAATTACATATTTTCCCCTCTAAACTTCTTAATATCATATTTACCCTTCTAAGCTTCAAAAACTCACATATTTACCCTTCTAAACTTCATTGGCCCATTCCTTTATGAAAATAATTAATCAGAAAGAACATAAAAACAGATATTATCTCAAATTTAGTTAATTTAAGATTTCATATAGAGTTTTTTCACACACAAAAACTGCACATACATGCAATGTATCTAGAGGACAACTTTAATAGTACATGCCTTGTTTACTGTTATTTATAACAAGAATTCCAATAAATTGCCTCACAGTATACAAGATGCTTTGCAACAATCAACATTTACAATACTTTCAATATATAATCCAATATTTCTCAAATTTACAAAAACACCGAATTATCTACAAAATTGCATGCCAAGATACAAAGGTTCATAATCTAAAACATTGTACCCTAACCTTGCCATCTCCATGCTTTTATCACTTTCGAACCAACAGTTATCGTATCTCAGGTGATGTGTCAATTGCAAAAATTTGAGAAATATTCGACATTTCAAAAAATATTGTAATTTTTGATGTTTTGATTGCAAAATGAAAAATTGAAGGGAAAATAATTAACCACTCTAAGCAGGTAAATTTCTCACATGGTGCAGCATCCAGAGCCCGCCATGAAGATATGAGAAACACTATATCCCAAATCGGTCCAATTCAAAGTAACTGAAATCTCAATTTCATCATTTAAGGGGTTATTTGTTTGCCCAAATTTGTTCAACAAAGCCGTGACAAAGTCAGAGGGTGTAATTCCTTCACTTGACTGAGACCGAACCGATGTTAAAAATGTACTGGCTATGTCTAATAGTGCCTCAGCATTACAATTAAAAAGTAAAAACAGTTTTGTTTCTCCAATTACATCAGGTATTGCATTTTTAGACCTTATTTCCACAAAAACATAAGGAAATGTAAGCGGCTTTTTGTGCCAAAGCATGCGGGTTGCCCACATTTGTAAAAATAATCTACAACAAACAAAAAAGAAAAAAAAATTTAATTTTTAATATGGTGGGTATCAGTTTTGGTTTCACAAATTCCATGTTGGACTTCAATTTATTTATTTATTTATTTTTCTAGTGAGAGAGACCCCATGTAATGAAATTTTGGATATTATTAGTAAAAGGAACTCAAATTCCAGTTTTAAATCAGAAAAAAAAAAAAAAAAAACACAAAGGAGCTCAAATACCTCTTTTGCTTTCACACGTTTTAAAGCATTTTGTTGCAATTCCTCTAATTGGTTAAGCTGTTCCATTGATAAATTTCCAAGGTTTTTGCCCTGCATTTGGCTATAAGAATTATCAGGATAATTGCCATTTTGTGGTTTTTTTTCAAACATCATTGCTTCTCCACAGGTATGATATAACCAGAAATAAAATAATGGAGGTGTATTATATACCTAACAAACAATTCTTCTTCAGCACATTTTATTCTTAATCTCTGAACTTCCTCCTCAATCTACAAAACAAGACAACATTAGCAATAATAATGAGTTCAAACTTTTCTCTGCTTTTTTTTCAACAAATCTTTTATTATACATTTTTATTTGCCTTTTAAAATAAATCTATCATACACCTAGCATTTTATGAGGCTAAACACAAGTACAACCAGTATACTATTAATATTTATAATCATTAATTGTATTGTGTGACCTTAAATAAAAGTAAGAAAAACACCAAAATAAAATTTAAATCCATTGAGTCAGTTTTGAAATATGTTGAACTTACATGCCATTGGCCAAGACAGTCCCATAAAACTGCAAATTCAGCAGGTCCTGCTAGAGACATTTCAAACAATCAAACCAAAGATGAAATCAATGAATAACTTGCTTATTTGATATTATTTTCACTGTAATTAGCATAATGGATAATGGGTACTGTATAACTCGCTTTAATAAACATCACAATCTGTTACATATGAAGAAAAGTCTGATAATGCAAAATTTTAGTTAATTGGGACCAACCTCCATGACAATACTTTTTCAATTTCAAATCTGACCTGGCAATTTGTTTTTCAGTTGCTTGGATGTACCATAAATTTATAAAAAACAAACTTTCTAGCCAGGCTGACTTTCTATTCTCAGATCAGAAATTAAGTGAAATTTTTTTTTTTTTTGGTTGAAAGGGCCCTTGGGCTGTTTTCAGAGTAGATGTTTAGATAGGAGTATGGTGCCTTTCTGAAGGTTAAATGTGCACTTCCTGATTACTTTCTTGCTCCGCTTATGGACAGCTTGGGCGGTGGAGGTTGCTGAGAGAACTGCTTCCTTGATTGCCAGCTGGCAGGGGGTTGGCTTTACACATGGTGTGCTAAACACAGATAACATGAGTGTGTTGGGCCTAACAATTGATTACGGGCCATTCGGGTTCTTGGATGCATTTGACCCGAGTTTCACACCTAACACCACTGATTTGCCTGGTAGGCGGTATTGCTTTGCAAACCAATCCGATGTTGGATTGTGGAATGTAGCACAGTTTGCTACTACTCTTGCTGCTGCTGAGCTTATTAACAAAGATGAGGCCAATTATGCCATGGAAAGGTGCTTTTGGTGTTTTATTTTGAATCTTCAGACAGTATCGATGTAGTATACCTGATCAGTTTGAACCTAACTTGGCCTCAGAAAAAAACTAAACTGTGCTATTGAGCCTTCAATTCTTCTTAGAGTTCTCCAATTTAGTGAGAACTGTCACACCCCAAACCGGGATTTTCGGATTAAGGTGTGATCAGTCCTCGCATCGTGTTTAATTACCATTGAAACACGCAAGGCTAAATAATACAAATAACAACCTAAATGCACAGCGGAAACATAATCATATATAACATGAAGCAATAGTCATACAATCCATAAATAAACATAAACATAAATATATCGGTCCATACAATCCACAAATAATAAAACATAAACTACTGAAAGGAGATACAAGATCTACAGCCCCGAGATATAAAACAAAAGTCTCGAGACTCTAAAAATCCTAACCAAAGTCCTATAATACTACTACATCAAGCGGCGTGGCCATCGGGAACAGCTCCTGGCATCTCCTGCTGCGGAACGCCAGACTCTGTACCTAAAGTCCCACATCAAAAGGTGGGTGAGCAAACAATTGCCCAGTATGTGACCCAGAATTATCCCTTCAGGGATCCTCTTTCGGTCAAAGCACTTTTAAAATTAATTCTACGTAAGTTTAATGTCGCAACTTTTAAATGCACATGATTTTAATATAGTAATCCTAATTTAATAACTATTAAAAGAAAAATACATATAGTAGATGATATGATGCGATTATCCTGTCATGCCAACATGCAAAATTTCCCGCAAAACAAAATATCAAAATGAGAGTACTATTTCAATAGTCAATGTGGAGTCCAGTACAAGAGTACTGTGTGTCAAATCCAATATATAATAATAGTACAAATATAATATCACCCCGTGTCGTGAAATTTGAATTTGAACGGTAATCCTCAATATGACATAATCCAAGGACCGCGATCAAGGGGTGCAATGATACCCGATGCCTAATGACATCGAGCATTGCCCCACATGTCATTGCACGCTCGTCGATGGTTATATCCAAAAGTTCGTGTGTTTCACTTGCTCTAAAACGATTCTTCAACCAAACATATAAAATAGGAGAAATCATACAAGCAAGTCGTAAGAATGTGTTAATCCGTCTCCTCATGAGCGGACGACGGAACTCTACCGCCCGGCCAGACCAATAGGAAAAATAAAGAGCTCGAGATCGGCTCATGTACAGAAAAGTAAATATAAGCGCCACCGCGACCGCGGAAGCCGTTCTAGGCATGTAGCTCCTAATGTAGGTGGGGATCACATCCCGAATCGTTTCGTGCCTCGGGGCTCGAGATCGGCCCGCACGTAATGGTAAAATGAATCGAAATAATAATAATCAAAGTCTTATACATATAATATTTATCCTAAAGACCATCCGAGAGATCAAGTGATCAAACGGCTCAGTGGCTAACGGGCCGTCTCGTACCCCATCCTACGAGACGGAACGCAGTCACTCGGTCTCTTCTCAGCCCTCACCAATGCATATGATCGTTTATAAAACAATAATATTGTCCTCTACGAGAAGAGGACAAGTAATATCCTAAATAACTATATATAATCTAACCTGTGATTAAATTACCCTACTCCTAATAAAACGGTAAATTCTTGATTTGAAAGGGATTTATGCAATTCTAATTACAGTTCGGAAAATTAAACATGCTCTAATGCATCTAATAATTTAAAGTGCGAATGTCAGGTCAAGTGGTCGACTGGTGAGAGTACGCCACGAAAGAAAATAATTCAGATATCCCACACCTGTAAGGCTAGCTGAAGATGCGCGCGCTAATCCTCTCCGGGGTCCGCGTGTGCTCCGGTATAACCGTCAGCAGGGTCGGTCCACGGATCGGGATCAAGATAGGTCTGATGACCTGAAATTCGTACGTGATTCCATTAGTCTAAACCAATTATCGTAACCCTTAATCCCCTTGTGTTATTACTTTTACTCACGCGTTTGAATTTAATTGGCCAATTACGAGGTACAATACTCAATCGGTTCGATCGGCTCGGTCGATCCGACTCGGTTCCGATTGAGCGTAAGTATTTACGGCTAACTCTGTTTAATTTAATTAAGCGTAACTAATCTATTTGTAAACTTTTAATTTTGAAGATAAATTGTTTTTAATTAAATTTCCTACGTATTTAAAAGGAACTCTAATTACTTATAAGATTAAAAGTATGTAATTAATTTAATTACTTAATTTCTTTTAAGTTTTTAGAATAAATAATAATGTTACTACCAATTTTTATTACATAATAAACTAATTAACTAAATTAAATCTAATTTAATCTAATTTAAATGTGCTAATCCTAATTTAACTATTTACCATGTAATTTAAATTAATTATATTTTATGTGTTTCGGGATCATACGGTGCCCAAATCGGACCATTGTATCTGCTCAAGTTATGTTATGAGGCGACTGTATCCAGGGCTGGTATAATCATCTCCCCATCTTTAAGTTTACATTGTTTTTTTTTTCTGATTTTTAGTTTGGATTTTTAAATCATTTAACATATCACTTGGTTGCACTTTTGATTTCGGTCACTTTTAATTAATGTCACTACTTCGAGTCGAGCCAAACCGCGAGGACGCTCAAGACCCTAAATTAGCCATATTTTACTTCAATTAACTTAACTAAATTCTAAACCATGCTCTCGGATTAAATTCTTCCTATCTCGAAATTTCTAATTCAATCTACGACAATTTAATTTCGTGCACTAACCTATCATACGTTGGGTTTGTACAACCCGATCAAAATTGAGCCAATTCCAACTAGTTTAAATCAAGGCTCAATTAAATTCCCATATAATTTAAAATAAAGAACTATTTTCGGATTGGGTCTAAGCCCACAAATTTAATAGCCCAGCAGCAATATAAAAGTCCAGATTTAATTAAATTCCCCAAGGCCGACCCCTTTTTAGCATTTCACATTTTTCCAACTCAATAGATAATCACAGAGGTCAGCAAACACAGGAAACCCACTGGTACCGATTACCATTTGACAGAACAACACCACAAATAACAGAAATCGAACGAGTAATCGAGACCATACCAGTAACGGAGCAATTACGAACTAATGCGACAATTAATCAAGGTACAATTAAGTCCATAATCCTTTAAGCAAGCAAATAAATCAAACACGGGAAAATCAACAACCCGTGCGTCATAATCGACATGGTACAATTCAAAATGGTAGAGCTTGGCTCCTTGTCACAATCAAAATAATCACAGAACACAGATCAATTAGGTGGCTCGGCCACAAATCACACCTCAAACAATCACAGAAAACAGGTCAAAGGAGGTGGCTCGGCCACATGTCATACACAAAAACAAGATCACAGAAACAGGGTCACGGGGCCTTACCCGATTGGCAGCGCTCGTCGGTACCAAGGCGACTCTCTCGCGCCTTGCCTCTCGACAGATTCGAAATTCAACACAGGCCGGCCACCAGAACAGCGACAGAAACGTGCGAATTTGCACAAGCTCGCAGCACAGGAAGGCAACAGAGGGAAAATCGTACCCCAAGCACAATCAAAGCCTTTTTAGGCTTGATAATCAGCGATCACAGTGGAAAACGGAAAAGAGGGCAAAGGATAAAAGTTTCTCAGCACATGAGATTTCAAACCAAATCAAATTCTAAAAACCCCGTTAGAGAGAGCGAGAGTGGTATATATAACCGAGTGAGAGAGAGTCGTGCTCTCAGCAGAGATATTCAACGGCACAGCGACAAAGTCGCGAGGTGGGTGCGAAAGAGTCGTCGCCCGTACAGGAATTACTGACGAGGAAAAGACAGCGGCGAAAATAGCGCCTATAGCGCGTGGGAGAGAGAAACGGGAGGGGAAGGACTGGGCGTTTCCTTCTCCAGGAAGCCAAAGAGAAGAGGCGCGGGGGTGGGGTTCACAAATCAGCGAGAGAGAGGGGAAGAGATAGGGTTACGGAGTCAGAGAGAGAGAGAGGAAATAAAAGGGGACGACCTCTTCAAGATCGGTGCAAACCAAATTTGAACGGTTGAGATTTTTTTCCAAAATCAAAAGAATCTAATTCGGTGCATATCTTACATACTAATTACTTCTAATTGAAGAAATTAAACGAGACTCGTGGTCTGATATTTTATACGAAGTTTTCGAATGTTCTTATTTTAATTTATCATTGTAATTAATAATTGTGTTATAAATTTTTGGAATTTCCTATTTGTTGATTTAAATCAAAAGTTTGCTAATTGGTTTAACGAATCATTTATACAACTAATTTATCCAAAAAAAAAAAATTTAATTAACGTTTAGTTACCTTAATTCATCAATTAAAGTTAAAATTTTAATTGTTAGTTTAATTAAATAAAAATTAAATTTTACGGGTTATAACAAGAACTAAGAGTGAGGCTATGGTACTATGCATAGCGCACAAAGGTCTGTACTATAGATTCATATTTTCATTTTCAATATCCAACAGTCGATTTGAACCATTCAGTATGATCTTCATATGAAAATGTACTTGGATGCCAAATTTTATATTTTTTAGAATTTGTTTACTATTTTTTTAGATAGGTTAAAAATCACTTGATCTAAAGATTCTGAACCATCCAAAAGTAGTGATTTTTCTACCTATCTAAAAAATAGTAAAAAAAAATTCTAAGAAATGTAAATTTTGGCCTTCAAGTACATTTTCATCTGGAGATCATTTTGAGCAGTTTGGATCAATTGTTTGGACATTGAAATTGATGATATGGATCCATAGGACAGACTAATGTGCGCTATGCATAATACCGTAGCCTCACTCAAAGATGGAGATTCGGTACCTAAAAACTGATGAGAAGCAACTCAGCCCACTGGCAGCCAGTCAATACCGGCTCTGAATGTGGTACAATCATTAGCACACAGTCATGTCGTTTTACCACCCCCGTGACACTTAACTGCACTCCCCTCTTTTATGAACCTACATCTATATGCTAATCAGGTATTTGAAAAAACAAAGATAGATAAATTTACTAAATCACAAATTTTTGGTACAGTACCAGCGAGACTTCAATCAGTGCCAGTATACACCTTGTACCATACCAACATAGACTGACAACGTCAATGTTCTCATATCTTATTACAGACTCCAAAAACATGAATCTAAGTAGTTTATAGATGAAACACATTACAACCCTTCTTCTCATCCAGTTAATAGTAGTCGTACCAGAGTAAGCCATCCCCACCCTCCAAAACAAAACCATAATTAAGCAAAAATTAAAACAAAAGCGTAATTTGCTTATGACCAACATTTATGTACCAGTACTCCATATCAATTTACGAATTTGTTAAAATAATCAACCAAAATACAATGGGGCTGATTCAAAAACTGAGAAAAAAAAACAAGTTGAACCAAGTGCAATTATTAAGATGGTTTTTATTGCTCAGTATCACAGTAAACTACCGAAGTCTTTTGCCGTTTCACTATTGTGGCTAATTAATATAAAGTGTGGTCTTGAAAACAGTCAAAAAATGAGAATAGTGAAAATTCAATGGGAAGCCATGTTATTATGATAATTAAACATGAACATAGCTAGATTTTATGCTGCTACTTATTGTTTTATGATTGAATTTCAGATAAATAATATCTAGGGCTTGGTCAAAAAAATTTTACTTCATTGAAAAAATTTATATACATGAAACTCACATTTTAGCAAATCTATACCCTTTTCTGTTAGACAGATGGCCATTCTGTCACTTTCGGAATCTACCTCAGATTGGGCTTAAAAATATATGCAGATGAGAGATACATTTTGGCAATAAAGGACAGTGGTACGCCAAGTTGTTCAATTTGACTAACCCACTGTCTTTGCTGCTCTTCTAATTTCTTGGAAAACAAAGAACCAGCTGATGCCCTCGATAAAATGGAAAACAGTAGTTGAAACAACGAAAGAGGAGACAATTGTCAAATTTTATAAGTCTGATCTGATAAACATAGGTAACGCAGTCAAAATAACAAAAAGAAATAAGGTATAAAACTGACTTACCAGCACTACATTTTACGCCCCTTATCTTCACCTTCCCTTTGATATAGCTTAAAGGAAAAATAATAACATTAAAT
This sequence comes from Carex kokanica, assembly GCA_025461125.1. Taxonomy (NCBI): domain Eukaryota; kingdom Viridiplantae; phylum Streptophyta; class Magnoliopsida; order Poales; family Cyperaceae; genus Carex; species Carex kokanica. Next base: position 1,068,799 of record JAJGRX010001428.1, read on the forward strand.
TAGGTGAACGTACTTTAATATTAATTCCCCGCAACGAAGGTATGGTCAGATAATAGAATACAATATGGTGCAAGATGCCAATTTTGGCTTTTCTCTTTTGCTCAATCTAATAGAATGTCAAACTAAAATCAGCAAGCAATTAAAAAATAGAATCTCTACCTTTTCTCACTGATTCTCTCTTATTACTGAACTTCTTATCCAATCTTTCCTTGGCCTCCCAAGTTATGCTCCCAAGAGTCCATCCATGCAGCTCTTTGCTTACAATGTTATTTGGCTGGAAAAATATAATCATCAAATTATAGCAACTTCATCTAATGTGTAATACCAAAGATGAACTTTGCAATGTATTTGAATTTGAAAAAGTAGCGAATGAGATTAACTTCTTAGGCTAATTTGAGAGCGATGTTTCTTAGATAACAATCAACTATTATGATCAATAGGAAGAACATGAGAAAATTCACACACACAAGCATGTACGACAAAGTTTTGAATCTGACCTAGCAAGCTTTCGACGCCACTCTAAGGAAATCTTGTTTTTCATTAACATCCAATTCCTCCAATTTCTGGAAAACAAAATAAGAAAAAGTAAATTCAATCTGTAAGCAAGGTAGTAACCTATTAACCAATTGATCGATACCAAACATAGCCAGTTGGCATCAGGCTCCTTCGACAAGTCAGAAAATTTGATTTAAGGATCAGCTACTAACATATTTAATGTTTTGGATCATATTTAATGTTTTGGATCAGCTACTAACATCAATGAATTGTTAAAACAACCCGGTCCCCTGTCCTCGTCCCCACCAGTCACACATTACTGATAAAATCAGGGGAAGAACGGGTATAAGATATCTTTTGTTGTGCAATGAATACAGACCACTGTGGAGTTTTCCAAAGACATGTAAGAAATTGACCCCACAAAAGGGAAAATATGCTATTTCAAAAAGTCAGAAAGATGCATTAATTATTATTAGGGTAAATAATTCCATTTTTAGTAACCAAAGTATGCATGCACTCATTGCTGAGCAACTACTTTACTTGTGTATTTTGCTAATCAATTGGTTTAATTTACATAAAGTTTGGACTATTCAACTTACAAAAATAAAAGCTGAGACCTACATTGTACCAATCAAGGAATTGCATTTCAGAGATAAAGAAGTAATAAATAGAAAAAAAGAAGAAGAGCATTAAATCTTACATTTCCATCCCCCCATTTGAGGAACAAGTGCGGTTGGAATAATTACAGTTGTGCCCAGCATTACCAGAAAGTGCTGGAATCCCAATAGAATCACTTCCGCTAAAAATTGCAACAAGGAAAACAAATAAAATTACTTGATAATATATTTCTGACAATTGCAAACAAATTACACATTACCCCACTAATGTAAATTAATTAGTTAACGAATGCATTTGGTTAATTTCTGCACTAAACAAACACCTCCAAAAAAAAGAAAAATAAAAAGGAACATCAAATAAAAACTAAAAAACTTATTTTTGGCCAGACCATCCATACTTATTTTTTATCTGTTTGAGTGCAACACAGAAGACAATCAACAAGAACAATAGATTGAAAACACTTTCATGCTTCACACATTTTCAAAGAAGCAGAATAGTTAATGAATTTAACTAAATATTAGAGATCCGATACACTTTTGAAAGAAGAGACCCATAATTGAAAACATCAAAATGAACTGCGTCAATTCAATTTCGCATCAGAAATTGATTTAGACAATACTTGGTTACTATAAGGCTATTAAAATTTACCGATTATGGTTTTCAACAGTGATAATTGGTACACAGTACACAGTATAAAGTAGAGTGGTACTGGTAATTACAATTTACCATTTACTATTAGTTTGCAACAGTGGTACAGGTAATTGCTTGAAATTTCACTATTACACTTTAATTGGTACACTGTACACAACGTTTTCAACACATTATTAAGTTCGTATAATAAAGAGTATAAAGAAAGAAATTGTGGAGTGATCTAGCAGCAATCCAGCAAAGCAGTAAGAACGTAAACAAAGAAAGAAGCAATTACCATACCAAGAGGCAAGAGCATAAAGACCAATCTAACAGCAACTGTGGAGCAAGAGCGGCAGCCGGCAGGGGAAAGGGCGGAGTCCCGGACGACGGGGAATGGCAGCGAAGGGCGGCGCTGCTCCTCGGCCGTGAGGTGGGCTGTGGCGTTGGCATCCGAAGAGGAGGAGCAGCAAAGTCTCGATCTACCTCCGCTGAAGCACGTGAAGATACTCGCTGCCATTGGAGGCGAGAGAGAGAGAGACAGAGGTGGCGGAGGTAGAGAGAGCCATCTGGCGGAAGCCGAAGTGGTAGAAAGGCGACCAAGGGGGTGAAGTGCACTGGCGGCGATAAAGGAGAAAGAGAGAAAAGAGGGAGGGAGCGAAGAGAGAAAAGACGGAGGAAGAGAGGAGATCCGCGTATTCGGTCGTGAGTAAAGGAGAAGATGCGCGTAATCTGTGTGGTCATGTATGCAGTAAGTTGATTTATAACTAATTTTAAACTTGTACACAAATAGATACATAAATTACATGTATAATATCTCACATTCAACACAATGGTTTAGAATCGTTGGATCTGTTAAATGGAAGGCTGAGATTGCCTCTGGACAGATACACCATTCAGTCCCCAAAAATTCAACGTGGTTTTATAGGAGTTCTGATCTGATCTGATTGGGGGAATTTCACGTATACCCCTCAAAAACTTCAAAATTACATATCTCTCCCTCTAAATTTTGAAATTACGCATTTCCCCCTCTAAACATCAAAAAATCACATATTTGCCCATTTTATTATTTTTTATATTAAAATACATTCTAAATTCATAAAATACCCATTTTACCCTTTATTAAAAGTATAAAAACCCCATCGAACTCAAATTTGAATCTAAAGGGTTCATCTACCGTCCGATCCGCACGCATCGTAATAAGATATGTGCATGTTCGCTTCAAGATTCGTGTTGATATAGCATGCACGGATCTTAAAGCAATTTTGATATGTGTCAATTTCATTAAGATATGTGCACATTGCTTCAATATCTGTGCGTGTTCGCTTCAAGATTCGTGTTGACCTAGCACGCACAGATCGTAAAGCAATTCGGACTATAGAGGAACCTTTCAGATTCAAATTGGAGTCAGATGGACGCTTTATGCTTTTTAATAAAAAGGGTAAAATGGGTATTTAATGAATTTAGAATGTGTTTTAATATAAAAAACAATACAATGGGTAATTATGTGATTTTTTTATGTTTAGAGGGAGAAATACGTAATTTCAAAATTTAGAGGGGAAAATATGTAATTTTGAAGCTTTTGAGGGGTATACGTGAAATTCCCCCATTTAAATTAGTTGAAGAGGTCGACTGAAAAATTTAATTTTCTTTACCTATCCGTCCTAGATAATCAATTAATTTAAATGAATTAATGAAAGGAAGAATTCGGAGACTTTTCATTAATAAAATCAACAAAAAAAATTAGGAAATTTATTTATTTATTATAAAATAATATATGATATTAAATTGAGTAGAGATAGATTTAGATGCACGAATTTTTTTTTCCAGATCCATCTATTACATCTAAATATCCTTGTACAGAATCTAATATTCATATTATTTTTATATTAATTTCTATAATTAAATTAATATTCTCAAATATTAGGAATTTATATCTAAAGAATAACACGTACTAGCTACGTACTCTAATAAAAATTACCTAAATCAATTAAAACACTAAATAAAAATTTCACTTCATACCACTAACCAACAATGACCTAACCAACAATGTAATGTAAAGATATATAATTTCAGTAAAATCATATTTCTGATAGTGTTAAATTTTTTGTTGTTAAAGCAAATCGATCTCATTTATGTGCTTCCATACAGGTATATATATATATATATATATATATACCAGGACATGAACTGATTCTGATATGTACCCATCCAAAACAAAATCTGTTTCACAAATTTACACTTTATAAACTTTATTCACTACTACAGAAATGGTCATTGTACACGGATTTGGTAATTTTATAGAAAAAACCGTGTAGAAGTTGTAATTTTTTGGATGCCTGAAATATCTGTAGGATCTCTACACGGATATTTATTAAAGAATCAGTGTAGAAAGACGTGAGAGAGCTACACGGACGTTTACTAGAAAATGTACACGGCTTATTGTTTAAATAACAGTGGAGAAAGCCTAGAGAGAGCTACACGGATATTTAATTAAAGAACCGTGAAAAAAGGTAAGAATTGTACACGGATGTTTGTTTAAATGACAGTGTAGATAACCTGTGAGAGCTACACGGATTTTTAATAAAGAGACGTGTAGAAAGGTCGTAAATGTACACGGTTTTTTGTTTAATTAACAGAGTAGAAAGCCTTGAGAGAGCTACACGGACGTTTAATAAAGAGCTGTGTAGAAATGTTATTTTAGGTTTTTGGTTAATTATATAAAAGGCATTCTCCCCACCAGCGCCGTTTTGATCAATTCTCTCCCTCTCACAGTTAACAATTGGGTTGAGATGTAGGTTTATCAATTATGTCGGATCGCAACTTATATCAATATGAGCTACTGTTTATGGAGCTCACAGATGAGCGGTCCGATATAATTGATAACCTACATCTCGAATTCCCATGCGAAGTATTGAAAAAAAAATTATCTCTCTATTCTGATCAATTTTACTGGACGAAGTGTTGGGTAAGAGTTGGGTGAAGGACCTTCAGAGCCGGATGAAGAGGTGAATGTGACCTTCAGAGCCGGATGAAGAGTCGAATGAAGAGTCGGAGATCATCCGACTCTTCATTCAACTCTTCATCCGACTGTGACGGCCCTTCATCCACCTCTTCCCTTTTTTTTGATGGTCCTTCATCCAACTTTTTACTCAACTCTTTCTTTAGTAAAACCCTGCTGGCACCAAAAGGAAAGAACCACCATATTCTAGTTCTTAATGGAAATTTGTAGTTTACATATGAATTTTTATTCCAACTTTTGTAATGCTCTGATTTTGTATAATTTAGTGTACATGAATTTTTAGTTTAAATTGCTATGTTTTGGAATTCTGGATTTTAAATGTCTTCCTCTGTTTTGAAAATTGTTTGTTTTGCTATCTGAAAAACATAGAAACAAAACTAGTTGATAACAAAACTATCTGAATTTTCTTACTTCTATTTCACAAATATTGTTTGCGATTAATGCCACTGAAAGCTTCTTTTTTTTTAGAAAAAAAAAATGTTAACATGATTTATTAAAATTTTATTGATAATTTTTCTCAAAAAAAAAAAAATGATAACAACTTACAAGTATAATCAGCTTCTAGAGTAGAGGCAGCAAAAATAATGCTTAAGATGGCCCAAACCAATGGTAACAAGTTTTCTGTAATGTAATTATAAGCAAATTTTCGGACTGTTAACTGGAATCAAACACAATGTCTCAATAAGACCAAAGCATATCAAACATACATTGCAAGCATTTGCTGACAATAATAACTTCAGAAACACTACACTTAATAACTATTAGTCATTGATTGAATAACTCACTATTAAATAAATGCATAACTGTGCTTTCATATGACATATATTCATATTATGTTGCACCAAAATTGTTAACAAAATCAAGTCCAAAATCAACTCCTCAGAGCAACTAGACAAACATCCCAAGGACAATATTTGTAGCTAGTAAGATCTATCAACCAAGAACTACATCCAACTAAAGAGTGTAAATAATCATTTTCTCCGACTCAAGGTAAACTACAACACTGAAATTCATCAAACTATCGGGCATATAACCTATCAAACTGCAAAGGAATCGAAAATTTTAACACTTAACATCTATTTACACAAAAAATGAGAGAGAATAATAATAATAGTAATAAAACATATAACGTGAAAGAGTGCTTAAAGGGCACGAAAGGAACCATCACCTGAGGGCTGTGGCGGAGAGAAGGCGAAGCGGCCTCCTTACTGTTAAAGACAGGCGGCGAACAGGGGAGAAGAGACCCCGTCTCCCGTAAAGAGTGTTCGCTGCGGAGAGAAGAGTCCGGAGGATTCTTTTTTTTTTTTTTGCCAAATCCATCAAAGCCCTGGTCCGTCTGACCCGACCCACAAATAAGTCGTCAGTAAATGGGTCCGATATGAATTCGTAGGATGACCCCGAGACCCGACCAATCCGATCCGACTAATCTGTTCGATCCTATCAACCCGATTACAAAAATAACAAATACAATCCGATCCGACTAATCTGTTCGGTTCCGACTATCAATCCGATCCGACTAATCTGCTCGGTTCCAAAATTTGAGACTATCTAAGCTTTATTTAAACTAGTGCATTTGGTTTCAGCCTCAAAGGCGTAGGAGTTATACTGTTGGTGGCTGAGATCTCTTCCATTGTTTGAGGAGAGAAGAAAGGAGGGCAACAGATTTTGCTCTGCCCAAAGGAGAGAAGAAAGGAGGGCAACAGGGGAGAGTGAGTGTTGGTTTTATCTTTTTCTATTGTGGGAAAGGAGGGCAACAGGGGAGAGAGAAACTTAAGAGAAGGGTCTGCAGGGGAGAGGTGTGTGTTGGTTTCTTTTTCTGGTCAAAGAAAAAGACATCACCTCTAGGCGCGCGGTGATATCTCTGATATCAGATTTGGGAGAGTACTACAACTGTACAGTCCGATAGTAAATTTGGTAAAAGTTAGTAAAAGTCAGATCACTATGTACCAGCTCATTGAATATTGTGAAAGAATAATTGTTTAGTAAAATTTGGTAAAAGGTCGTGGTAAAAGTCATTTCATTATCTAGTCATTGAACATTGTGACATTGTCTGTCAATTTCATTGTCTGTCAATTTTCATTGAACATTGTGACATTGCATTAATTAAGTACAAGACATTGCATTAATTAAGTAAAATTTGGTCTCCAAGCACATTTTAATATAGATTGAACATCTAACGTTTTGGATTTGTTGTTTGAACTTTGAAAATTGGAGAACCGAATCGTTTCCATGGCCATGGAAAAAACATTTAGAACTTAGCCATTCTCTCTCTCTCTCTCTCTCTCTCTCTATATATATATATATATATATATATATATATATATATATATATATAGTAGAACTAGTTAAGTACCGACGCGTTGCAGTGGGGATTGACAACATTAATTTTGTATAAGATTTTACTTGTGTTAGATTTATGAAAATATTTATTTAAGTAATTTTTTTTAATGCGTTTCTTTGAAGAGTGACAAAATTAATTTTAATGAAATTCACATATTATTGATTTCTAGAGTAGACTAATTGAAAGGGGAAAAAATATATTTTTGGTCCTTTTAAATTTATATGGATGTACAAGGAAAAATTCTTATCCACTTGAGCAAGAAGGTTTGAAGTTTTAAAAATAAGACTAAATTTGATTAATTTTAAAATTTCAATATGATTCAAACAATTTGTCCAAGTCACAGTGAAAGAAATAATTATTATTTATTATCAAATTTTTAATGCGTTTAGCAAGCATTTATTTTTCTTTTAAATCCATGACATAAGTTCAAAGTTATTTGCTTTCAATAATTTAGAACTTGGGTCATAAATCAGCCCATAAATAAAAATCAGCCCTAAAGTTTAAGTTATTTTACGTGATCGAGTTGTCCGCTGCCCCTCAAAAACATCAAAATTACATATTTTCCCCTCTAAACTTCTTAATATCATATTTACCCTTCTAAGCTTCAAAAACTCACATATTTACCCTTCTAAACTTCATTGGCCCATTCCTTTATGAAAATAATTAATCAGAAAGAACATAAAAACAGATATTATCTCAAATTTAGTTAATTTAAGACTTCATATAGAGTTTTTTCACACACAAAAACTGCACATACATGCAATGTATCTAGAGGACAACTTTAATAGTACATGCCTTGTTTACTGTTATTTATAACAAGAATTCCAATAAATTGCCTCACAGTATACAAGATGCTTTGCAACAATCAACATTTACAATACTTTCAATATATAATCCAATATTTCTCAAATTTACAAAAACACCGAATTATCTACAAAATTGCATGCCAAGATACAAAGGTTCATAATCTAAAACATTGTACCCTAACCTTGCCATCTCCATGCTTTTATCACTTTCGAACCAACAGTTATCGTATCTCAGGTGATGTGTCAATTGCAAAAAATTTGAGAAATATTCGACATTTCAAAAAATATTGTAATTTTTGATGTTTTGATTGCAAAATGAAAAATTGAAGGGAAAATAATTAACCACTCTAAGCAGGTAAATTTCTCACATGGTGCAGCATCCAGAGCCCGCCATGAAGATATGAGAAACACTATATCCCAAATCGGTCCAATTCAAAGTAACTGAAATCTCAATTTCATCATTTAAGGGGTTATTTGTTTGCCCAAATTTGTTCAACAAAGCCGTGACAAAGTCAGAGGGTGTAATTCCTTCACTTGACTGAGACCGAACCGATGTTAAAAATGTACTGGCTATGTCTAATAGTGCCTCAGCATTACAATTAAAAAGTAAAAACAGTTTTGTTTCTCCAATTACATCAGGTATTGCATTTTTAGACCTTATTTCCACAAAAACATCAGGAAATGTAAGCGGCTTTTTGTGCCAAAGCATGCGGGTTGCCCACATTTGTAAAAATAATCTACAACAAACAAAAAAGAAAAAAAAATTTAATTTTTAATATGGTGGGTATCAGTTTTGGTTTCACAAATTCCATGTTGGACTTCAATTTATTTATTTATTTATTTTTCTAGTGAGAGAGACCCCATGTAATGAAATTTTGGATATTATTAGTAAAAGGAACTCAAATTCCAGTTTTAAATCAGAAAAAAAAAAAAAAAAAACACAAAGGAGCTCAAATACCTCTTTTGCTTTCACACGTTTTAAAGCATTTTGTTGCAATTCCTCTAATTGGTTAAGCTGTTCCATTGATAAATTTCCAAGGTTTTTGCCCTGCATTTGGCTATAAGAATTATCAGGATAATTGCCATTTTGTGGTTTTTTTTCAAACATCATTGCTTCTCCACAGGTATGATATAACCAGAAATAAAATAATGGAGGTGTATTATATACCTAACAAACAATTCTTCTTCAGCACATTTTATTCTTAATCTCTGAACTTCCTCCTCAATCTACAAAACAAGACAACATTAGCAATAATAATGAGTTCAAACTTTTCTCTGCTTTTTTTTCAACAAATCTTTTATTATACATTTTTATTTGCCTTTTAAAATAAATCTATCATACACCTAGCATTTTATGAGGCTAAACACAAGTACAACCAGTATACTATTAATATTTATAATCATTAATTGTATTGTGTGACCTTAAATAAAAGTAAGAAAAACACCAAAATAAAATTTAAATCCATTGAGTCAGTTTTGAAATATGTTGAACTTACATGCCATTGGCCAAGACAGTCCCATAAAACTGCAAATTCAGCAGGTCCTGCTAGAGACATTTCAAACAATCAAACCAAAGATGAAATCAATGAATAACTTGCTTATTTGATATTATTTTCACTGTAATTAGCATAATGGATAATGGGTACTGTATAACTCGCTTTAATAAACATCACAATCTGTTACATATGAAGAAAAGTCTGATAATGCAAAATTTTAGTTAATTGGGACCGACCTCCATGACAATACTTTTTCAATTTCAAATCTGACCTGGCAATTTGTTTTTCAGTTGCTTGGATGTACCATAAATTTATAAAAAACAAACTTTCTAGCCAGGCTGACTTTCTATTCTCAGATCAGAAATTAAGTGAAATTTTTTTTTTTTTGGTTGAAAGGGCCCTTAGGCTGTTTTCAGAGTAGATGTTTAGATAGGAGTATGGTGCCTTTCTGAAGGTTAAATGTGCACTTCCTGATTACTTTCTTGCTCCGCTTATGGACAGCTTGGGCGGTGGAGGTTGCTGAGCGAACTGCTTCCTTGATTGCCAGCTGGCAGGGGGTTGGCTTTACACATGGTGTGCTAAACACAGATAACATGAGTGTGTTGGGCCTAACAATTGATTACGGGCCATTCGGGTTCTTGGATGCATTTGACCCGAGTTTCACACCTAACACCACTGATTTGCCTGGTAGGCGGTATTGCTTTGCAAACCAATCCGATGTTGGATTGTGGAATGTAGCACAGTTTGCTACTACTCTTGCTGCTGCTGAGCTTATTAACAAAGATGAGGCCAATTATGCCATGGAAAGGTGCTTTTGGTGTTTTATTTTGAATCTTCAGACAGTATCGCTGTAGTATACCTGATCAGTTTGAACCTAACTTGGCCTCAGAAAAAAACTAAACTGTGCTATTGAGCCTTCAATTCTTCTTAGAGTTCTCCAATTTAGTTAGAACCTAAGAGTGAGGCTATGGTACTATGCATAGCGCACAAAGGTCTGTACTATAGATTCATATTTTCATTTTCAATATCCAACAGTCGATTTGAACCATTCAGTATAATCTTCATATAAAATGTACTTGGATGCCAAATTTTATATTTTTTAGAATTTGTTTACTATTTTTTTAGATAGGTTAAAAATCACTTGATCTAAAGATTCTGAACCATCCAAAAGTAGTGATTTTTCTACCTATCTAAAAAATAGTAAAAAAAAATTCTAAGAAATGTAAATTTTGGCCTTCAAGTACATTTTCATCTGGAGATCATTTTGAGCAGTTTGGATCAATTGTTTGGACATTGAAATTGATGATATGGATCCATAGGACAGACTAATGTGCGCTATGCATAATACCGTAGCCTCACTCAAAGATGGAGATTCGGTACCTAAAAACTGATGAGAAGCAACTCAGCCCACTGGCAGCCAGTCAATACCGGCTCTGAATGTGGTACAATCATTAGCACACAGTCATGTCGTTTTACCACCCCCGTGACACTTAACTGCACTCCCCTCTTTTATGAACCTACATCTATATGCTAATCAGGTATTTGAAAAAACAAAGATAGATAAATTTACTAAATCACAAATTTTGGTACAGTACCAGCGAGACTTCAATCAGTGCCAGTATACACCTTGTACCATACCAACATAGACTGACAACGTCAATGTTCTCATATCTTATTACAGACTCCAAAAACATGAATCTAAGTAGTTTATAGATGAAACACATTACAACCCTTCTTCTCATCCAGTTAATACTAGTCGTACCAGAGTAAGCCATCCCCACCCTCCAAAACAAAACCATAATTAAGCAAAAATTAAAACAAAAGCGTAATTTGCTTATGACCAACATTTATGTACCAGTACTCCATATCAATTTACGAATTTGTTAAAATAATCAACCCAAATACAATGGGGCTGATTAAAAAACTGAGAAAAAAAAAACAAGTTGAACCAAGTGCAATTATTAAGATGGTTTTTATTGCTCAGTATCACAGTAAACTACCGAAGTCTTTTGCCGTTTCACTATTGTGGCTAATTAATATAAAGTGTGGTCTTGAAAACAGTCAAAAAATGAGAATAGTGAAAATTCAATGGGAAGCCATGTTATTATGATAATTAAACATGAACATAGCTAGATTTTATGCTGCTACTTATTGTTTTATGATTGAATTTCAGATAAATAATATCTAGGGCTTGGTCAAAAAAATTTTACTTCATTGAAAAAATTTATATACATGAAACTCACATTTTAGCAAATCTATACCCTTTTCTGTTAGACAGATGGCCATTCTGTCACTTTCGGAATCTACCTCAGATTGGGCTTAAAAATATATGCAGATGAGAGATACATTTTGGCAATAAAGGACAGTGGTACGCCAAGTTGTTCAATTTGACTAACCCACTGTCTTTGCTGCTCTTCTAATTTCTTGGAAAACAAAGAACCAGCTGATGCCCTCGATAAAATGGAAAACAGTAGTTGAAACAACGAAAGAGGAGACAATTGTCAAATTTTATAAGTCTGATCTGATAAACATAGGTAACGCAGTCAAAATAACAAAAAGAAATAAGGTATAAAACTGACTTACCAGCACTACATTTTACGCCCCTTATCTTCACCTTCCCTTTGATATAGCTTAAAGGAAAAATAATAACATTAAATTAGGTGAACGTACTTTAATATTAATTCCCCGCAACGAAGGTATGGTCAGATAATAGAATACATATGGTGCAAGATGCCAATTTTGGCTTTTTCTCTTTTGCTCAATCTAATAGAATGTCAAACTAAAATCAGCAAGCAATTAAAAAATAGAATCTCTACCTTTTCCTCCACTGATTCTCTCTTATTACTGAACTTCTTATCCAATCTTTCCTTGGCCTCCCAAGTTATGCTCCCAAGAGTCCATCCATGCAGCTCTTTGCTTACAATGTTATTTTGGCTGAAAAAATATAATCATCAAATTATAGCAACTTCATCTAATGTGTAATACCAAAGATGAACTTTGCAATGTATTTGAATTTGAAAAAGTAGCGAATGAGATTAACTTCTTAGGCTAATTTGAGAGCGATGTTTCTTAGATAACAATCAACTATTATGATCAATAGGAAGAACATGAGAAAATTCACACACACAAGCATGTACGACAAAGTTTTGAAATCTGACCTAGCAAGCTTTCGACGCCACTCTAAGGAAATCTTGTTTTTCATTAACATCCAATTCCTCCAATTTCTGGAAAACAAAATAAGAAAAAGTAAATTCAATCTGTAAGCAAGGTAGTAACCTATTAACCAATTGATCGATACCAAACATAGCCAGTTGGCATCAGGCTCCTTCGACAAGTCAGAAAATTTGATTTAAGGATCAGCTACTAACATATTTAATGTTTTGGATCATATTTAATGTTTTGGATCAGCTACTAACATCAATGAATTGTTAAAACAACCCGGTTCCCCTGTCCCCGTCCCCACCAGTCACACATTACTGATAAAATCAGGGGAAGAAGAACGGGTATAAGATATCTTTTTGTTGTGCACTGAATACAGACCACTGTGGAGTTTTTCCAAAGACATGTAAGAAATTGACCCCCACAAAAGGGAAACATATGCTATTTCAAAAAGTCAGAAAGATGCATTAATTATTATTAGGGTAAATAATTCCATTTTTAGTAACCAAAGTATGCATGCACTCATTGCTGAGCAACTACTTTACTTGTGTATTTTGCTAATCATTGGTTTAATTCACATAAAGTTTGGACTATTCAACTTACAAAAATAAAAGCTGAGACCTACATGTACCAATCAAGGAATTGCATTTCAGAGATAAAGAAAGTAATAAATAGAAAAAAAGAAGAAGAGCATTAAATCTTACATTTCCATCCCCCATTTGAGGAACAAGTGCGGTTGGAATAATTACAGTTGTGCCCAGCATTACCAGAAAGTGCTGGAATCCCAATAGATCACTTACGCTAAAAAATTGCAACAAGGAAAACAAATAAAATTACTTGATAATATATTTCTGACAATTGCAAAACAAATTACACATTACCCCCACTAATGTAAATTAATTAGTTAACGAATGCATTTGGTTAATTTCTGCACTAAACAAACACCTCCAAAAAAAATAAAATAAAAGGAACATCAAATAAAAACTAAAAACTTATTTTTGGCCCAGACCATCCATACTTATTTTTTATCTGTTTTGAGTGCAACACAGAAGACAATCAACAAGAACAATAGATTTGAAAACCACTTTCATGCTTCACACATTTTCAAGAAGCAGAATAGTTAATGAATTTAACTAAATATTAGAGATCGATACACTTTTGAAAGAAGAGACCCATAATTGAAAACATCAAAATGAACTGCGTCAATTCAATTTCGCATCAGAAATTGATTTAGACAATACTTGGTTACTATAAGGCTATTAAAATTTACCGATTATGGTTTTCAACAGTGATAATTGGTACACAGTACACAGTATAAAGTAGAGTGGTACTGGTAATTACAATTTACCATTTACTATTAGTTTGCAACAGTGGTACAGGTAATTGCTTGAAATTTCACTATTACAATTTAATTGGCTACACTGTACACAACGTTTTCAACACATTATTAAGTTCGTATAATAAAGAGTATAAAGAAAGAAATTGTGGAGTGATCTAGCAGCAATCCAGCAAAGCAGTAAGAACGTAAACAAAGAAAGAAGCAATTACCGTACCAAGAGGCAAGAGCATAAAGACCAATCTAACAGCAACTGTGGAGCAAGAGCGGCAGCCGGCAGGGGAAAGGGCGGAAGTCCCTGACGACGGGGAATGGCAGCGAAGGGCGGCGCTACTCCTCGGCCGTGAGGTGGGCTGTGGCGTTGGCATCCGAAGAGGAGGAGCAGCAAAGTCTAGATCTACCTCCGCTGAAGCACGTGAAGATACTCGCTGCCATTGGAGGCGAGAGAGAGAGAGAGACAGAGGTTGGCGGAGGTAGAGAGAGCCATCTGGCGGAAGCCGAAGTGGTAGAAAGGCGACCAAGGGGGTGAACTGCACTGGCGGCGATAAAGGAGAAAGAGAGAAAAGAGGGAGGGAGCGAAGAGAGAAAAGACGGAGGAAGAGAGGAGATCCGCGTATTCGGTCGTGAGTAAAGGAGAAGATGCGCGTAATCTGTGTGGTCATGTAGTGCAGTAAGTTGATTTATAACTAATTTTAAACTTGTACACAAATAGATACATAATTACATGTATAATATCTCACATTCAACACAATGGTTTAGAATCGTTGGATCTGTTAAATGGAAGGCTGAGATTGCCTCTGGACAGATACACCATTCAGTCCCCCAACAATTCAATGTGGTTTTATAGGAGTTCTGATTCTGATTCTGATCTGATCTGATTGGGGGAATTTCACGTATACCCCTCAAAAACTTCAAAATTACATATCTCCCCCTCTAAATTTTGAAATTACGCATTTCCCCCTCTAAACATCAAAAAATCACATATTTGCCCATTTTATTGTTTTTATATTAAAATACATTCTAAATTCATAAAATACCCATTTTACCCTTTATTAAAAGTATAAAAACCCCATCGAACTCAAATTTGAATCTAAATGGTTCATCTATCGTCCGATCCGCGCGCATCGTAATAAGATATGTGCGTGTTCGCTTCAAGATTCGTGTGATATAGCGTGCACGGATCTTAAAGCAATTTTGATATGTGTCAATTTCATTAAGATATGTGCACATTGCTTCAATATCTGTGCGTGTTCGCTTCAAGATTCGTGTTGACCTAGCACGCACAGATCGTAAAGCAATTCGGACGATAGAGGAACCTTTCAGATTCAAATTGGAGTCAGATGGACGCTTTATGCTTTTTAATAAAAAGGGTTTAAAATGGGTATTTAATGAATTTAGAATGTGTTTTAATATAAAAAATAATACAATGGGTAATTATGTGATTTTTTATGTTTAGAGGGGGGGAACATACGTAATTTCAAAATTTAGAGGGGAAAATATGTAATTTTGAAGCTTTTGAGGGGTATACGTGAAATTCCCCCATTTAAATTAGTTGAAGAGGTCGACTGAAAAATTTAATTTTCTTTACCTATTCGTCCTAGATAATCAATTAATTTAAATGAATTAATGAAAGGAAGAATTCGGAGACTTTTCATTAATAAACTCAAGAAAAAAAATTAGGAAATTTTATTTATTTATTATAAAATAATATATGATATTAAATTGAGTAGAGATAGATTTAGATGCACGAATTTTTTTTTCCAGATCCATCTATTACATCTAAATATCCTTGTAAAGAATCTAATATCATATTATTTTTATATTAATTTCTATAATTAAATTAATATTCTCAAATATTAGGAATTTATATCTAAAGAATAACCCGTACTAGCTACGTACTCTAATAAAAATTACCCTCAATCAATTAAAACACTAAATAAAAATTTCACTTCATACCACTAACCAACAATGACCTAACCAACAATGTAATGTAAAGATATATAATTTCAGTAAAATCATATTTCTGATAGTGTTAAATTTTTTGATGTTAAAGCAAATCGATCTCATTTATGTGCTTCCATACATGTATATATATATATACCAGGACATGAAACTGATTCTGATATGTATCCATCCAAAACAAAATCTGTTTCACAAAATTTACACTTGATAAACTTTATTTTATTTAGCGAATGATGGAATATTTGACCAAAAATACAATGTAATGTCCGGTCGGAAACCGTCTGATATTCTTCAAGATTCATGTGCACTGTATCAAGATTCATTTAGATCAAATGTGCACGAAACTTAATGTAGATTGGACAGTTTCAACTAAGCATCAGACTGATTTTGGTCCAATGTCCATCAGATCGATGCCCCCCAGTTCCCATCTGGTAATCCACAATAATTGACACGCAGGGTTACCATTCTATTTTTTGTACAACAAATTTACTTGGCCAAAAATTTATTTTCTAGCATAGGTTTTGTCAACAAATTTACTCTGATTTTTTGTGATTACCTGGTAATTTCCACGGAGCATAGGTT
Organism: Carex kokanica; assembly: GCA_025461125.1. Classification (NCBI taxonomy): domain Eukaryota; kingdom Viridiplantae; phylum Streptophyta; class Magnoliopsida; order Poales; family Cyperaceae; genus Carex; species Carex kokanica. The sequence continues at coordinate 1,085,243 of JAJGRX010001428.1, forward strand.
TTGTCAGTTTAACTCTAAAGTTCCAAAAATTTGTATGTTGATTTGACAGTAATTTTTCTTGTTTAACCCAACTCCAAGCAATATTATCTTGTACATGTGTATATGATATATTTGCAAAATATATTAAAAATCTCATTCCACTCCTGTCCATAATACTCAATTAATAGTTCTCCTAAATGCTACTTAATCACCTTGAAAGTTAATAACCTCCTGCAAGGTTGTCCCTAGTAGAGCAAATAGTAAATAAGTGAGGGTAAGCTGTTGCTAGGGATCAATTATTATATCAAATGTCATGTTCAAATTTCATTTTACCATTACTAATTAATATCCCCACCTCTCACAAAAAATAAATAACACATACATAATATCAGGAATTAAATGAATCACCTCAAAAAGATAACATAAAAAGTCATTAATTGACTTAATCAACTTGAGCATTAGGAACCCATTCTAAATTTACAAGGGGATTAATCTGTCATTTTTCATTAATTGATACAAAGTTCTTTAATCTTGAGAGTGATAATTAAAGTTTTGTTTTAGAACAATAATAAGTTTAAAATAAATGAATGGCAGCAAGATGAAGAGAAACAATGAGATGGATCATGGAGGGTTTAGAGTAACTGAAAATATAACGTACCATATGTCTCTATTTTCAGAAAATTTATATATTTAAATATCACTTTGTTAGTGACTTCTTGAGTTGCAATGCGTTATAAAAACATTTAGTCTTTTAATTTATTAAATTTAACAGAATATATGCGGTATAAGAGAACAGTATATAAAAGGTTTGGTTGTAGAGAGAAAAATCAAAAGGTATAATTAACTTAGAGAATATTAAATTTTTTCCTACAGGCAACCAACTATAAGCCGATTAAATTATACATAATTACGTAAATATACCAAGGAGAAATTGTTTTAATTTCATAACAACCCTGGCATATATATATATAGATAGAAGAGAGAGAGAGAGAGATGGACTTAGCTAAGCCATGGAGTAAACGCTTTGTTACTCCACACCATATATTTTTTATTTTAAAAATTCAAACTACCGATCCGAACCGCTCAAGTTGCTCAAGTTGTTCTCCATATTGAAATGTGCTTGGAAAACAATTTTACATTTTTTGGAATTTTTTTACTATTTATTAAGCCACTTTGAAAATCGCTGAATCCGGATAAATAGTAGCAAAACAATAAAAAATTCTGGACCAATGGATCAGCGATTTTCAAAGTGGCTTAATAATAGTAAAAAAAATTCCAAAAAATGTAAAAATTTTGGGTCTCCAAGCACATTTCAATATGGAGATCATGTGAGCGGTTCAGATCGGTAGGTTTGAATTTTCAAATGGAATAATGAGGCGTGGAGTACCAAGTCGTTTTACTCCATGGCTTAGCTAAGCCCAGCTATATATATATATATATAATAAGAAACACAACTAATGATGCTATCCAGCGAGCGGTCTAGCAGTCGCTAAACGATCTAGAAGGCTCGATGATTGCCAATGAAATGCAGAAGGCGCGCCTCATACGACGAAAATCTTCCTTATAAGCGCGGTGTCGATGGAGGATTTCTCGACTTGTAGATCCTTCATGATAAGAACAATAGTATTCATGCTTGCTCTCATCTTGACAAGAAATTCCAGTCCCTGCCAACCCTTTCATGAACACTCCCCAAGCTGAAGGAGAAAAAAGAAAGAAACACACTCCAACATGTCAAATGTTTTACCTTCTTTAATTAGTAATTAAGTTTGTTGCATTAATTAACTACATATATTTGGGTATATATATGCCACAAAATTATCTAACTGATATAAAATTTCTTGTCAAGTATAATTAAAATTGGAAAATAAATTATATAAAATTAATTCAAATGTCTAGGTTAATTAATAAAAACGACATATTATTAGGTTACGTTAAATTTTGTGCATATATTAACTCAAACCTATATCTAGTTAAAATTTATCAATAAGAAAGAAAATTTGACAGTATATATACATTGGAATCGTTCTGATATATAGTTGGAAAAAAAATTCAAGCTTTGGCCAATTTTTTTTTAATACATATAAGCAAATTAAGATGACATAATTATATTGATATGAGCACCTCGTTAAAATACCAGCGGAGCTCCTCGAAGAAAGCCTTAAGATCCGCAAAGTGCTGCGTCTTCATATGTTGAATCTACTAACACCAAAAATGGAAGTAATTATGCAAAGAAAATAATTGTAAAACACTAAAACATGATACAATTGCAACGGGTAATTAAGGGTACTCCACGATACTTAATTATGTCAACATGTCATCGATAATATGAAGCAGCAAAATACTGTCTTTCATATTCTTGTATATATATGATCAACACTTCTGATTTATATAGTTTAGATAACCTATTTTCAAATATTTATAATAATAAAAATAAATTATCTTTACTTTTCTATTTTGAATTTAGTAATTAAAAATATTTTCAGTAGTTATGGTTGTCAAATAATTAATGTACTCTTATCTATCAATATTCATATTTATATGAGGACCAGATTACTAGTATCGACATTTAAAAAAAAAAATTGTCAAACTAAATTTGATAATTATATGGTATTAATAATTTTATACCTAGTATCGACAATTTCTATATTCAAAAGTTCAGGGACTAGTTCAAGAATTCGCAACTTTTCGCGTACGATGTCTGCGAAACTATAACATATATGATTAATTAAAAAAATAGATATCTTTGAGTTGTAACAATTAATTATATATAGTTTTAACTATATATATAATGAATGTATCTTAAATTTTACTATTAAAATTTTAATAATAATATTATCAGTAGTCATGATAAATAAGTTCTATCGATCGAATATATAACATATTATATCATGTTAAGTTCTATTGATCGAATATAAGAACTCTTTAATAACTTTGGAATTCAAAATTTTATGCGTATATCAAAATGGCCATTATTCATCTCTATATCAAGACCGACAATTAAGGATATTACATTTATAAAGATAAGAACTTGAATCAAACTGAATATGTATTTTGGTGTCCTTTTTTGGTCACTGAGAAGCTGGCCTCAAATAATTAATCACTATTAAGAAGGGTTAAAATCATGCACATTATCCTCGAAATCTTTAATTAGGGTTTGCAATTTGAACATGTTTTCATAATTATATTCCAGCAATTCGTGCTGCATATGGATTATTACTAACCAAATATATATTATAATTATATATTCACCAACTAACCCTTGAAATTAATGACAATTAATGAAAGCTAACATTAAAAGAAAGGATAATTAAGGACCTTCTGGTAAGCCACTTCTTGCCAGTCGGCCATTTTGTAGTACTTGTTGAGCTCGTTGCTGCTGCAATTAATTAAATAGAAAAACATTAACCAATTTGATTTTGTTTTAAATCAGTTCCAGCATGCAGTATCAAGAATTCAAGATCAATGAATTTAAAATATGAATAGAGGAGAATTATTGTTTACCAGCTGGGTGCACATAATTCACATTCGAATTTGCGGAATTCGCTGCATGGCTAATGGTTTGCATCCAAAATTGTGCCAACTTAGCACAGATTCTGTCGACATATTCCTCCTGGAAAGAATAAAGAAGAAAGAAATTTACTAATTATCAGTGCTTAAGTATTAATTGTGAAGAGATATAAAAGAAGAATCTCTATATGTGTTACTTGGCAATTAGCAATATTATATGCTGCTTCCTCCAACTGAACACCTCCTGTTTGAAAATCATATGCTCTTTCGGTAACTATCCGACTAGATGTTCTTGTCAGGACAACCACCCTACACGTAAAAAATGCAAATTTAAACCCAATCCGATATAGAAAGAGCGTAATTATTTGATCAGTGATTGAATGAAACACTTACATTTGGTTGATATCCCATGTCTGACGTCTGATCTGAGATGATACCTCCAGTCTGGACATGAATGAACCGAGCTCTGCGGAGATTCCATCGATTGCTTACGGGAAAGAGAGAGAAACAGAGACTTGGATGCAAAGAATTTCGAAGAAAGAGAGAGTGCGAACAAGAGAAGTTAGCAAATATAGTCGGCCTAAGCGAGGGATGAAGAGGAGAAATAGAGAAATATATGTATATATATATATATATATATAGCACTGCAAAATTAGGGCAACCAGGCAAAAGGAAACGGTAAGAAGAGAGAGTATATTGGACAAAAGGAGAGGTGAGGCGCCACGTGGAATCTATTCAGAAATAAAAGATATACTTTTTTTTATCAGTAAATAAAAGATATCTGATCATGCATGAGTTATCTCATATCTGTTAATCAATGTATCTGACTCGAATTTATATTAGGAAACATTTATGCGTTATATTTAAAAGTTTAATTGGTATGATAAAGAGATTTGGTGGATTGCTCATACTGTGGGCAGGAACTGAAATTAATCCTGAAATTCTTCAAAGGGTAAATTTATCAATCAATTATTTATTCCACTGGTGCCAATTATGGTCAAATTTTCTTTTTTTTTGTCACCCACACGGTAGTAGATTTACTGACTCAGCATATATAAGTGTGAGCATTTAGTGAGTGTAATGATTTTCTCTCTCTAAATTTAGTAAGTAAATATTTTAATTTCTCTCTCTCTATATAATATATATCTTTTTAGGTTCCTTTTGTAAGGAGGAAAAGTTGGGGATAAATCTAGGATAAATTATTTTTTGTGAGAGGGGATATAAATTTTTTGCACCTTTTACCACCTTTTACCACCTTTTTTAATATAAAAATTAATTATTTTATCCCAAATCAAGTTTTAGTTTTTTTTTTTTTTATTAAAAAAAGGTGGTAAAAGTGGCATACCTTTGCGTATGGCCCATTAAATCATGCAATTAAAATTCTGATTAGATAACTTTGTGTACATCACAATATAGAAAAATTAACTGACTAATAAATAGCATGCATTATATTAGTGCCTAAAATGCATTAGTCTTATAAAAGCATTAGTCTAAAATGCTCATGTCATAACCATCTTAATTTGTATTAATATGTTCAGAAAATGAGAAATAAAACTCTACAAGGTGATAAATATTTCTATGTTTGATGTCAATAAATTTTCTACATCACAAATTTTGTACGTTAGAATACAATGACGCATGTTTACATAGATGACAAATACAAATTAGCTAGCGGGAGAAATTAAATAGATCCAACTTGACAAACTTTTCATTGAAGCATTTATAGATATAGTAATTCATGCACTAAAAAAAATGGAAGAGTAAGACACAATTAATACCATTTAATTTAAGAAAAGAAGATAAACATGAGAAACAGTCTTTGGATTATATATATGGATGGGGTTAAAATTGTAACCGAAGCTGATGTGCTTCTCATGTGCCATATACTTTCAAAACTTCAAATTTATTACTTTCCCTAAGTTTAAGATAGTACGTATCCCTTTTCTAGAAAAACGAGAGTAGTGTAAAAAGATTGTATTAGAATATTACTGAAAAAAAAGATAATTAACTATTAAGATAAACATCTAACTATATAAAGTTATACCGGTTATAAACAAAATGCTATATTAATGAATTCAAAATCACAAAATCAAGTTGTTACTGTATAAAGTTATACCGGTATACCATATTCATTAATTTGTGATTTTCTAACTATATATAAAGTTAGAGGACGGTTCAAATGCATCCAAATTTCTATGCTCCCAATGCACCCAATATTTTATCTACATTTTTAAAGTCTGAACAATCGATCCGAACCGCACAACATGACCTTCATAATAAAATATGATTGGAGACCAAATTTTATATTTTTAGAATTTTTTACTATTTGTCACTGTAGCATATACTGTAGCATATACTGTAACAATTACTGTAGAATATACTGTAGCGATCCTATGAGAATTATATATATATAATAGATATGGTAATTCTATCTAGTCTCACGCATCTAAAATTGTATTTAAAAAAAAAAAGTAAGCTTTTTTATAACCGGGAGACGTTATTGAATCAATGATTATTTCCCGGATTTTACTCAGAAAAAATAAATACCTGTAAATAAAAAATTATGTTTTTATTTAAGATAATTTATTAAAGAAGAGGGTTCAAATGCTTTCATTCTTTGTGCCTTCATCATATCTCTATTTTTAAAACGTTAATAACTCAAACTTAAAACATACACGTCAAAATAAAACCGTATATATATTATTTCTCTGTGCTCATAAAAAATTATCACATTTCGATTTTCTATTTATGTGAATTAATAAGTTAAAAAATCAGCGTATAAAAAATATCTGTATTAATATATTTTTACATAATCTTGATAACAACAAAAACAAAGTTGAAATATTATATTTTTTTACAAATGCATAGATAAAATGATGTAGATCATATTCACAGTTTTATTTTAACTTTTAACTTTTAAATTTGAATTATTAAAAAAAATTAAAAATAGAGCCATAATGAAGTCATTTGAAACGTCCTCGTATTATATTAGAGCATCTCCAACCCAGAAATTCATTAGAAATTAATTGCCACCGCCAACTAGACATTAAAAATTAAAGTTAATTTTAATTTCTTAACCCCTCCATCCCAACAATTGCTTTTTAATCAATTGAACCTGAATTTTAACCAATTAATTAACCAGCGTGTCATTCAGAAATTTTCTTTTAAAGCAAATTTACTAATTTAGAAACTGTGGTACATTCCAGCAATTATATTAGCAATTAACACATCAGATTAGCAATTTAAAAAGCAATCATTGAAGATGCTCTTATGGTTGAGTTTCTTATAGGCCCATGTAATATTCACTCAATAGAGAGTAGGCCCAACAGGCTAGTTAGGAAGTATCTGTTACTGGCTGCATCGATTACAATTTACAAACGAGACTTGTTCGAACTTCGAAGTTCGAACCCAAAAATTGAGATACAACAAAATGGGGTGTTCCGAGAATCGAACTCGGGACCTCTCGCACCCGAAGCGAGAATCATACCACTAGACCAAACACCCTTATTTGTTATTAATAAGCAATTACTTTAATTATAAACTACTTTATTATTGTGTGATTTACAGTGTAGCCTGCTTGGGATCCTGGATTCCTGGTCTACTAAATTACTACACGAAACGCGCTTTTATTATGAGACCAGCTTAGTTTTCTTTAATCTAATATGTTTTCAGCGTTAATTAGTTTGTGTTCAGCACAGTACTTCCATACTGGAAATTCAAGTCCAGGGAAATCTCAAATTATATTGACATTCGATTAGCAAAATTAAGATAACTTAATTAATTACTCTTTGATTATATCCCTCAAACTTTGGTTTTAATTTCTCATAAAAAGGAAAAGGTAGAGAATTATGTACAATCTAACTGAATGTATTATGTATACACTGCCTTGCAATTCTTTTTTTTTTTCTTTAATGAAATATAGTAGGCCTTTAGCCTAATATTTCAAAAAAAAAAAAAAATCATCTTCTTAATTACAAGCACATGCCTTAAATCCTACTTCCTACTAGAATCTCTTTCTCACCATATTCCTTGTCTTGTTAATTGTCATAAAGCACAAGTACAAATGCTCCTCCAATTCATCCAACTGTTGATTAAAACTAGCATCATTTCTCCACAGCTGCCTCACCACCTCTAGTGCCAATCTCCTCTTACCATCATCCCTCCTCACAAAGCACATCTTAATCAAATCCATCATGTGCTCCACCTCGTCTCTCAACCTCTCGACCAACCGACTAATTGTATCCAAATCTCTGTTCAATATATATGTCCCTTTTGCAGCTGCATCAAGCTGAGACACAATGTGTCGAAGCGACTTGTTTGAGATAATGTGAAATGCGCTAGGAAATATTGTTGGAAGAAGAATAGGGAGCAACAAGTATATTAACCGCAATGCATGCACCAATCACCGCTGCTGAGGTTGCGATTATAACAAAAGAGATTGAGAGTACTGTCTTGATATTGGTAATGTGATTGAGCTTGGCAAGAGCCTTTCTACGCCACAAATTAAGCCGCTTAAGTAGGCTCGAGGAACCGTCTTGAACCTGCAGTTAGTCAATAACTCAATATTACATTTGCCATGTAAGGTAA